>BSBM01000550.1:1200000-1800000 GCA_027924585.1 Larix kaempferi
GTAGGGGCCTAGGGTTAGTGCCCCCCCCATTCAACTTTTTGGTTTCTTTTAAGAAAAAATAAAAAAAATTGAAAAAAATCGTGCTCTTGTATCTGATCTCTATGTGCTGTGACCTGTCGTGAAAAACTGGATTCTCACAGAGTTGGATGCAACTCTGATTGTCATAGTATATCACAGTAGGCCTCAGCTCCTGATCAAATAAATCTACCAATAACTTGCGAAGCCACAGTGCCTCGCAACTAGCCTGACTGGCTGCCATGTACTCAGCCTCAGTAGAACTCAAAGCAACGGACTTTTGCTTCCGACTGAGCCACGACACTACTGCCGAGCCCAGACTGAAACAACAATCGGAAGTGCTCCTACGATCCATCACACTGCTTGCCCAATCTGAATCCGTGAAGCCAACCAAACTAACTCCACCCGAACTCCTGTAGTCCAAACCATAATCCACTGTCCCTGCAAGGTATCTCAACACATGTTTCGCGTCTACCCATTGCACTCTCCTAGGCTCCACCATGAACTGACTGAGAGTGTTCACTGCAAAACATAAGTCTGGCTTGGTGTTGACCAGATACATCAATGAACCAATGAGCTGACGATATAATGTAGGATCTACCAATTCTCCCTTAGAAGCATGAAGCTTCTTCTAGTTGGTAATCATAGGCGTGGCCATTGGCCTGCAATCCTCCATCCGAAATCTCCTCAGAATATTTGCAGCATACTTTCCTTGTCTCAGGAAAATATGACCAGGCTCCTGCCAAACCTCCATCCCCAAATAATAATGCATCAGCCCAATATCTGTCATCTCATAGTTTGAAGCAAGATCTCTCTTGCAAGCTGCAACGAAACGCTCCTCCCCTGTGATAAACAAATCATCAACATACAACAGAAGAATGAGTGGATCACCATGAACCATAATGAAGTAAAGATTGGGATCATCCTCACTCTTCTGAAATCCCATCGACATCAGATATGCATCAATCCTGGAATACCAAGCTCGAGGAGCTTGCTTCAGACCATACAAGGCCTTCTTTAGCCTGCACACATGAGAATCTCTCCCATGAGTCTCAAAGCCCTGAGGCTGCGCCAAATAAACCTCCTCTTGTAGAAGACCATTGAGAAATGTGGTCTTCACATCCATCTGGTGGGTCTTCCAACCCATCTCTGTTGCCATGGAAATCACTACTCTAATAGAAGAATATTGAGCAATCGACACAAAGGTCTCATCATAATCTACTCCCTTTGTCTGTGAAAACCCCCGTGCCACAAAACGAGCCTTGAACTTCTCCACACTGCCATTTGCAGCATGCTTCACCTTGTAAATCCACTTGGAAGTCACCACTAACTTCCCCTCTCATCTCGGTACAATTTACCATACATCATTCTTCATGATGGAATGGTACTCTTCCATCATGGCATCTCTCCAAACCTGATGCTGAGAGGCCTCCTCAAAAGTGGAAGGCTCTGAATCACGAAGACTAGCAACTAGTGCCATACCCAATCTGTCAAGCATCACAATTGTCCTGACTGGCTCCTGGGGCCTACCAAATGACTCTGCTTCCTTCAAGGTCTCACAAAGCCACTTGGGATTCCTCTTCCCTGAAGGTGGCTCCCGAACTGGTCTCTCATCCTCTGAAGAACTGCCAGAAGTGGATGGCCAAACAACTTGTGTACCTGTAGTTGATGAATCAACCACAGGTGAACCCCGTGATCCGGTAGCTACAACTGGTGAACCTGTGACCTGCGATCCAGAACCTGTCCCCGAAATACCTGCTGGCTGTACCACTGTACCTGTAGAACCTGTGCCTATAACTTGTGGCCCAGTCACTTTGGAAACCTGTGATCTAGTACTCTGAACTGAAGATACCTGTGTCACCTGAGGTGTGGAAGCCAGTGGCTCCTCATGTTTCAACTCTCTAGACTTCTTGAAGGCTCTCTCCTCCTCAAATCTCACTTCCCGCCTCACAACAACCTTCCTCTGCGCAGGAAGATAAATACGAAAAGCCTTTGAAGTCTCATCATAGCCCACAAAGATGCCCTTCTTTGCAGTGGGCTCCAACTTTGTCCTCTTCTCTGAAGGGACAGGGGAGTAAGTCAAGCAACCAAATATGCGAAAATGACCAACCTCAGGCTTCTTGCCTGTGAACATCTCCTTAGGAGTCTTTCTCCCCAAGGCACGGTGGGGACTCCTGTTCTATAGGTAAGCAACTGTACTACAAGCCTCTGCCTAAAGAAAGAAAGGAAGACTCTGATCATGAAGCATAGCTCTCGCTACTCCCACAATAGCCCCGTTCTTCCTTTCAGCTACTCCATTCTGCTCAGGAGTTTATGGTACTGTCAACTGTCTCTGTGTGCCCTCCTGTCTGCAAAACTCATCGAACTCATTGGAGATATACTCACCCCCATTGTCTGATCTCAGAACCCAAATCCTCCTCCCTATCTGATTCTCCACAAGAGCTTTGAACTCTTGGAAGATCCGCAAGACATCAACTGACTTCTTGCTCCTCAAGAAGTAGATCCAGGTTTTCCTGGAATAGTCATCGATGAATGTCACATAATACTCAAATCTTGTCAAGGAAACAAATGACATAGGACCACATAAATCTGAGTGAATCAAATCAAGTACTCCTACTAGCTTGGTGTCACTACTCGGAAAAGCAATCTTGGTGTACTTTCCCAAAGCACACCCTCTGCAAACATCACTGTGCTCCGTGCTGAACTGTGGTAAACTTGTAACCATACTCCTCAACAATCTTAGAGCAGGATGATGCAAATGAGCCATCCTTCGATGCCAAAGCTCGCGAAGCTCACTGCTGCTGCTATGTGCCAAAGCATGCTGGGGCTGAAATAAGAGCCTGTATAGCTAAGTTACCGGAAACGCCTAAGCAACCTTGGTAAAACGTCGTTCCCCGTTTCGGATACTGAAACGGAGGGGATACGGCCTTGAAACGCCATTGATACGTATCAAATTGGTATGGATACGCTTCAAGGGTTTTGGATACGTTTCAGCCTAGAGGTGATACGTTTCAAGGAAATGGTAATATTAAATTCTTAAAGTAAAAGTGACATTCTCCTTATATTTCATTTTCTATCCTTTTACTTAAATTTTTAACATTACGATTAATTGTTTCAGGATGTTTGAGAGTGGTTCCAACCTCATCGGAATTCATATGCAAAAAGTAGAATTTTTAATCCCATTCAAAATTCAATAGACTTAATAGTTTTCAGGATTTCAGGATTGCAACGTTGCGAATTGTATTCTATCATATATGAGGGTATGGGATTGGCATTCAATCAAGCACATCAAACCCTCTATGTAGCTTGATGTTGGCGGTGTTGATTGTTAAACTCCATTGTCTTGGATGGACTTGGACCCACTTCCATAGCTAGAGGATGTGAACATTGGTGTTGGATAGGTGCCTTCAAGCCCAGCGGAGTCAAGCCAGGCTCGAGATCCCTATTTTCGATCTACTTTTGTTGAGGACATAGATCATGACTCTAACTCTGAGCATGAGGATTCAGATGATATTAGTTAAAAGCTAAGTCATCGGACACGTCATTATAGGGCCAAGTGTCCCGTGGGGACGTGTTGGCGCGGACACGGCTCCCCCACGTGGGGGACACGACTTTTTTCGTGTCCTGATTTCGGGACACTCGTGTCCTATCTCTGCACACCGTGTCCCAACTCGTGTCCTGTCTCTGCACACCGTGTCCCAATTCCAGGACACTTCCGCGCGGCAAAAGTGAACCCGCGGGCCCATAAAAGTCGATTTTTTATTTTTTTTTGCCATTTGTGAATTGAAGGGAGAGTGAGGGAGAGCTAGAGAGAGCCCAGGCTTGGTTTTTTTGCAGGTGAAGGAGTTTCAAGTTTGTTTTCTTGCAGGTGAAGGGATTCTAATTTCTATTGAATATTTGTAAATGTTCTAGTTTCTAAATTTTATTGGATCTATATGTCTATATTTTTAAATTTTAATATATTTAAAAAAATATATATATGTATATAAAATGTGTCCTTTGTGTCCTGATTCCGGGGGTCACCGTGTCCCGTGGGGACACTCGTATTTTGGGGACACTCGTGTCTCATGTCCTCGTGTCAGGTGACTTAGGTTAAAAGTTATCATTGTATCATGTTACATGTATGATTAATGATATTCGATAGTATTGTCAGGTGATGATGATGATGTACAATGATAATATTATGATGACATTGATAATATTTATGATAATGATGATATATATATGCCGTTTCCCCGCTGTATCGTATCCGGCTTTTTTGAAAATGTCGTATCCGTTTCCCCCCCGTATCCATATCCGTTTTCGTATCCGCGTCAATGTAGCTCAGTTGTATAGTTTCCCACATCTAACCCCAATGACAAAAAAGGTATATGGTCCTGCAGTCTTGGGGAATATCCGCACATGTCCATCCAGGAAACAGACCCTAAGTCCTCTATCCTCAATAATGGAAACTGATACCAAGTTCTTCTTCAGCCCAGGGACAAACAACACATCCCTCAAAATCATAGGACTCATGGACTCCCTGTGAAAAGTAATGGTCCCACGACCAACAGCTCTGACAATTGTGGCATCTCCCAATACAACATCCACATCTACACCTCTCTCTGAAAGCTCAGAGAACATCTCTCGAGCATCTGTCATGTGACTCGATGCTCCACTATCAATATACCATGTGCTGGTGTAGATGCACCCATCTGATGGCCAGTCAACAAAGAATGCTCCCTCTCGATATCTAAATTAGCTAAATCAGTGCTGGTGATGATAGAAGCTCTCTCTCTCTCAACATGTCCAACACAAAGAGAAAACTCTCTCTCAAACATCGCTCCAAAATCATCAATCTCTGCTGAGGCTGCTGTTTGTTGCTTCTTCTTCTTGTTTGGACACTGTGATGCATAATGTCCAAACCCTTGACAAGCAAAGCACTTGACTTTGCTTAAGTCCTTCTTCTGTCCACCTTGCTGCTGCTGCTTTGCCCCACCCTGCTTGGGGCCCTTCTTGGATTTCTTCTTCCCTGTTGCAGTCAAAGCCACATTTTCTTCATCCTCCCTACTCTGTGAAGAGTTGCCCTGCATAAGACCTTTCCTGGTCTCCTCTTGCACAAAGTCATCCCAAAATCTATCCCAGGAAGGTATGTTTTCCTTGCCAACTATAGCCTCCACAAAAACATCCCATGGTTTGGTCACACCATTCACTGCTGTCCGCACTAGCTCAGTGGCTGTAACTACCTCCCCAACTGCTTCAAGTTCATCTCTAACTTGAGATATCCTAGTAAGGTAAGATGTTACTCCCTCTGCTTTGCTCATCTTTATACTTTTCGGCTTCTCTCTTAAGACCATCTTCAGGTTCTTATTTGTGCTCTGGTATAAAGTGGTCAAAACAAACATCCCGCATTTTATATGCACGGTCTTTACCTGAAATATGTGGAATAATATGGTCCTTAACTGCATCTAGAATAATCCTTCTAGCCTTACAGTCCTTCTTGTTGAAAGCTCCTAATGCTCGTGCATCGGTGGAAGCGGGAACTTGAATTGGTTTTGTTGTTGTATTAGTTACCACTTCATCCCAAAGTTCATTCTCTTCCAAAATCAGCATTATCCTAGCCTTCCATGGAACAAAATTCTCTGTTCCATCTAGCCTATCTTCCAACCTAAGTCCTGTAGCCATTTTAATGCCAACTCAACAAGGTGTTGCTCACTGACAAAAGAATTTACTGACAGTTTGAAAATAACTTCTCTTTTCTGCCCCCAAGCTTTGATACCATGAAAGTTTTATGAGAATCAACCCAACCCGGTTTTCAAGTCTTTTCATAAAGGTTTAATGCCCAACCCAGTTAAGCTTAAGAGCTGGAAATTAACTTGAAAAATATCAGACTTTAAAAACACAATTGAAACTCACAATTACAGGTAGAATTTAAAAATTAAATGCACACCATAAATTTCAGACTCAGGAATTTTTGGCAAAACTGCCCAGGCAAAACCCAGAATGGGAAAACCTGTTAGAGAGAGTCAGGATACATTTTATTTCTTCAGAGAGATTTAGTACAACAATTTTACAGTCAAGAAAAACTTATCTCAACCAAACTTTCACCCAGTAAGCTGCCTCGAAAATCATGTTGTTGCCTCGATTTCTGTGCAGTTTTAGAACCTCGAAAATCGTGCCACAAAGGACAACGTACAGACTGTACGGTCCTCAAAATTTGTGCCTGTAAACTTCTCGAAATTCACGCCAAGTACTGCCTTGAAATTTGTGCCCAATGCCTCAGGATTCACGCCTAGAATTTTTGCCTCGAAATCTGTGCCCTAGAACTATTGCTGTACGGCCTCGAGATTTGTGCCCATTGTACCTTCTCACTGCCTCGGGATTCATGCTGTGCAATAAATGCCCTGTACGACTGTCTCGAAATTTGTGCCCTCTTTCTTGCTTTCTCTTCTCTTCTTCAAAAAAGTGAAGAACAAAAATGCCTTCCCATGCCTTTTTGTTTGAAAACCTAGGGTGAGTGAAAGGACATCTAATCCAAGGGCCCAGATTGAATCAGATGTGTGGATGAGAATAAGTGCACATTTAATTCTCATAAAAAATAAATTCACTCACCTCACTTAAATTGATCAAAAAGTCACTTTAATCACTAAGGTGAAATTAAATGCTCATCTCAAGTCATTTAATGCAAGGGTCACTTTATTTCCCCCTTTTTGGTGACTAAGGCAAAATCACCTAGGGGAACATCTTCCTAGGTACAAAAATCAACATATACAAGGCACTAATCCATTGATAACTAGGGTCCTTCAAGATTTAAAATTTTAACATAGTGAAATATTTTTTCAAAACAAACAAAGATTGGGATTTAGAGCCTACCTCTTTAGCTTTCCAATGGTGGTTGAATGTCTCTATGGAAGCCTTCAATATCCCTTCCAAGTTCTCACAATTAGTAGCCTTCAATCTCCCTTCCAAGCTCTCACAAATTTGCTCTCAAACAACTAGCAAACCCACTCAAGAACCCTAACAAAGAGAAGTGAAATGCATGAAATGAGAAATAGAATGAGAGAAAATGAGTCAAAGAATGTTTATATACCCCAAGTGGAAACATGCCTCGCTTCCAAAAACCAAAAAAATCGAAATCGTGCACCTAAGCTCGTCGAAGCGCTAAGGAAGCGTTTTTGGGAGCGCTTAGGGAGCGATGAGGAAGCGCTTCGGGAGCGAAGCTTCCTCATTGCTCCCTAAGCGCTCCTGAAAAAATCAGGGAGCGTTTTTTTAAGGGAAGCGTGTTTCCAAAAAATGCTCCCAAGAGGAAACAATCGGGAATCGTGCTTTCAAGACCGATTCCTGATCGCTTATGCGCAAATTGAGAGCGAAGCGGAGGGGGGGGGGGAGTGCTTCCCCACAACGTAGGTTTTGCAGCTCTGCTAGGTGACCCGTGACAGGTTGCTGCGCTGCTACAGACTATAGGGTTCATAGTTTAATGAGCATAATGAATTTTGTTGAAAATTTTCATATATTTTTTAATTTCCAAATTTTATAGTCATTCGAACTTAATGCCGAATTTTATCGCCAAATTTTCCATTGCCAATTTTTTTGTTGAATTTCAAGGTCATAGAATTCGAACATGAACTCAAACCAGGTGACTTGGACCATATGTGCCAACTTTATACACATGTTATAATTCATGGGCTTGAGTCAACTTCGTGTAATTTCCCCATGTCATAACTTAAGATGGGAAGGACCCATTCACTTTAATTCCATACGTGAGCTCCATAAGTGAAAGGGGGGTGCTTCATAAACGTTGTTTATTCCTCCACTTATGTGCCATAGAGTGAGCCCCTCTAAAGTGGGTAATGGGGCTTTCATAGAAATGAAAGGGGTTAGCCCCAAGGGTCCAATGTTACGCCATGAGAAATCATATTCAACCCTGTCATGTGTGTCAACCGATGCCCAACTGATTCTAAGTGCCAAGGAACATCATCTATATAACGTCACCAAGTGTTAGACCATAATAAAATATGACGTAGGAAAATACCTTCATACATGCAAACATTAACATAAAAGGCTGTTAAGTGCACTTTTCTAATAACTCACTGATTAATTATCCCAATAACCTTAGAATTACCATGGTGTAACTGTATTTGATTCAGATTTTCATGTTTTACCTTTACAAACAAGTATATTTCCCAAGTTTCTAAGTAAGGTGAAAGTGATGAAGTGAATTTGATGTTAGGGAAAGGTGTTCACGAATTAACTATCATAGGAATGTGTTTGAGTACCCGGCCTACCCCTTAGCTCTCAAAAGCTAGGGGTTGAACCGTTGATGATTTTTCTTCCATATGTGTGCCTTGGAAGGGAATAATTTTCTTCTTGAGTTAATCCTTTCCTTGCACCATTTTTTATGATCCTTTTTTTTAGCACAAGTCCCTTTCATTAGGTTTGGCTTTGATAAGTTCAGACATAAGGATCATGGCTTTTGCAAGGGGCATAGCTCACATTTATCATTTAGTTATATTTCCCCTAACTTTGACTCTTTTGGCTTAAGCACCATACATGGGAATAGTATGTAGAGGCCTTTGAACATGACATATAATAAGTTAATTGCATAAGGGGGACATGATGAAAATGGGTGAAATGACATGATATGAAAAATGGCTAGGTAAAATGTTGTAAATGACATGAAATGAGGGTCACACTTACTTAAATCCCCAAGGACACACCTAACCTGCAAGGTCATACACTTAATCTAATGAAGAATTATAACCACACCATGATGCTCCCTAAGCTATTGAAACGCCAATTTAGGATACATGAGCCATTATAGAGTAACATTATAGACCCCCTATGGTCACGTCCACACATAAAAAAGCATTTACCATACGTCAAGTAGAGAGGATATGTCATGATACCGGTGTCAACTGAATGTCCCCATTTGTCTCCTGCATATATCATGGTGGACTGAGCAATCTGATGTCTCACTTACTTACCATAAAAAAGCATTTACCATACGTCAAGTAGAGAGGATATGTCATGATACTGGTGTCAACTGAATGTCCCCATTTGTCTCTTGCCTATATCGTGGTGGACTGAGCAAGCTGAAAGTGTCTCTGCCAAGTGTCCATGGGAATACCATAGATCTCATCAGTGGAACTACTGGATGCGATGGAAGATCACATAGGACCAAGAAAGGGGAAAATGGGAAAATGGGAATATTTGAGAATCAAAATCCCTAATCCTATGGACCAAGAAAGTGTTTCAAAAGTTAGTTGAAAAGAGGGAAAATGGTTCATCTCCTATTTTAGTGATTTCATGTTCTGTAGCAGAGCAACTGCCAAGAGGAATAGAGAGATAGTAGAGCAGAGGAGTAAAAACATTTTGTAGGGGACTTTAGCAGAACATAGTGTCTCACAGCTTCACAGTGAGCCTAATGAACTCTATATTTTGCAATGTACTCTCATTTGATGGAGTGAGAACTCTATACCTATTTAACTATCTATCTATATAAGATGTACACACTACTATTACTCTATCTCACATAACTGCCATGATAGTCTTTGACTTTTACATTGTGAACACCACAATAACATCTTGAATGGATATGGATGAAATTTTTTCATAATGATTAATTATCTTTGCAATGGTAAGAAGAAAGTGATTCTGGAGGAAAATGTTATTCCAGCAGCAAGCTAATGCAGCAAGGAGTTAAACAAACAACTTGCAGAGTATTATGCAGATTGCAGATAAACAGTGATAAAGTAGAAACATTAAATGGAGAATATTTAGTTAGTTTGTACTATTAAGTTTTTGCTTATACCATCAATCACAAAGTGCGTATAATTTTTGCTTTATTTTGGAAATATTAAGACAATTGCCAGACCCGATACTATGTAAAATATTTAATCTTTGTGGTCTGGAATGCTAAATGTTACAATCTTTTTACAAACCTTCTATATTTTCTGCATCTTTAAATGCACATTTTATCCATTATTTTTCCATATGTGATGGCCTCTCTCTCTCTCTCTCTCTATATATATATATATATAAAAGTGCCTTTCATTTTATATGGTAATAGTTGCTGTTATTGGTAAATAGTCCTCCACAGGTGTTTTGTTCATTCAAAATCAAGCAAAGTGACAGGGATATGGTAGATTAAGATGGTAGTATTGGTAAATCTCTGTGTAAAGTTTGAAGGATAGCAGAGGGCAGCCTTTTGTTTTCATGTTGTTGCTCACGATAAATAGTTGTACATTGCAGAAATTGAAATCAAGGGGGATAAGATTTCCTGGACATGGCGATGATAGTGCCGCTCCTATTTTCACTTCTGAACTGTCTCTTACAAGTCCTCCATTTGGAATTCCATCTGGATATCCCAGTGCCATCCTTGATCAACAGCAAGAGTATCAAAATGTGTTTGTTCCTCAAGGCAGTAACTTATCACAGGAGCAAAAGCAGGAGGTGTTTGCTGTAGCTCGAAACAGTATTGAACTTCTCTCTACAATTTTGACTAGCTCCCCTCAGCAAGACGCACTCAAGGTAGTTTTACATTAGTCAAATATTATACTTCTCTTTTGAGTTATCATTTCTCTTCCATTTAAGCCCAATGCATATATTTTTTATTTTACTTGCTCCAGTTATCGGGCTTTTTACGAATCTTGTTTGTAACTTCTAGTTATGAGCCATCTTAATATATGGTTTTAGATTCTGAAAAGAGAATTTTGGTAGCTGAATTGTGTGTTGCGACGTATTACTGGCACACATTGCAGTCTTGGCATGAAAAGACCTTGCAAATATATACTTTCCATTTCATGTACTTGTAATTAAGAGCCACATTTGTTATCTATTATCTGGCTTCCTTCATCAACACAAATTAGAATGAACCGTGTTTTTTTAATGCTGAAAATCCAGTCATGAGTCCCCCTCTCTTCTGGGCCAGTTTCTTCTTTCTAGGGTTTGAATTTCTCTGTTCATCTCCCCGATGGCAACCTTGCTGGTGAAGCCGGGCTCCGTTGTTTGAAATGTCAGGAGTTAGAACTTTATCTGTCAGATTGTTCCCATAGACAAATTTGATTTGCTCAAGGCCTTGATTCCTCTTCAAGGTAAGAGGCCAAAATTCTTAGGACAGAAGACTAGTGGCAAATTTGTTAAATGGTTGGAGGATATTTGAGTGTGGAGTTAGATTTGGAAGATGTATAAGAGGCGTTGCCTCAGCTACACGAGTGGGATTTTAATGGTAGCTGCATTATATGTTGCAAGCTTGCAGCATATTACTGGTGGCTATTGCAGTCTTAGCATGAAAAGGTCTGTCAGATTTTATACTTTCCAGTTTCTGGATGCATTATTTGGAGTCCCATATGTTATCTATTGTCTGTGTCCCTGCATAAGCTCAAATTAGAACAAATTGTGTTTCCTTAAGCTGAAAATGCAGCCATGAGCCCCCCTCCCATCTGGGCCAATTTGTTCTTTCTAGGGTTTTTTTATTTCTTTTTGTTCCTTTCATCTCCCCAATGGCAACCTTCTTGTGGGAGCTGGGTTTTGTTGGCAAATTTGTTGAACCGTTGGAGGATTTTCTTGATGTGGAGCTAGATTGGGAAGGTGTAAGGAGAAGTCGTGCAGCTGCATGAGAGGTCTTTAATTTGGAATTTCAAGAGGTCTTTGATATGGAATTTCAAGAATATGTGGCCTCAGTTTAAAACATTTAAATCTTGTGTTAAAAAATTGGAGGTAAAAGTTAGAGGAGGAATTGATGGTAATCTCTTGGGTGAGATAGAGGACAGTCTAGTGAGATGTTTTTTTGGATGGGGCCCCTGGTATATTACGAGGAATAATGGGTTGTATTGAGATACTTGGTCCTTTAAGTTTTGAACCAATGAAAGAGATCCAGGTTAGGGTTAGGGTCGCTTTTCGACCCCTTGATATGTGGAATGAGCAAATTGTACAGAATGATCAGTAACATAATAGGGACCCCTTTTTGATGAATTCTGATCAAATACAAAGGAGCGGACAACCACATGTTAGAATTTGAAACTTGGATTCAGAAAAATGATTACCTGAAGGCATAAACTTAAACATGTTCGATTGGCCTATAACTTGATAACTAGACACTTGACAATTCCCTTAAAGTATATTCATGTATTCATGGTCATGAATGCAATCACTTTGAGGGAGGCTACTAGAAGCTCAAAAAGTAGGTCTTTGCCAATAAGGAAACAAACAATCAATAAGTTCACGATCGCTTCAAACAACTTTAATTTGTGGATGAAAGAATTGAATGCATCTCAGGAAAGTTCAAATGGATGTGAAGTTTTAAGGGATGGTCAAGGTACCTTTTTAGCTCTTTGGAAAAAAATTAAAATCCTTGGAATAGGTCCAAGCTCTTCTTGGAAATCATCCTACTTCAATTGTAGGTGTATCTAATTCTAAAAACATGTTGATGATTGTAACTCAGACAGGTACTTCTGCATAGGCCAGGTGTTAGGCATGCAGGAGCCATCCATATTACCTCTCCAGGTACTTGCTTGAGAGAGTAAGTGACTTTTACATCTCTTTCCTAAAACTTTGGAAAAACACATTAATTAACTTAATGTTGGCTAATGGCTAAAAGTGAACTTAAGATTAAGTCACAGTCGTTGATCTTAAGTGAGGCTTGAGTTCTAAATTTCTAATCTCAGCCATCGATCACTTTGGAGATTGAGGGTTAGTGTTTTGGTCATTGAGATGTTATAAAAGGAAGCCTTAGGAGAGGAGAAGAGACAATAGTCACATAGAGAGTGAGATCTCATTGATTAGTTGGAGGACTTTCAACCAAGTGTGCAGGGGCAGTTTCAGAAGAAAGAGCAAGGGGCAACAAAGGGATTAGCAGCAAGCAAGATCGTAGGATTGATCTTGAGTTGTGATAGGCTATCTTTTAGTCTTTGTATTATTCCTCAGTGGGCCATTGTCAATCTCGATCTCGGGGGCAATAAAGGGATTAGCAGCCAGCAAGATCGTAGGACTGATCTTGAGTTGTGATAGGCTATCTTGAGTGGGCCATTGTCGATCTCGATCTCGCTCTGATCCCATGTTAATTTCTAATTACCAAATTTGATCTTTGTTCTCAATAATTTACTACTTAAGTTATAAACAAAAATACACTAATAATCTTAACTAATTACGCAATGGAAAACAAGAAATCATTCATACATTTGACACACTTGTTTACCTTGGAAAACCCTTGCTTCATAGTGTCCAGAATAGAAGAAAGGGAAGGGTAAGACTCAATTGGTAGCAGCATCTGCAAAAGCTCAAGTCAAGGAGTTTGCTGAGAGGTTCGAGAAGGATTTCTCGTTAGTCTCTTGTCTTTGTGATAAAGTTACCAAAATTGAACCGGTGGTCAAATTAGGGGACCCCGAAAATTGGAACCGGACTAGAACTGAACCAGAATTGAGAAAACATTAGATCACAAAAAGGTCCACCCAAAATACATAAAATATTCAAAATTTGAAAAATTATATATATATTCATTCATGTGCATCTATGTGAATCCGAACCAATCCGAACCATTATACACAAATTTTCAAAATTTCTCATATATATAACAAGTAAGCATGTATATAACCAAAATAGCACTAAGTGCACTCCATATTTGAATCAAAATACATCAACAAAAAGCTCTAAATGGCCTATAGAGTCCAAAAAATAACCAGGAAGCAGAAAACGAGAAAGCCTTGTTAAAGTGGTAATGCTCAATAAAGTGTTGCAAAGTGTCATTAATACTTACTTCAGTTTATATGTTGAATTTTTGGCCAATGTAATGCTAAATGTGGTGGTTAGGGGTTAGTTGGTGAAACCACCATAACCACTCAAGGGTGGTATAAAGTTGTAATGTGAGATATGATATGGTGTGTGAGAGATGTATTGCTGCAATATTAATAATAAATAGTATTTTTTATTCTTCCTCCAAAATTATCTCTACGAACCTACCTTGTCTCGGAGCGTTGTTGAAACATGTGAGTTTGTAACTTTGTGAAGATTGGAGGACCAAAGGTTAATTTGGAGGCATGTGTCTTAGAATTGACTCTATGAAGGTAGGTCAATTTTGTGCAAAATCTATGCCTCAAACATTAAGGTAAAAAATATTAGAAGTGAGAAACATTCGATTTTTTAATATTTTATTATTTGTAAAGGTTGATATCTTGATCTTGTTGTTTTGTAGCTTCCTCTTATCATAATGCAAACATCAATGGGGCTTGCTTCCTATCAATTTGAGTGTAATATTCAAATCGAAAACCTTTGACTAAGCAACCTGTGAAAGGGGGATTCTATTTTGCCAAATTCAACCATGACTTGCTCTTGGTTACAATCACTATGCGAGCTTAAGCACAAGCATCCCTCTCTTAAAAACATCTAGACAACTAAATTTTAATTAACGAGAAAATGATAAACAATTCAAATATGCATGGAGTCATATTCAAGGTAAAATATTGGTCTTAAACTCGGTAAATTTGATACAATAGTAAAAATAAATAATTATAATTTTTTTTTCTTACTCAAATAATTACCAGGATAAAAGACATATCTGTAGCCCAAGATGGAATTGGACTTACGGAGATATTGTAGAAGCTCTCCAAACCGAGGTGGCAGCAACTGGAAAACATGTATGGGGGACTGATCTCCTCCCAAGCAACCCCTCAGTTGTAGACTGAGAGCGCCTGAGCCCTCACTCAGCAATACAATGCCATCCAAGAATCATAATCAGGATTCTATACTACCCTGAGCCTCCAAACCTCCATCTTCCCCATGCCCCTAGAACCTTCCCAAAAGAAAATGTAGCATGGCTAAGTCTCACCCCCCCCAAAAAAAAACCAACCTCCCCAACAAAGAGCATTCAAACTCAGCCCCTAATTCCCTTATTTATGCATAAAATTTCAAATTAATTTAATTAGAGTTAATTATGCAAGAGGGCCACATGGCCTCCATGCACCTAAGGTATAATTATCTTTAACCATTGTTAATTTGCTTTATTAGTATTAGCTTAACTATTTTTAATATTTCTCTTTTATTTCATTTTTTTATTAACTCCCATTTTATAACTACTTTATTAGTAGTTTATGAGGGATTAATAATTATAATTTCCCTAATTAGTTTTAGGGTGTTACATACTTCCCCCCTTCGAGGAACTTCGCCCCGAAGTTATACTCCCCACAAAGATAGATTCATAACACTTAATAACATCATACACAAAACAATACTTAATTAGTATAGAATATTTATACATATTTAATACTATTGTGAAGATGAAAACTATTGCATGTGGCCATCATGCAAGAATTTTCCTCCTTCACTAATACATTCAATGCCCTAATCACAACATGCTCTTGTTTAATTACCTAGGTTCTATTATGCAACCACTCATACAAATTATGCATTAACTTCATCATATACTTCATAAACACGATATAAACAATAAATCAAAACTGACTTAATGAAATAGAAAGACGACACATTCCCCCCCAAAACTTCCTCATTCCTTACTCACCCTCTTCCTGAGAATCATACCACCTGAGCAACCTCCATAACCCTCCACTCCAACACTTCGAGTGGTCCTGCTCGCCATGGCACAGGCCCTCTATTGTAACCTATACATGGACAATAAAGTAGGCATCGAAAGCTTCACGGTTAGCATAATTGCTAAATTGATCTATGAACCTCATCGGCCGCACCGGATTTTGGTCACATCTGGTCACCTCATCGGCTGCACCGGATTTTGGTCAACCAAGCATCTTGAAAGGTTTGCCCCGATTCCCTCCATATCCCTCCAAGGCAACCAACCCCAGGCATTAGAAGTCCTTTTCCATATGCCTCCCTGTACGACTAGTGTACCTCAAGCTGTGGACTTTTGGTATCAGACCTCATCGGCCGCACCGGATTTTGGTCTCCTCTGGTCACCTTATCGGCCGCACCGGATTTTGGTCTCCTCTGGTCACCTTATTGGCCACACCGGATTTTGGTCAACCATGTATCAAAACCGTAGTTGGCAAGGTTTTACTGAGTGAGTTTGTCCCTAGCCCATACTCCCTCGTAGTTATGGGCTCCCACGAGATCGTGGTTTCTAAAATGACTCGACCTCGAAGGCCCCAAAGTGGAATTCCTGTAGCACTTTCACTCACAATCATAGAGTCGGTCATTAATCATCACAAAAGAAATTCACATACATTACGACATCACTTCATGATCATTTCTTATCCATAAACCATGTGCAGTTACTTACAAATAAAAATCAAGAAACCCATGCCACCACAAGCCATACCCCATCACAATGAAAAATGCCATTATCATCTATACTCAATATATACTAAAGAACCGATTAAGCATCACATTGATCCAATATAATATCAAGACATTCATTGATGTCCTAAGTTCTGACAATCATGAAGTAATAAGTGCAGACCTGTATACTAGCATAAAATACCCACTCTTATGGATTATGATATGTCAACTAATATTCAGCCATATTATCGGTCATTATACATAACTTTGCAATATTACATCGTCTATGTGCTATCTACTATAGTGAAGCCATTAATTATCGTTTCATTACATACAAGAACATAAAATATGCCAAACATCGTATGAAATTGCAATCCTACTGAGCATCAATATCATCATATCATTAATAAGATATTTTTAGAAGCATTATCATTGCAATTGCATTGTGTATTAATATCATACCATGAAATATATTCAAACAATTATGCACAATCATAGCATGCCAATGTACACCTCACCTCAACATATGTAATGGAACCACATGCATTCATCATAACATAATGAATAACTTGTTATTAAAATAATCATCTCCACATATAGAATATGTAGGACTAATCATGAAAAATCATACCATGTTTTCATAACCAAATTCATAGTATGCATGAATAATCAACCGTATATAGTATATACTAATGTTAGAGAAAGATATCACACCCCTTAAAAAATTTCTCGATCATTTTATGCTCCTAAGATATATTTCCTAAATTAATTATTCATAGGAAAAATGTAGAACAATTAATAGTATCACTAACTCTAAAATTAAATTGAATTATTAATAGAAAATTCTATTCATTCATTAATATTTACCTTCCTATTTCACAAATCCATACTAATATTTTCAAGAATTGTTATACCCACACTCACCACATGTACATGTATTACCTGTGCTCTCAGTAACTTTGATTATAACAAGAGATTATATCAATTTATAGTTTTTGGGCATAATAATATTGTAAGTATAATCCAAATGCACTATTTTAAAGTTTTGTGTTCCTTCATTATTCTCCTATAGGTTCCCATGCTTGATTACCTCTTAATCCTAAGGTTTCCATGTCTTCCAAATTCCTTATGATGACCTATATCCTCTTCCTACTCATTTAACTCCAACAAGTTTATTTGTGAGCGTTGCTTTCCTGATAGGCATTTCTCTTGACCTTATAGGCATTTTCAAAGACTCCACATCTCTCTAAGTCATGTCTTCTATGTCATGCTTTATGATTTTTTTTTTTTTTAATTTCTTAGTTTAAACACTAAGTCTTGGGGTTAAGCATATGTAAGAAGTCTAGCTCAAAAACAATCACCATGATTCCTTATAAAATTTTGATTACTCACCTAGACTTGTTTCAACTAAGTGATATAATTAGGGTACTTTCCCTTAGACTTGCTTCAATTATACTATATTTAAGCAACGAACACAAAAAGTAACACCCTTCCTAGATAAGTACTATTCATTTCTTCATTGCCTTTCTTTTATTATTATTATTATTATTATTATTATTTGAAGATCTATTTGTTCTCATGGAAAGGCACTCTAATGACATTGCCTAATTTGTTTACTTCTCCATTAATTTAGGCTTTAGGCGTAAGACTTAGTAGAAATACTCTCATTCTAAGCGTCTTAAAACATTTCAGAGAGTACTTTGAGAGATTTGTGTCTAGTCTATAAAAGATTCTAAAAGTAGAAGGTGATAGTATGTGGCTATACATGAGAGATGTAGTTTCATAGTGATTTCTTTCAATCACAATTCATATCTTAATTACAAGTTCCACAAGTTCCAGTCAAAACGAGAAACAACCTCACCATACTATTTTCTTCAATTCTTCAATAAATGGTACCCAAATGATAAATGTGCCCATTTTAGCCTGTAAAAATGTTGGAGCAGATCGAATGAACTCTTCTGTATAAGATCTCTATCACTAAAAATCTAGTACTCTAAAGACATTTTTACACTTCATCCAATGTACTTAAAAACATTCACTTTAAGCTACTCCTTTGACGGTGACTGGATATCATGTGCCTTAGAAGCATCTTCAAATTCCCATTTAGTAAAACCCATAATATAGAAAATTGAAAGCTTGCAGAATATAGAATTTGTTTATTTCCAATCCATACTTGATCTGTGTGTTTTTCTTTTATTTCGTAGTTTCAAGTTTCCGTGAATGGATTTGTTTGTAGGCAACTTGGATCTTCAGGGATGATCATTTGAACCATGTCTTAGTAGAATTATAAATAGGCCTAACCAATGAAATTTAGTTTAGATCATCACATTATTATTTTTATATTCTGTAGATGAGCTAAAATGATTAGAGTTCAATGAACAATGTTATTTTATATTTTGCACCGGAACATTAATTTTAAAGGGAACTATTTAATTGATCCAACCGAGGGTTTGGAAATTTTCAAATACTCACTCCCTTCACGTGCCAATGTCTCCCAAAGGTTTTTTTTTATGATCTCGATGATCCAAAAGTTTATTGGAAATCTTAGGGGGTAAACCACTGAAGGATCTGTGATTGCAATATGGAGTGGTCACAGACCCTATCAATCTTTTAAATGAACAAGGTGTACTGGAGCAACATAATGTGGAGATTCAAAAGGTTGCTAACGAATTATTATAACTTTCGTTGTAGTTAGTGAAGTTCGATCCTTATGGAATCTTGATAATATGCATCATTATTCATTTGTGTTTCACATCATAGTTGTATAAATGTTTTGAATTAAATACTAAGACTTATGGCTAAATAATTTAAATTAATATTTATTCTGTCTATGGTAAATTCAAGTGTATAATCAATAAATCATTTCTCATGTTTAAACTATTTTATAGAAAAGAAATATAGAAAGTTGAAGGCAGTAAATCAACAGGATTCTCACTAGAAGTGTGAATACCTCAGCTGTTATCTAACATTTGTTTATACTATATATATATATATATAGTAATTTTAAAATATTAAATACTAGTATGGATAAAGTTGCAAGACAAAACTCAAATAGATACTCACTACAAATGTGAATAAGTCAGTCCTAATTTAATATCTCAACAAACTAAATTTAAGTAATAAAAAGATTGAATGCTATGGATTGTAAGTTTGCCTAAGTCAATTCTTATTTTCACCTCTTATTTATTTTTTATATAATAATTTATTAATTTCTAAATATAAAGTAATAATTTTTAAACATAAGAAAAGATCGAAAGGAAGGAATGAATTATTTAGTCACGTGAAAGAGTAAATATATTGGATCACGTTAATTGGACATGTTAAATCATATAGTAGAGATAATGGGATTTAGTTTTCCTTGGCTAAGTTCAGACAATTAAATATTTAAAAGCAACTATTGTAATGACTAAAGTGACAAGGATTCCATTATTATATGATTATTAAATTGTAGAAGTTTAAGAATACATAAACAACTTGAAGAGGTCATGGAACAGAGACAGAAATATGCAAGAGGTCATGGAACAGAGACAAGTATGCACGTGGGTGTGTATTATGTTGCAAAGGCCGTGGTTGACTGAATTTCACAGTCTAAAATTTTACTGGGAGATCATTGATAATTGTTCCTAAGTAAGATTTAAAACTACAAACCTATCAGTTAACATTAATGAAATATATACGAACATTTATTGTCCCTTCTATTTCTATTTTTATATGTCTCCAGAACCATAACAATAATGGTACCGATCGGATAAGTAGGTTAGCGATTGACTAGCAATAGTTGGTGTGTGTAAAATTGCCAGTCATTCTCATCTAATTGTAAGTAAAAGGAATTTCGTGATTTTCATATAAGAAAACACAGGTCTAGATGTCTAGCTACACTGGTTTTTCCTGCATCTAGCAGATTTTTATCCTTACTTTCCCAATAAAGCAAAGCCCAGTTAGTTGAGCCATGCATTAGGGAGGGATTTTTCGTGCTGGCTCGGCTTGTTGACAAGAGTTGGCGATTTCCATGTTGTGTGTAAAGATAAATATGATAGATGCACTGTTACGTTCTTTTAAAGAAATATTCTATCCACTGGTTTAATGAAGCATATTTAAGCTTGGAGTTTTTTTTTCTATGTTAAGTTAATTGAAGCTTGAGCTTGCATCATTATGAATTGCATGAATTTAAGCATGAGCATTTATAACTGCATTTATATGATAATATGGTTAAATGCATGTGAAATTGTGTCAATATTGATCCGGTTCTTTATTTCAAATACATACATATCAGTTATTTCAGTAGTAATAACGGACTCTGGACAGTATACCCAAAACAACAAACACTACGATTAAAGAATAAATATTGAGAACTGCGATAGCCATCTCAATCTATTGATAACAATTTTATTAAGACATTATCAATATTAAAGAATAAATATTGAGAACTGTGATAGCCATCTCAATAGATTGATAACAATTTTATTAAGACATTATCAATAATTCAGTAGCGCTGTGTGGATCCCCAGATCAATTACTATTTAATATAATATATATATAGAGAGAGAGTGTTATAAGAATCCCGCTGCGATGATAATATAATTTAGGAACTCGAAATCTTCTCTTCTTAATGGGCTTGGTTCTATAGGAAATGTTATAAGCCGATGGAAGCTTTCACTCTGACTGTGATAAAAAAGCGACCGTGACCGGACAGTATTGAGAAACCCTGGCAAGAAGTTGGGCTTAGGTGCCCCGCATCGGTTTTCTTATGCTCTTTGTGTGGTATCATCATAGTTGTTCTCTCCATCGAATCTGGAATTTTGTGTGTAAATCCCAGTACTGATCATTATGAAGCAAGTTTATTTGTGAAGGAAGTTGAAATCTGGCCCAAAGAGGCAGAACATTTTCTAAGGGATTGGGATGGAAAGCACAAAAGCTCCTGGAAAAATCAAATGCATTAATTCCATATCCACGAGTGTTACTGTTACACGACCTGAGCAGAACAGCTAGCTGCTAAGCACACTTACAGTGGCAATGGTAAAAGGGGATATGCACAAGGCAGAGGCCAATAGTAAAGATTTAAGAGAGAAAAACCACAATATGAAGATGATCGGACGGGCCCACCCTCTCTCAACAGAAAGATATCAGATGAAACTACAGGAAAAGCTAAAAGCAAAACGTGGAGCAGGTAAAAATTAACCTGCACACAACAGGCAGTGGGAGTTTCAACAACATAGAGACTAAAAACGGCAGTGGAGTAACGTCGGGCAGAGCACATGAAAGAGCTTTGACATGTGAGCCATTTTGAATTCCAATGGTGCTCATAATAAGTGCTTAACTTAAGCCTCACAGAACATCTTTACAAGACATCTCAAGTAGCATTTACAAGTGGATCAAGACTTGGACAATCCTCGAATTTGAGGATTTCTAAAGGAGCCAATAATATAAAATTCTTCGGCAACAGCTTCAAATTTTTACAGCTATTCAAGATCAATATTTTAAAGCTCAAAGCTTTGAAATTGATAGGCCAGATAACTTGATACAGCACCCGTAGAAATTCTAATTCACTGTGATAAAAAGCTGACTCGAGAGGAAGCACTCTCTTTCTTTTAATATGGCACAACGAAACATTTGGTATCTCTGATAAGAAAATGAGTTTCGAAAAGACTCACCTAGTCTGTGCTGTGATATTTGAGGTAGTGGTTTCTTTCGCCCATTATTATACCTGAATTTTCTCCAGGCAGCTAATTACCTCCTGTGTGTAAAACTAGATTAACAACATCCCTCCCCACTGGATAATATTTATCGCCCTTCATCTGCAATCCTTTTTTTATTATTTCTTTTTCCAGGTCTGCTGGTTGCTATGTTTTACGAATTTTTGTTGTTCAAAGGCACGACTCTCTGGACGAGTAGTGCAAGAGTTAAGGTTCAACTATTTCACCTTAGCTTGGCAATAGGGTTTGTATGGTTCTTGTGGGTAAAGAGGTTCTTAGAGCTGCCAAGTATGGAAACATTGGTATCTAGGGTTTCATTGGGGACACGGGTTGGGCATTGTAACTTCGACTTGACAATTCTAGTATATTAATGTGCTCATGCATAGGTTGACCAGAGGGTTAGGCCGAAACTGCGATTCCCTTGTCTTCGGTCTTGACCATGACAGTGCCCTCTGGAATGCCCTTAATGCCCATGTGTAGTGCACGACTTGTGGGTTCTTTCCACATGGCACGTGTCTTTGTGTTAGGCTCAATTCATTTAGAACTTCGGCTTGATATGAGGATTTGGTAGTGCAAGATTACCCGCAGGCTCAAATGGGGTGGCTTTGCTACGGGACTGGGTGCCTTGGATTCAGACGCACTGAGCACAGAAGTGCCCACATGTTGGTTGTGGAGCTTGATCTCCAGATTCAGAGATATTATTATTCAGCCGTGTTTGTACCCCAGCTTTATATGATATGTAAAAAGGACTGTACACTCACCCCAACGGGGGGGGTGTGGGGGGTCCGAGGGTGAAGCCCCCGAAGGAAATTTTTGGGGTTGTTTTACGGGCCCATGGTTTTGGGTAACCCATGGTATTTTCCCATTGTATCTCCCTTATAAAAGAAAGACATTGTAACACGGCTAGGATTGATGTATTAGGTTTTATGCATTGTAAAGATCTTTGAGATCAGGAGAGAGACGGTGAGACAGTGAAGAGTGTAGCGGTTGTGCTGTAGGTTGTATCTCTTCACTTTGTTGGACGGAATAATAATAAGGACTGGCAACTTCAGTGTGGACGTAGCCCAAGTTGGGTGAACCACGATATATCTGTGTCTCTCTTGTAATGTGTATGTGTGGTTATATTTGCATTTCTGTTTATCAAAGTCACCTGACACGGGGACACGGGACACGTAGGACACGAAAATACGAGAGTCCGACACGGACACGGTGACCCCCGAAATCAGGACATGTAGGATACGTTTTATATACATATATATATTTTTTTAAAAATATATTAAAATTTAAAAATATAGACATATAGATCCAAAAATATTTAGAAACTAGAACATTTACAAATATTCAATAGAAATTAGAATAAAAACACATTAATGATTACACATTTGTCATTCACAAATCACGATTCACAACACATTTGTCATTCACAAATCACAATGAGACACATATGCATGTCGGAACCATATTTCTCATTAAGTCATCAAAATCAAAATGTATACATATATGTCGGAATGCCACTGGGCACTGGGCCACTGGCAAATGCCAAATAGACTAATAGTAAATACAAAAATGGGTGGATCAAGATGGGAGAATCCCATATGTCAGTAGTCCTCCTCCATGCCTGAATCAACATACTCATCACTGCCACTGCCACTGCCACTGCCCTGATCCTCATCCTCCTCCCCCTCCTCCTCCTCTCTGCCCATCTGACGATCTGCATCTGCTGTTGTGGAGGATGACCCCTCTGTACGATCACTCTCATCAAAAGTGACCGGTTCTAGCACTGGATCATTAAGATCCATGTTGGCTAATGCCAACTCAGTACTGCTGTCCAAACCCATATCATCAGGGAAGACATCCCACATCTTTGTCTTTCCCTTCACCCAGTCCTCCCTCTTCCTGTAAATAAGACGAAGGTTGGAGTGCACATACACCATGGACTCGGCCCTGGACTGCTCAAGCCTGCTCTTCTTCACACTGTACAAGTTCCCATATGTGCTCCAATTCCTCTCACAACAAGAGGATGATGTAACTTGAGAGATGACCCTGAAGGCTAACTTCTGTAGAATAGGGGATGTTGCCCAATGAGTTGCCCACCAACGATAGGGTGTCTTACCCTCCCTATCTCTAAGCACATCATAGCCTCCAAATCTCCCAGTGCCAGTGGAAAAATCTACAAAGCCATCCTCCACCTCCTCAAGCATGTCTCTATCCTGAAATAGCCGTCTAAGTGCTATCTTCCTCCCATTTGCAATCTCTGCATCCATGTGAGGAGGGACTCTGTGTGAGGCCCCCGATCCACCAGTGAGCCACTCCTGAGTGTAGAACTTGGGGTTCAAGGAGTGGGCCAAGCAATGCAAAGGTGTGCAATTCTTATCCCACCTGGAGATAAGAATATCCCGAATAATGGTCCATAAGTTCTCTGCCGATGTCCCATACTCGGGACACTCATTCTCCATGACAATGGACCTCATGGACTCAATGATGGAATCCCACCCCTCATAAACCTCTGCTAGGATGGGCTGGTCCGTGTCTGCATACCGCAACAAAGAAATGATTGGCTCCATGATCTTAATAGTAAGATCCACCGTGTCCCACCAACCATCATTTAACACCAAGTCCTTCACCTTTTGTGAAGCAGCCTGATCCGTCTTTCTCCAAAAAGCCCAAAACTCTGAAATCACCATGGACCCAAGAGCGGTTTTGACCTCCCTCAACCTCTTGAGCATGATGAATGAGGAAGCAAACCGAGTATCTGCAACCTTCAGCAATGAAAGCTGTGTGTACTGTTTGTAGATGGTGAGGGCATTTGTGTGGTTTTGTACAAAGTTACGGATATGGCGTGCATCCTCAATAAGGTTGTCAATCCATGCCACATCCGAAGCAATGGCTTTCAGTGCTAAATTCAAGGAATGGACAATGCAAGGTGTCCAAAAAACCTGTAAGAGCAATAAAAGCATGTATCAATGACTCTACAACACTAACATTGCAATGACCAAATTCAAACAATGAGCAAATTAGAAATGATTATGAAAGGTGTCCAAAATGAACATACCTGTGGATATTTAGCTTCCACAATCATGCCAGCAGCCTTGCAAACAGGTGCATTGTCCGTGATGATTTGTACACACGACTCAACACCCACTTCTTCAATGGTTTTGATGAATAAATCACCCATAAATTGTGCATCCTTGTATTCGCCAAGAGCATCAACCGCTTTCAAGAACACCGGTCCATTTTGGGAAGATACCATGAAATTGATGAGTGGATGGCGTGCGGGATCCGTCCATCCATCAGAAACAATACTCACACCGGATGAGGGCCATGTTGATCTAATTGGCTCAAGAATTTTATCTACCTCCTTCTTTGCTTTAACCAACAATGTGGTTCTAAGCTTCTCTGAACCAGGAGGCACATAACCATTTGGAGCACGTTCCAAGATAGTTTTAACCGTCTCAAAATACAATGGTGACCGTGCAACATTGAATGAAATGAAGTTGAGGTAGAAGAAAAATGCAATAGTAAGGTCTACCTCTTCTCGCGCCTCTTTTTGGAAAATCCTATCCATTGGACCACTTGTAGATTGCCTCTTTCTTGTTTGATAAGTATCCCCACGCCCACGCCCATGCCCATGAATGCTAGGTGGAAATGGAGGCTTGGTGCTAGAGGACTTCCTCAAGAATGGAAGAGGATCATCCTCTTTTTTCTTGCTTGCTGCTGCCACCTTCCCTAAGCCAACATGATCCTCTCTTTCCATATCCCTCCTTTGGTGAACAGTCACCGCTTTGCATGAAGAAATCCCACAAGAAGGAAGGGCCAACAAATGGCCCTTAACCCGGAAATATGTGCTCATGAACTCATGCTTGCAAAAATTGCATTTCCAAGCAACATTGCCTCCCCCACCAAGCTTTGCCCCGGGTCCATCTTTCCTTGTCACATACTTCCACAAAGGGTATTTTTTTTCTTGGGCTTGTTGTCTTGCTAAAACAGGGTTAAGTGGAGCCATAGAATGAGCTCCACTAGCAGCCGATGGAGCACTTGACGGAGGAGGAGAACCGCTTGTGCTTGGTGGAATAGGAGGGGAGGCCCTAGATGGTGCATTTCTCCCTCTCCCTTGCCCCCTACCTCCTGCCCTAGCTGATTGAGACATTCCTTTTCTTTTGTGATGGTTGAGCTTGCAATCCTCTCCACAAATCCACCGGAATGCACTTGGAATCGCTTGGAAACGATGGATAGCCTTCAAATCTCCTTCACCTGCACATACAACTCACTCTCAACCAAATGCTTCCTTGCAAATGACAAAAAGAAAGGCAAATTTCGATTTTAAAGTGAACCCGGACGCACTTTTCCGCCCAAAACGTGTCCTGTTTTTCAAAAACGTGTTCGACAGTCGGGACACGTTTTAACTGCGTGTCCGATTCGCTGTTGAGGGCGTGTCCCGATTCAGGATTCGAACTAAGGTCGAATCGGACACGAATTCCAATCGAATCGTGTCCGATTCGACCGATTCGAGACACGGCCAGGCTGAGGAACGAATCCGGTTTCTGAGCTGTTTATTGTTATTGCTCTGGGATCCTGTTTTTCTAACACCACAAACTGGTAAGCAGCTGCCCACTATTGTTTTGCAGGTTGCAAAAGGGGAAGGTTGGAATTGTTTCAATATAGTGTCACATGGCTTAGAGAGGAGGGGAATACGTGAGGCTCTCTTCAGTGGAGGACAATGCGTCCATTTCTTTAATAATTACTATTCGCTGGTTGTTGTTAGCTACTTATTCTAAGAAATAAACAATTGTCTTGAATTTTCAAGTTAAATATTAATTTCTACGATATATATATATATTTTAACTGTTATTGCATCCTCATGATAGTTACAAGACTTACTGCTTTGTCTATCGGTTAGGGTGTCTTTACTGAAGCCGTTTCTCCATAAGTTCATGCTGAGAATTTTTGAAATTCTGTGTTATGCATATATGAAAGAGTAGGTTTTGATTATTCTCAATGAAACCCCTCATGAGACTAGCGTTCCAAGATTACATGCAAGGCGCCAATGGTGGCCAGTGTTAGTTTTGTACCTAGGGAAGTGTTCCCCTAGTGACTTTTGCCGAAGTCACTTAGAAGGGGGAAAAAGGTGACCCTCAACATTAATTCACTTAATGAGACTTTATAACATTAAAGTCACTTTGTGACTTAACTTTAGTGGGTGAGTGAATTTTATTTAAGTGATTTAAATAAAAGGTATTTTCACTCTCATTTGATCTCAACCGTTGGATGAGATCTAATCTTCATCGTTGGATTAGAACAACCCTAGGGTTTAGACAAAAAGGCTTGAGGGAGGCATTTGAGCTCACTTTTTGGTGAATGAAGTGAAGAGAGAAGAGAAGCGAGAGAGCTAGGGCATTGGCATGATTTCCAAGGAGCTAGTTTGCACATAAATCGAGGAGACTAGCGCATTTATTATCAGCACTATTCCCAAGAAGATTTTCGTACAACAACATTTATTGCTGTACTGTACAGCATGAATTTCGAGGAGAAGAACATTAGCTGTACGCATCCCGAGGTACCGTACAGTACAGTTTTCTGGGCACGATTTTCTATGTAATTTTTTGGGCACATTTTTCGAGAAACAACACGGGTTTCAAGGCAGTTTTTCAGCACAAAAATCGAGGAACTTAGCACAGAATTTGAGGTGATCTCCTGCACGATTTTCGAGGTAGTTTCAGGCACAGATATCGAGGTCCGTATAGGACTGTATAGACTGCATTTTTCAGGCAATTTTCAGGCACAGAATTTGAAGTCTGTCTCTGCATAGTTATCAAGGTAGAGGCACAGATTTCGAGGATAATATTTTGTGCACAAAGCTCGAGGTGATTTGACTTAGTTTTCGAGACAGCCAGCTGGGTGCATTGTTGGTGAAGATAAGTTGTATTTTTCATTGTACTGCTGTTCCATTATTTTGCTGAAGAAATAATAAATCTCTCTCTCTCTAACTAACTGGTTTTACCCGTGGGGGTTTTTCCAGGGCTTGATTTTGGCCAAAAATTTCTGAGTCTATCATTTTCATGGTGTGAATGTTTAAATGTGTTTTTCAGCCTGTTAGAGTGATTTTACTGTGTGTTTAATTGTCTCTGTATTTTTCATAAGTAGTTTCCAGTCAATGCATAACCGACTGGGAATGAAAACCACGAAATGTTGACATAAACCAGCAAACAGTAAAGTGCAGAAAATCTTCAGCCAGCATCCATGGCTACGTTATTTCGACCCGACAGTCGATTTAGAGATTGGGCTTACGACCCAATGATTTTTTTTTCTCTTTGCTGAGACTACAAGCAGCTAGCTCATTTGACAGATAAGGTGGTCTACAGAGAATTTGGCAAGAAGTTTAGTGTGGTATCTACTCCAATTTTTTGTTTAGATTTCTGTCCAAGTTTTGTAGATTTCTGTACAGTGTAAATTTCATGGTAGTTCTAGGTGTGAACAAGCCCCTTAAGGTCTGAGAGCATGAACCATGCTTTGATACCAGATGTGGGTCCAATTTGCTAAAACATCTAGAAAACTAAATTTTAATTAACGGTAAGAAGATAAACAATTCAAATATGCATGAACTCATTTTCAGGTTAAAATATTGGTCTTAAACTTGGTAAATTTTGTACAACAGTAAAAAGAAATAATTATCAAAAAAATTTCTTACTCAAAAAATTACCAGGATAAAAGACATACCTGTAGCCCAAGATGGAATTGGACTTATAGAGATATTGTAGAAGCTCTCCAAACTGAGGTGGCAGCAACTGGAAACCATGTATGGGGGACTGCTCTCCTCCCAACCAACCCCTCAGTCATAGACTGAGAGCCCTCGAGCCCTCACTCAGCAATACAATGCCAGCCAAGAATCACAATCAGGATTCTATACTACCCTCAGCCTTCAAACCTCCATCTTCCCCATTCCCCATGGCCCTAGAACCCTCTCAAAAGAAAATATAGCATGGCTAAGTCAGCCCCCCAAAACCAACTTCCCCAACAAAGAGCATCCAAAAAGACCCCCAAACTCAGCCCCTAATTTTCTTATTTATGCATAAAATTTCAAATTAATTTAATTAGAGTTAATTATGCACGAGGGCCACATGACCTCCATGCACCTAATCAAGTATAATTATCTTTAACCATTGTTAATTTACTCTATTAGTATTAGCTTAACTATTATTAATATTTCTCTTTTATTTCATTTTTTTATTAACTCCCATTTTATACTACTTTATGAGTAGTTTATGAGGGATTAATAATTATAATTCCCTAACTAGTTTTAGGGTGTTACAAAAAAACCTAAATTTAGTAATCATCAGGAACATTAAATGGTAATATTAAATTCTTAAAGTAAAAGTGGCATTCTCCTTGTCTTTCATTTTCTTTCCTTTTACTTAAATTTTTAAAATTACCTTTAATTGGTTTAGGATGTTTGAGAGTGGTTCCAACCTCATCGGACTTCATATGCAAAAAGTAGAATTTTAGATCCCATTCAGAATTCAACAGTCTTAACAATATTCAGGGTTTTAGGATTGCAACATTTCCACTAGATTCTATCACATGTGAGGGTAGGGGATTGACATTTAACCAAGCGCAACAACCCCTCTATGTACCTCGATGTTGGTAGTGCTAATTGTTTAACTCCTTTGTCATGACCTTACTCAAAATGTACCCTTCACTCAAGTAAAATTACTTATTAGGCATGTGAAGTTTTTTCTACCTTTTTTTAATGCTTGGATTAGGAGGTTTCATCAAAATTGTAGGGTTTCTACTATGCACAATCAAAGTCTAGACTAGTAGTACCATATGATCATATTGTAGACACTAGAATATGGTTATTGATTAGTACTATGCTTATTTTTGGACTCTAGGAGCCATTTAGAGCCTCTTTGTTGATGTATTTTGGTTCAGAGATGAATTCCGCTCGGTGCTATTTTGGCTATATGCACCCATACTTGCTATATACATGGGAAAATTTGCATATTTGTGTATAATGGTTTGAATTCATATGGATGCACATGAATTTATATTTTCTTTTACAAAATTTGAATATTTTATGTAGTTTTTGGTCGAATGGTTTTTTTTCGATTCCGATCCTGTTCAGATTTTTGGGCTATGTTGGTTCAATGACTGGCCCAATCCTGATAACATTGGTGGGTAGTGTGGAGATGACCGAGAACCAACTCATATAGGTGCATAATGGCAGTCAATAGTGCCTTGAAGATGCCAATGTCTCTGAGCCTTTGAAATAGGACATCATGAGGGACAAATCAAAGGCTTTTTGGAAGTCTATAAAGCAACACAAGACTTTCGAAGAGTGATGCCATGCCTCCTTAATGATGGCTCAAAGTGTAAGTATGTGATCAATGGTTTGATATGTGGGACAAAATCTAGCCTATCCCCTAGCTCTAAGGTATCTCCTCTCAAGCTCCTTGGAAAGCTTCATGTGGATGACTGTGGCATAGAGCTTTGAGAAAGTGTGGTCCACCATGATTGTTTTGTAATTGTTTGGCTCTACACTAGGGCCAGATTTGTGGATCGAGTGAATGGTGTGATGTGACAAAGTTTATGGAAAACCATTATAAACAACATGGTTGAACAAGTTGACCAAGTGATCATCCAAAGTGTGAAGACCATGCTTGAAGAACTCAGCCTGAAAACCCTTCTTATCAACAACTTTGTTGGTATTCATCACCCAAATTGCCTTTCGGATGTCTTAGTATGAGAATAAGTAATAGGAGGCAGGGGGTTGCAATGGAATTTGAATAACGTCTCTAATTGGACTAGGGTTTGTTGTGTGCCTAGAATTGTGTTGAATTATGGCCGTAGTGAAGTCCCATAGAGGAGATCTAGTGGGGTGCATGCTCGACTAGGTTGGACTGGATTAAGGACTGTTATCCACTAAGTTGCACTTAGGTGGATTTCCAGTAAGCAGTCAAAGACTTGAACAATTCAGTTGTTCATCACATATGTTCTGAAGTTCACCAAGCCACTTTTTGGCCCTTTTGTAAATTTGCATTACCATGCCCCAAGGGGTTTGTAATAAAGTGTGATAGCATGGTGGTCTTTGAGTGACTCGGTTCCCTAGGACTCGACAACCAAATAAGGTATTCCAAGGAGTTCTTTTTTCTTGTCGATTATGCTTTGCCTTTAGCAGAGTAGTATAATCGATGAGTTTTTCTCCTGCACCTCCAAAGCTGGAATGCCCAAAGTGGTGGTTAGGCCTTAGGGGGTTATTAGAGTCTATTTTGTAACATGTATAAACATGCTAGACGCTAAAATTTTATCGTTTGGTCATGCACTAGGTCCCCCTGAAGTTTCAGTTAATTCCGAGAAAAATATTTTTTTTTGCATTTTTAAGCCATTTTTTAATGGTTTAAATGAAAAAATTCAAATGGTCATAAAAGTGTGATCCGGAGTCAGAATTTGGCGCAAGGATGCATGTTTTCAAGCTCAAAACCTCCTTTTTACCTTGGTACTCGGTTTTCCTATGTTTCAGGCGATCAGAACGTCCCGTGGAGCAGTTTTTCCTATCAAAGGTACAGATTAGCATTTTAATGCTAAAGATGCATCAAATTGCACCATGGTTAAAAATTTAAAATATTAAAAAAAAGAGGTATAAGGCACATGCCAAATGACATGGCATAAGTCACATGGGGTGGGCGACTACATCTAAAGAGCAAAGCATATGATAAAGGTCAAGTTAAATGTCAAAGTTGGAATATTTCAAGCTCATGCTACGTTTTCCTCCTCACGTGGGCGTCATCTCCACTTAGCCGCGTACGGATTTGGTTGAGGTAAGCTCAAGGTGGGGGCGGCTACCTCTTATGAGGTGGAATAACCCATGTGTTATGCTTTCTATTTTATCCAACCAACCCTACCATCCAACGTGGTGTGGAAGCATCTCACCTTCGCCCTCTTCCTCACGTGGGCCAGCCACTCCTCACGGCATCTACGGATTTGATTAATGGATAAGGTTAAAGTGGGGGCGACTACCTTAAGGAGGTGGCACAAAGCATATGATTTGGCTACTAATTATATCAACCAATCGAAACTCTTCATTGTTAACTCCACGAAAGCAAGGAAACATCAAGTCGCCACCCTCTCATCCTCACGTTAGCTGTTTGCTCCATACGACTGCTTCCATTTTTTAGTGTCTTTTCCAAGTAAGGTAATGCACTCCCATTGGTTATGAGCTTGCCTTGCTCTACAGTCAAGGTCCTTGGGGTTGTGCGCCCTAGCTCACATTCCATGTGCTATATATTGAGGAGCTTAGCTCCATTGTAAGGGATCTGAGCATTGAACCTCTGTTCTTGTAATCTTTTTATTCGAAATAAAGTTGAAAGGCTTTGGAGGCCATATGCTGTGCAGCTGTCTCATTGGATGTATGTTTTGTTGAAGTTCTGAGGTGATATCTTAATAGTCACTCGTCATTTTGCAAAAATATTCTGTGATTTTCTAGCTTAGATGGCCTTTGTGGCAATAGTGTAAGCATTCATCGTTTTGATTTGCTTATAAATGCTTGATTAGTTAGAGATAGTGAAGCAGCAAGTGTATTCAGTTGTACTAATGCCCTTCAAATCTCTATTAATTGTGTATTCTAGATTTAATCCTGTTGATGTATTTGTAACTTTGGAAGATATTCACTTGTATATTGTATATATTACATTTGTACTTTATTGTATCCCCGACGGAGATGTCTTATTCCTCCGATCGGAAGTGTCGTCTTTTGTATTCTATTGTTGTACCTCCGACGGAGATGTTTGCTCCTCCAGGTCGGAGAAGTCATTATTGTACTCGAGTCATGTAAAGTCATTGAGGTCCATCCTCCCATGTATGACAGGGCATTAGACCCGGAGTGGTGTCGCAAGTTATATTGTAAGTGTCATAAGTTATATTTGATGGGTTATTAGACCACCTTGGTGGGGTCGGCCCTGTATGTGACAAGTGGTAATGGGTTATTAGACTCTCCTAAGGGAGGTTGGCCCAGTTAGAGTAAAAGGCAAGTCAAGTCACTGTATAATAGAGAGTGTGTCTCACTCATTCTATTCACTCACTCAGTCACTTCGCATTAGTGAGAGAGAGGAGGAGTGCGCACAAGTGGAGGAGGAATAGCTGCTGCAGATATTTATCTTTTGGGGATTCATCTTGGTGATCTTTGTATTGGTGCTTATTCTATCTCTGAGGAAGTTGCGGGGTTTTTCACCTTCTTGGTTTTCCTCGGTGAAATGCTTTGTGTCTCTTGTCTCTTGTCTCTTATGCTTGATATGCTGTACATGTTGTTCTTTCAGTTAAGATCCTAGATCATATTGAATTAAATGATGAAAAACTAAGAAATCCCTCCTTTTTGCAAGTTTTCCTGACAGTGCAGGACAAAGTCTGAGGAAGGAGAAAGGAGCTCAGTTGCATCTTCATCCATCTTAGATAATTGATCACCTTGGACTAATTATCGTTGAGTTGTAGGCATATTGGGTTCTTTAATCTTGCAATATCAAAGCTGGTTTTGTGCTCCTTCTACATTATAAATCTTAAATTTTCTTCGTCACTTAGTTACTCTTGCTTAATGAAAGTTAGATCTGCATTTACATATCAATAGCTTTCTGTCATTAAGCATACAAATATCAGATCTAGATTGCCTTCAAAGTTCATCTTTAAACAAGATCTAAGCACGAAATTCTTTATACTTGAAGTAGGCATTTTTCCTGAAAATTTTCGAAGTATAAAATCTGAAATTTCTTTTGTATTTTATTTGATTAACCCACTAATTTCTGTGTTGTTAGCTTGCTGGTTTTTAGCAGGTCCAACAAAAAAGAGAAGTAAACTCTGGTCGATTTTTGCCAGAAAGTGCCAAAAACACTTCCCGAGGACCTTATTTCACCAATACTTCATTCTGTAAATTGTAAGCCCTTAGATCCTAATTCAAAAGGACTAAGAGGCACTTCTTTCAGCAAGCATTGTAAAAATATTAAACGAGAGCAAGTGGGCTACACAGTGCCCACATCCCATCCCCCCTGGGGAGATTCGCGTGTTCCTTTTTGTAGCGTGAATTTTTCTAACATTTTGTGCAGGGTGTATACTTTGATTAGATAGTTGATTTTTGTATTCTTTTCATTAAATAGAGCCAATCTCGTTGCCACGAAGTATGCTCTCACCTCCACCCAGAGTCATCGCCGATTAGTGGAGGTTGATCAAAAAGTGACACATAGATTTGGCAGGTTTAGTTGTTTTATGTAAGTTATTGATTTATTTTCATATATTGCAAGCACTAAAAATTTGAACGAATATTCTGTTGTTTCTCGAAGTATGCTCTTTCCCCTGTGGATACTGGTCTCGAGGAAACCAGAAAAGAGTGCAACAAATCATTAATTCTCAAACATTTAATAATTACTCACATCAATAAAATTAAGAATCCTCAAGATAGTCAAAATCCGGCACTTGAACATTGAGTAAACGCGTGGGGAAATTTCTCAAGAGAAGCGGGAACCACTGGAGAGCGACCTTGGGGCACCGTTAGACCACATCCTTGTTGGTGTAGTGTTGAACACGCCCTGGAGACTCTGCTCCAGCCCACACGTCTTTGTGAGGACTGAGGAGCCACCTTTGCCCAATTTCTGGACATTACTCCCTGTACCTCACGGCATATCAGGAGCTTCCATTTCCCCCTCTAATCAACTCATCCTAATAATTCCTAAAATTGACCAAGAACACAATTGCAAAACATTTACTTTCATAGTAGCATTTAATTTGACTCCACAACACTGGTCTCTGATTTTGGTTATTTACTTTTAAATAATATCTTGTTGTGATACTTATATTTATATGCGCTGCATAATTATCTTTATTTTGCAATAGTCTTGATCAAATGTTTTAACTCCCAAAACTCCTAAGTAACATCTCTCATCCTCAAGAGCTAAGTATCTAAAGCTTTAGTAACATTAATAGGGTCCACCCCCCTTGGCTTCGTTAGGAGTTAAGCCTAAACGTAGGCATCAAGATCAAGTGACAGTACTTGACTCAGACTTGCCCCCAAGGACGCACCTAACAGCTTGAAGATTTCTGCTGCGTTAACCCCAGGTGTGTAAGAGGCGGCAACAAGGACTATTAAATACTTCTACCTAATAGATCGATAGATAGGCACCCTACTTGTTTTCAATATGGTGCACTCTGTTAAAGTTAGTGCAGCTGCGAGACCCATTCTCAGAGAGGATGGTACCCTAATCAGTTAACTAGGGTTCTTGGTCAAGTTAACTAGGTAGAGTAAAGAGTAAGACCCTAGAAGGTACCCTAGGGCCCCCAGCTGTCTCCTAGGTTTCTTGGTTGGGGACCAAGCAGGTTGATGCCATGGAAAAGTCCCTAGCATGTGGCTAGGGCCCCTACTTGTCTCTAGGGTATTCTGGTCTGGGACCAGACAATTTCTTGGTCACGAGGACCAAGCAGGTCCCGTGGTTTGAGATAGAGACCTCTTGGTCTGGGACCAAGCAGACTCTTGGTCACGAGGACCAAGTAGTTCCTGCAGTGACAAACCTGGTCAGTGAACCAGGTGGATCTTGGTTAGTGGACCAAGATGATGATGTGTGACGTCCTCTTCTCCTAGGTCTTCGAGATGGTTGAGTTAGATGGTCTTCTCAAGGGACTAGCCACCCCTTGATGGAGCCACTAACAATTGTCCTAAGGAGCAGCTTGGAGGACAACATGATCACATCATCTAGTGTGGACCCTTCCTTATACAGTGATGATGAACTTTTAGGTTGTGTATGGAACACTTGTACATTTGAGAGAGAGATGATTGGTTGTACCCCACCTTGGTTGCTCATCCTTGGTCTTTACACCTTGTTGAGGATTGATCTTGTGGTACCTTGTTTTTGACTTGTGGTTAGTGAGGTCATCTACCCACCTTGAGTTGTTTTTTATTTGTACCACCTTGATGTTTTTGGTCCTATGGGTACTATGGTTATTTGTCCACTTTGTGGTATACCCTTGGTTCTAGGGGTTATGGGTCATGTACCCACGCTTATCTTATGTTGGGTCATGTGTTGGTCCTTGTACCCTTACCTAACTAATTAAATGACCCTAGTACCCACCTAATGTCACCCTATTTATGTTTTATGTAACTTTATTGTTTTGAAGTTATTGGTACTACCCTAATTTAAGGGAACCCTAACTTGTGTAAAGAATTATTTTATGATTCTTCTAGAAGTCCTTATTGTCCTATATATTGGAATCTTTTGATCCTCACTTTGACAAGTGGAAAACCATATCATATCAGCTCTGATTTTCTTGTTTTGACGTCAAAGATTTGGACTGTCTTGCTTACTTGCTGAAGAATACATTTTTATCTTGGTTTCAATTCTTTCCTAGATGTGAAGGGTTCGCTGCTGCTCTTGCTTAAGCTGTGACCTAGTTGAGGTCTCTCCAACCTGTCAGCTACCCGATCTGTCTCCTGTGGCACAGTCTATCTCAGCCGTGACTTTAGGAAGGCCTAACCTGCTGGTTTACGGTGACCCGAACTGCTAACTGAGACTCGAGCTGTTGACTTGTCTTACTTGAGGGCTGATCTGAGCACCTTGACCTAACCGTGAGCTCTTGGGATATAGTACTGCTACTCGTAACTGCTAACTGAGACCCGAGCTGGTGGCTTGTCTTACTTGAGGGCTGATCTGAGCACCTTGACCTAATCGTGAACTCTTGGGATATAGTACTGCTACCTGTAAAGTATATTTTAGGGAGGCCGTAACTTTGTGTGATTGTTGTTCAATTTTGATGAAGGCTGCATGCCTTGTGAAGGTCACTTTAGCCTGTTATATGCTCCGATCTGCTAACTCTGGGTCTGATCTTTTACATATTTGCTTACTTGTGGAGGCCGTAAGGCCTTTTTCAATTGTTGGTAGTACACTTGTGAAGGCCGTAAGGCCATACGGTCCGTTCTAACCCTACTGTGTGTACACCTATAGAGGACGTGAGCTGTTTTGGTCTAGATTTGTATGCTGACAGTGCATTTAATGAAGACAATGATTTGTATAGACTAAGCCTTTGACTTATTGTTTATGCTGAGACTTGTTGAGACCTCCTTTTGACTAGATCTATTCTCTGAGACTTATCTGTGATCTATACTCTGTGTTAAGAACTTGTTAGTGGTTAAACTTATGTGTTGACATTTTGGGATCTGATCTATTATACTGAGTTTTGAGTTAGACTATCACTGTGTTTCTGACTGTCACTAGGTTTTTGACTGTCATTGATTATTTGTTTATACCTCAGCCCAGTCATCTCTCTCTCTCTCTCTCTAGTTTGTACTAACCCTCTAGCAGGGTCATCTGGTTCCTAGTGATTGACTGGCCTCTGAGAGGCACAATCCTTTTCTAAAAGAAAAATTTTCTGAGTATAAAACAGAAAGGGTCCCACACTCCAGATAAGTACCCTCACTTGACTATTTTATTGTTAACTTAACATGTTAGTTATAATGCTATTGTTGATTACATGTTACTGAAGATTACTTTAACACAATGACCCAATTGTTAGTGTTAAAGATGAAAAGTTGAAAGAGATGAAAATTATGTTTCAGTACTATTTACTGCTGTACTATTCCGTTTCAGTATTAGTTTGTTAAAAGTAATTTTGCATTAAAGTACATTGATTTGTTATTATTTTGCATCAAACCCTAACCCTAACAAGATTTAACACACTCCAGTTCTTCTCTTCCAAAATTAGAAATATTTGTGGGATGCAAGTCTTGGAAAATTATGCCAATTGTGGTTACATAAGGCGATCAATAGAAATATCAATCATTGATATATAGATCATACAAATTCCAAATGGAAGGAATTTTAAGACCCATTTCTTGTAAAAATCGTCAATTTCAATGTTGGTGAAACTAATCATAGGCTTTAAAGAAAAAAATAAATGGTGCATATATTAGTCAGGAAACTTAGCACAAAAAATCCTTGAAGAAACTTTTATAGTTACTATAGTAGTTCCTTTTATCTAAATAAGTAAGAACAAAAATGGAGGTGTAATGTCATGATTTTGATATTACCACCAACGAGGAGGAGGAGGTGGACACCAATGACACCAATGGTGACAAAAGTGGATGATATTTCCAATTTAGAATGACGATGTATGCTTAGTTGGGTCCTTAAATTGGGGAACAATAGAGGGATTGCTCGACATGGATGGTTGTCTATGGGAATTGAGTGTCATTAATAGAATTCTACCTTACAAGGGCGTGACAACTTAATGGAGTACGTATAAGAGTTACGTATATGTTTAAGGAAAAGAGCGACTAGTAGTCAATATTTTTAATGTCATTATCAAGTTTTTGGAAATATGTTTTAAAGTCATGTTGTCAACAAACTATAGATCTTTAGATTTTGGTTTGGGGGGGTGGGATTGTGGGGCTTGTTGAATGTTACCACTCAATAAATTGTTGTTAAGAGTCATTAGTACTTATGTCACTTTATATGTTGAATATGTGACTGGTGTAATTTTAAATTTGGTGTTTAGAGGTTAGGTTGTTATACCACCACAACCATTTAAGGTTGTTATAAATTTGTAATGTGAGACATGAACTCTATCTGAGAGATGTGTTTTTGCAACATTAATAATAAAAAATATATTCTCTCTCCACCATTACCTGTTTGAATACATGTGCTGTAAATTCCTACACGATCTTGATAGGCAAGGAATTTCATTTTTTACAGGAAGCCATAATCCAATGGCCAACCCAAAAAGGTTGAAGATCTTGGAACATAAGAGGGATAACCTCAGGTCTCATAATCAACTATGTAAATTGGAAAATTAGACTAGATCTCAATTTACAAACTTTGCTTATTGCTCGAGGTGGAGACATGGGAGAACTTTATCTTTAGGTGTGTTGTCTACTATGAGATTATAGGCAGGTTTCATTGACTCTATAGGGCTAGGGCAGATCCCGATCGACCTTCTTTAGAAACTTTGATTGGTTGTGCCTTGCCTTGGACATTAGAGGGCTTACTTTCATGGTTAACTCATTTGTATGCTTTATTTCATTTCATGTTGTTGTATTGTACTCAACTTTGTTTCCTTTTGTAGGATGCTTTATGTACTCCCATTTTCTTGGCAATAAATGCATGCCATACTTTCTAGTCCCTTTGACCTATTTTGGTCTCTTGTGCATGTTAATATAGATTTCTTTTCCTTTCTCTTCTTTAGAGTGTTTTGAGTCCCACATCTGGCTTAGAGTAACTTTGAAAGCAATTGCTTTAGATTTTGTTTTAAATATAACAATTATGTATTGCAAAAATTCCTATCATGGGCAAAAATGCATTTGTTGTCAAGATTGTTGAATGGTCCCTAAAGCTATATGCAATATACGAACTGATATTTCTGTGTGTTTATGGAGTTTCTGTTGCTTGCTAGTAGTTTTTATGTCCCAATACTTGAAGTAAATATGAATGCATGTACTGAACTATGCTTGCATGATCATGCATGCAGATGCATGGGTTTGCCAACCCCTAAATAACCCAAATAATCAGAAATGCTATAAAATAGGGATAGAAAAGATGCATGTACGTACCAATAGCTCAAGTAGTGGATGCAGATCAATAAGATATAAGCATGCAAAATATATGCCAATAATCGACTAGGTTGTGAGATGATATCTCTCCAAGAATGCACCCTTCTCAGATGAAGAAGTGGATAATAACTGCTTCACTGATGCTAGAATGCTGTCGAAAGATGGTACTAGGGTTATATGGCCCCTCTGATCAATATGGAGTAAGCATGTAGACCATGCATGAAGTCTGAGACCTAATGCGAACTGCCTCCTCTAGGAAAGTTGCCCATGCAGGAGAAGGTGCCCTCCGATTAGTGAGGACGATGATAATTTGCTGCTGGACCCAAAAGGGAATCCCTTCTTCAAGGATTAGAGTAATAGTGGTGCTCTCGGAAGAATGGAGCCGACATGCAGATGAAAGGACCCCTGTAGAATGAGATATGAAGATGTCTCTCTTGTCCAATTCTCCCATGCAAGGATGGCGAGTTCCCTTAATCCAATATGTAGCTTGAATCTTGCAGAATGTTGAAGAATGATACCTGATGATAATAGTAATGCTGAATCTGGATGATCCAACCTTGATAGTGACTAGGGTAGATAGATTTCGCTGTCGAAATACACTGAATGGTTGAGTGGTGTGCCCTCAACCCTAAATGGCCCACTGAGCTCTCCAAATCAACTTCTCAAATCAATAATCAAATAAGCAGACCTTACTCACTCACTTTACCTTTCTTTTATGACTTTCACATGGCTTGACCTAACTTTTGCATGACTAGGTTGCTTTCTCTTCTGATTTCCAGTTGACTTGCATGCAGTGCTTTTTGTGTGTATGAAAGCTTAATAAAGGTGTTTTAGTGCATGCAACATGAAATATGGCCCTTGGTTCCTGTGGCCCGCATTTACCTACTGATGATCTAATAACCATGATTAAGATCTTATGGCATCAATCCTCAGTCAATTCCTTGAATGTCAGTGCCCACTCGAACCTATGGGAATCAGATAGGTTAGTGGGATGGTCCTCTGTGCTCAAGTTCAAGAGGACATTACACTATAGGCCAAGGGATTGGATAGCTCCAAGGAACTTTAATACAAATCTACAAACAAGAAACTATAAAGGGGCTGTTTGGCTTAGGGATTCATTTAGAGAGGACATTCTTACTCTCATGGAAGAACTTAAGAAGCTAACATTGTGAATCTAGTTCCAAAAGATAGAATATACATATGGAGCAATAGGAGGAAGGGTGTAATCTCTATGGGAGATAGGTTGGACAGATTTTTGGTAAGTGAATGACATTTAGAGGAGCTTGATGCTTGGTAATATCGAAGTTTAAATGGTCTCTGTTGCCACACAAACTAACAACCCTAAAGTGTAAGGTTTTCTCAAGGGCTTAGTTGAGAGCAACTCTTACAAGTGTTGCCGCTGTCACCTAATCAACAACTTCTCTTCACTTTAGTGTTTGGATGAAAATCCAAACACTAGGGGAGATTCCCTAAGGCAACTAGAAACTAATGATTAATAGTATTTTAGAGTTACTTAGGTTGCAAAATATCAACTATAAATGATGTGAAACTGTTAATGTAGTCGATGACCAGATGCTAGAATTTAAATAAATCATCCAAGTGCTTTAGAGAAATTTAGAGAATTAAAGACTTGCTCTTGAAAACATCGCACATAGATCCCAGATATGTAACAAGATCTGAAATGACCAAATGGAGATAGATTTTAAAACCATTGACAGAATTGTTTCAGCTGAATATCTTTACCCATCGAACTAATGTGGGAGGAGATGTAAAACTAGATAAAGCATTGAATTCAGAATGCCAGACTTAGAATTCGGAGTGTTTGAACATCCAGATCTGAAATAACAAGCTGAAGTAAAAGGAAGATTGTTTAAAAGTTAAAACCCTTAAAAAGATGTGCAAGTGAAATGGATTAAAAGCAATAACTTGCCCAAAATTAGATGTAGCTCTGAATTATGTGAATCCATGTGAAAGTATTAAGAGTGATTAATCATGAATTACTCCCATTGAAATGTTTAGATCTAAAATGCAGAAATGGAGTGCTGGTGTAACTTGAACTAAAACCGCTTATGTTGCAACCAACAACTTGATTGTACTTTAAATCCTTAATAATAATTTTAAAATTGAGGTGAAAAGGAATCTAAAGCATAAAGATTAATTGCATGCCCAATTTGAAATAACATCACATAAAAATGTGTATTAGTTAACAAATTTAAGCTCAGTTCTAAAGCTGATTTTGTCAATAGAACAGAGCCAAATTACTTTATATAATTCCAGAATTGAAAAAAGCTATTAGAAAGCTGTTTATAACCACAAAAGGTATATTCTTTAAGCTAATTAAATGGTTTATAACAGCGTCAAGTAATAACCTATGAATAGATAAAAAATGAGCAATGATCTGGCTGAAACAACGGAAAAAATCTGAAAAATACAAGTTGCCTTTAAATGAGAATTGTCAACCCACAGATTTGTCTAAAAAAGTGCATCAATTTTCTATTTTTGAGAAAAAAATTATTGAATTAACTGGACACAATTGCATAAGATGTTATTATCACGAATTCCAGCAAATTGTTAAAATATAGAGCAAACAAGCAAGAGACACAATATGGCGGAAAAGGCTTGAGCCATTATCAACATGGATCTTCATACCAATGAACGGTATTATATAGTACATGGATCATAGTCACCTCTAGATGTAGATCTCACTGACAACTCTTCAGTGGATATGTATGACAACTCATAGAGAGATAAGAATAACCTCTCACATGAGAGCTGATCTAGGACTTTGTGATTGCATAGGGACTTAAAGTCTAACACAAATTTAGGACTGGTTAAACTTGTTAAAGCAAACTAAATTATTCAGATTTTAAAAGTAGAAAATTGAAGATGAATTAAAAATTTTAAGTGGCTTATGAATTGTGACTAGTGCCCAATTACTTGAGTGGGAAAATGGGGTCTAAAGGAAGTTTAAGAGAAGTTGGTGATCAAAAAGCTCAAGCCCTACTCTAGTCTTTGATAGCTAAACCAACTTTAGCAATCCTTCCAAAAGGGAATCCAAGAGTTGTGACATCCAATGATCCTGCATACAAAGAAAGCTGCCAAAAGAAACACAAAAAGTAACATTCACCAAGAGTAGATTGCATGCTAACTAATAATAATCAATTGACAAACATTCTAAAGAAAGATGAAGAGTTTACTAAAATATTACCCACGATCAACGGTTGAAGAAAGCATCCATGATCATAGCATAAAGCACTGAATCCTCAAATGAACTTCTTCAATCAACACCCACAAGTTTCAAACTATACCCTCCCCACCCAGGTTCAATTCTTGTAAGAGACATGATGCTCTTGTTGAGCCCCTATGTAATGATTGAGTGGATTATGTAATTCTGGCCATATCTTGATTCTCCGGAATAGCAGGGGTTGTCATATTTCCCGGTGGATGTAGCCACGGTGAACCACCATTGAAATTTTTTGTCAATTCTTGCTAGCTCATTCGGTTAAGGTAAGGTGTGGGTCTAGTCAACAAGGCGACCTGGGTTCAATTCCCCTTAGGGGTGAGTTTAGTTGGTAGGAGAAATCTCCATTGGATGTAGCTTGGGTGGTTGGGAGGAATGATTGTTGTCCTCTCCATCGAGGTTCAAATCTTGTAAGCGACATGATGCTCTTGTTGAGCCCCTTTGTATTGACTATGTAATTCTGGCCATACCTTGATTCTTTGGAATAGCAGGTGTTGGCATTTCTCCACTTGAAAAAAAAAGCTTTTACAATGAGAGGAGGGTCTCTTACATAGGAAGAGAGACTAACTAACTCCTCAATAGAAAAATAATAAATCCTTCTCATAACACGGTCAAAATACTAAAATGCTAACTTCCTCCTTACGACATAGTCAAAAATACCAAAACCCTAACCTACTAGTCCAAGAGAAGGGGGGTGCACCACTAAACTAGATAGAATAATACATGGGACAAATAAACTAAGAAAGTGGAACACTCCACTAGATTTAGTCAAAATCATAAATGATGGGTCCAAAACCATCTGTTGGGAGGGAAACCATGTGCTAATACCATAATTTATTTCCAAAACCATGTGTTGATTTCCCTAAACCATGTGCACAAGAGGAGTATGCAAGAAAGCCCACACATGTGGTTAACTAAGAAGATGAGTAAAAAGTAAATAGTAAATGCCTTCCATTATTGAAATACCAAGGGTTGGAAGGCAATACCATGGGTCCAAGATTTAGTCAAAATAAACTAAGAAAGTGGAACACTCCACTAGAGTTAGTCAAAATCATAAATGATGGCTCCAAAACCATTTGTTGGGAGGGAAACCATGTGCTAATACCATCAATTGATTTCCAAAACCATGTGTTGATTTCCCTAAACCATGTGTAGAAGAGGAGTATGCAAGAAAGCCCACACGTGTGGTTAACTAAGAAGATGAGTAAAAAGTAAATAGTAAATGCTTTCCATGATTGAAATACCAAGGGGTTGGAAGGCAATACCATGGGCCAATACCTTCACAAATCCAAACCATGAACCAAACCACCACATTTAAGAAGAATACGCCCAATCACTCACACGTGTGGGAGGTGAAATATAATTCCTCTCATGTATCCAATATGTCTTGAAACTTGTGCCAATAAGATGAGCTCTCCACCTATTTCCATGTTTCACATCATAATACACCCATCCAAGTGTTAGACCATGAGAAATGTCTAGGGTGTTAGCTCTAGGAAGCCCCAACAATCTTTGACTTAGGAAAATACCAGCAAATATGTAGAAAATACACATGAAAGGGTCACCAAGTGCACTTTTCTAATATCCCATTAACCTCAGACTCACCATGGTGTGACCATAATTAAATGCTTATTACATGTAAGAACCCTAAGCCCAAGTCAATGTTGCTGAAGCGTGGGAGCGAAGCGGAAGCGGGAGCGCGGAAGCGCATTTTTCAAAAAATGGTCGGAAGCGAAGCGTCTTGGAAGCATTTATATATATATATATATATATATATATATTAAAAAAAACATGTAGAAATACAGTAGAATACCAAACTAGATGCAAAATTTATGAAACATGTATGTTTGTGCTACTTCCAATATATGAAATGCCATCTAAATTCCATAATTCATGATTCCATTATAAACATACAAAGTTACGAATTGAAAATTGAAATACATTTTACAAATACAAATGCTAACCATCTAGATTCTATCAATTATAAACATACAACCTTTAGAAGTTAGAACTTAGAAAGTTAGAACCATATAATAGGGAAGTACATCATTAAGACATTAACTTATGGAAGTACATCGTTAAGTAGTAAAGTACCAAATAGGGAAGTACATCATTTAAGTACCAAAATTCAAATAGTTTTGTTTACAAAAATTGGCTATCTGCATGTGCCATGAAGCATAACTAAAGTGAGCTATGATTTAAAATTTAAATCCTATCTAGTAAACTGTAAAATGCAAAAACAATCTATTTCTCCTAGTTCCTCCTACCACCACCACGATTGCCTCGTGAGGGTACGCGTGGTGGTAGTGAAGATGAAGCATGTGCATCTGACTGTGACTGTGAAGGTCCTTCTAAAGCTGGAGTGCTAGTCAAGGGGCCACGTCCACGGGACCTCGCACTGTGACTGGATGGAGGTGGCATCTCAGCACGCTCATCCTCATCCAAAAGAGCATTCTCCAACTCCTCCAAAACCAATGCTCCATCCTCCAAGTTGTCCTCCTCTGGATTGTAGTCCCACATCTTATTTGATTTGTCTATAGTTGGATCCACACAGTAATGCGACAATAATCGAAAGTTGTAATGCACATAGACCAAGGTCTCTGCTCGTTGTACATTCAACCTGTTTCTTTTGACATTGTGGATGAAACTGTATGTGCTCCAACACCTCTCTACTGAAGTGTTCACCACCTGTGAAAGCACCCGCATTGCCATAGATTGTAGTTGTGGGCAACTAGTGCCATGCATGTCCCACCACGCCAGAGAAGGCAAATTCCCTCTATCTCTAATTGCATGGTTGCTCCCAAAGGCACCAGTGCAACTGATGTATTGGCTCAACTGTAGTTGAATGCTATCACACTCCTCAACATCTGGGTACAGTTTTTCCAATGCTTGCATATAACCAAATTGAACCTCTGGATCTTGGTGTGGTTTTCTTTTTGCCTCACCACCCGGTGCTGGGGTTGAAAGCCATGATATATGATAGTACTTTGGTGTAAGCACATATGCTAAGGCATGTAGTGGAATATTCAGCTTCTCCCACCGTTTGTCCACCTCTATACAGATCAAATCATACAAATTCTCATCTTTAGGCTGAACAATGTCCTTGATTTGTCCTAGCATGGTGTCCATTTGCTCATACACCTCCCCAATGACCGGTCTATCAGAATGTACAAACCGAAGCATGTTATAAATCGGCTTGGTGAATTGTAAAACATACTTGACCCGTGACCAGAAGTAGCTATCAAGAACAGTTTCCTTTGCTGCATCCATGCCATCTCTATCAGTGCTAATTTCATCCCACTCATCACTCATCACTCATCACCATAACACCCAAAGCCTGTCTTACCCTCAATAGGCGCCCGAAGGTGAGGAAATAGCTACCAAATCTAGTCTTGGCAAGCTTAAGTAATTGCAACTTAGAGTAAGTGCCATAAAAGGCATTGACCCTTGTATGCCCGGTGATAAATTTAATGAGTCTCTTCCCTCGCTTGTACAAATCATTTATCCATGTGCATTCTTTGTGCTTGATAATATCATGCATTAAAAGGTTCATTGTGTACGCCAAACAACTGGACCAAAAGATGTGAGTATATTTCCACTCAATGATTTTTCCTGCTCCTTTACAATTTGCTGCATTATCAGTGATTACTTGAATCACATTAGTAGGACCAACCTCATCAATACTTTTCAGTAAGATGTCTGCTATGTTCTGAGAAGAGGCCATGATTGATGAGGAGTCTTGCGCTCCAAGAAACACTGCACCACTAGACGAAACACCAAGGATATTTATCAAATGTTGGTTTCTAACATTTGTCCAACCATCAGATACAATGGATACCCCAGTATCTGCCCACCCATCTGTAAACCGTGTAAGAGCTCTCTTGACTTTTGCTTTTTCCTTGTCAAGTAACACGGTTCTAGCTTTTTCATACCCAGGGGACTTGTATCCAACAGGTGCTTTGTTAATGGCTTTAACCATGGAATGCCAATAAGGGGAACGGAGAACATTGAATGACACACCACATGCATAAAGAAACCTCACCACTTTTGCATCCACATCCTCCCTGCCACCAATATCAAGGAAATATTCTATGGTTCTCTTACTTCCACTACTAGTTGAGGACCTTCCGCCAGGGGAAGTAGGAGATGAAAATGGGCTCCCAAAGCTAGAAGAAGCATCAGAGTGAACCTTTTTCTTTTTAGCATTCCTTCTTTGTGCAACTTCCTCTATCTTAATGTAGTTTTCTCTCTCTACTTGTGTTATCCTGGGGAAAATTGTAATGCCAAGGGACCCTTTGTTATTATCATTGTCTAACACCCCACAAAGATGCCTCCTCACACGGGTGTATGAACCGCTATAAGGTTTATTTGGACGACAACCATGTGGGCATATCCACTTAGAGGTTCCACCACCTCATCCCTGCTCAATTTTTGAGACAAACCTCCACAAGGGGGTTAATGAAGCTTTGCCACTATCAGCTTCAAGATCACCCTCTTCACCACCCTCCTCTCCTTCATTCATTGGGTCACTATGAGAACGACCACAATCTTCTTCTTCATTCACACACCTATTCCCAACCAACACCATGAGAACCAAAAATGGAAGCAAACACCACAAGAACAACATTTTCTTCAAGTTTTAGATGGACAACCTGCAATAGAATGAGGAGGAAGAGGGAAATGGGAAAATGTAGGAGAAGAAACAAATACAACAACAAAAAAATAAACAAACAAGACATTTTGTGAACAATATTGAACAAAAATACACATTGGGGCCTTGGGCATACCTATTTGCAAGAAGATGGAAGTGGAACCCTTTGTTGTCTCCTCCAAGCTCTCTCAAATGCTCTTCAAGCTCTCCAACTTTGCTCCAAGCCTCCAACACCAAGCCAACACCAAGACTCCAAGAGCTCCTTCACTCTCCACGCCAACTCCAAAATGAAACAATGAGGAAGAAAGAGGGGGATAATTTGCCTTATCTCCCCTCTCTAACCCTAAAAAAACCCTAGGGCCCACCCACAAAGCCAAAAAAGAAAAAAAAAAGAAAAAAAATCAAAAACAAAACTCACTTTTCGGTCTCCTTCTGCGGGTTCGACGGACTCTTGCCCGAAGCGCTCGGGGTTTGACTGGAGTTTGCGGCCCGAAGCGCTCGGAGTTCGCAGCCGAAGCGTTTTTGTGGGCGCTTGGAGTTCGCAGCCGAAGCGTTTTTGTGGGCGTTCGGAGCGTGCCGAAGCGAAATCGATTCCGACAGTGGCAGGAATCGCAATTTTTTTGCCCAGTTCGCGGTTCGAGTTTTTTGAAGCGCGCTTCGGGGGTTGATTCGTGCACGAACTCGCTCGGAGCGCGAACTTGCCCTTGGAATCAGGGGGGGGGGACACTTCGGCAACACTGGCCCAAGTGATGAGGTGAGGGTGATGAAGTGAATGTGGTACTAGTGAGAAGGTGTTCGTGAATTAACCATCATAGAAATGTAAGTGCTAGGTCGAGCTCTTGGCTTGCAAGAGCTAGGGGTTAATGATTTTTCTTCCACATGTGTGCCTTTTAAGGGAGCGCTCTTTCTTGATTTACCCTTTCCTTGCAACTCTTTTTTGCGATCCTTTTATCTCATATATATATATATATATATATTAGCCCTTTTTGGCCTAGTCCCTTTGCTTTAGATTTGTCTTTGATAACCCGGGACATAGGGAATTTGGCTTATTTGCAAGGGGGTATATTTCCCACATTTCAGAAGGACTTTGGAGATTAGCCTGTTTAGATAAGGATCCTTAGGCGGAATTTTTGAGTTCATACTATTGATATTCATCTCTGAATCTCCAATTATTGTTAAACTTTGATAGCATTTTTCCAGGGCGAGCTCTACCCCTTTTTCCAAAGTGCTTGGACTTCAGCTTGATTATTCATGGCTATGCTGAGACCCCATGCATACTTACATTCTTGATGTTCTTCAGGGCCGAAAAGTATCCCCCTCCTTTCCACATCAATGTTACTCATTTTATTTTTGTTTGTTTAAGCCGACATCTGTTTTTTTAAAATTATTTTATTTTATTTTTGGTTACATTACGTTACTTTGTAACATTTCCCACGTATTGGATTGTAGAGCACCTCGCTACTCTCGGTGCAACAGGTAGACAGTTGTTGGTCAAGACCTATCCAAAGAAGTCACATTTAAAAAATTAAAGCACCATCCCAGAGTCACTGGAATACTCGTCGACATAATTGCATAGTTGAAGGAATACTAGTTGGCACAGTTGTATATATTAAATTGTAAATACATAGGTTATATTTTATATATTAACTATATATATTATAGTGTTTTAACTTTTTATACGTTTTATAATTTATATTAACTAATATCTAATGTTATAGAGTATTAGTCACTATTAAATATTTTATTTTATATATTATATATGTATTATATATTAAATGTATAGGTTATAAAGTATAATTTATATATTATGGTATATATTAGATGTTATTATATATAAATTATAAATATATTAAATCTTATTTATTGTATATAAAATGTAGAAACTGAAATATATCTGATATGTTAATATGTTATGAAATATTTATATTTCAAAAATATGTATACAGGTGAACATAATGGTGAACCTTACCTGAAACTCATTGGAAAATTTGAAATCAAACTGAATATCATCCTTGCTAAACCTGAACCTGAACCCTAACCATGTGACTTTGCTCAGTTGTGAAAGCCAACCTTTTGGAGATCTCAGCAAAAAGTGCAAGCAAATGGTTTCAGACCAAGGTATAATACATAGTGCTATTGCAGAATGTGAGACTGAATATTTCTGGCTGTCAAACATGAGTTAAAGTTAAACTCTCCTTACTGATTTACTAATATAACTTATACACAATTCACAGATTTGGTCTAGGAATCTAGGATAGTTGTTGTGTTTGAAACGTCTTTCATGTGAGATGTCTAATTTTGGACTAGACGTAATTTACATACATGTATATAATGGCAGACTGCTTATACCCATACTCATACTGTCAAGCATTGTGCACACATTATGTAATGTCCCACACCCAATCTGAGCTAAAAATTTTTCCCAACTGCCTTGTGCTTGGTTGTGGATTTTATTCAAACACTTGGGCAATATACTGGTTTACCGCTGAAATGCTTTCAACTGGCCTTCGTTGAGTTTACACTTGTATGCATGCTATTGAGTAGTTTTCCTTGGATGTTTAGGCTCAGTCCACTAACAGAGGCTTAAGAACATAACCGGCTCCTCATAAAATGTTCTAAGAAAGATTTACTTGATTATTGACTCAAAACATTACATTCAAATAATCTTCCATAAATTTGCTGCTGCTGATATATGGAATATGCTACTTGCATTTTTTACTATGAATTTCAGATCTTGGTTTTATGGTCCTCAACAGCTAAAGCACAACAGTGAATACAAATGAAGAGCTGGTTTGCATATATAACAAGAGAAATACATCCAAATTCCCATATGCATTCAATACTGAATTTATGTTGATTGTAACAGCAGTTTAAAAGTTAAATAGACAAGTCTGAACTTTCATTTCTCTAATCCTGTAGCTTCCAGTGCGTGTGCAATCTTTTACGTGAGTGAAATACCTCTGTTGTGGTGCCACGATTTGCTCAGAAGAGATAAAGTCAGCTCCTCAAATCTTTGGAGTCTGTACAGCAGTCCAATCGCCTTCTTCTCAGCACTGCGGGAAGTGTAGTTTACAGTACTCTTGGTGTAATAAAATGCCACTGTGTTTGGTCACGTTGAGCCCCAACTGAAAACGCCCAGCTGTGTTTGTTGTCTCTTTATTTTTCAGGCATGAAAAACTGTGATATAATCGTGCTTTGGTAGCAATCCCTTGCACAAATAAAAGCAACCTCCCAGGGCCATGATTTGCCTCCAAGAGACTGCAAACATCCTCTATCTTATGTCACAATTTGGTGGAGAAAACTGAGGGCTGTGCCCTTCCTCAACCACTGCAAACTGATAGCTATGACCTCCACTGACAGTGCACCCCCTTTCCAAGTCTGAATGTGATGGCAATGCGCCTCCTTTACAGCAGAGATGGCAAAGGAGAAGGAAATATGACCAGCATTCCTCCAAACAAATTGTGCCCTCTTCATACAATCACTGGCAACACTGAAAATCCCCTCGAATTTGTGAAATGGTTGAATCTTCCTTGCCGCAATGAAGTACGATGGAGAGATCTGAGTGATCTCCCTCAACTGGTTGACTAGGGTGGATGGTCTCACCACCGAAATCAATATTAGCTCTTAGGGTTTTCGTCCCAAGAGATACAAGCCACAAGAGCTCTCAAGTTTCAGAAGTGAAAAATATCATGAATGAATGAGAGAATGAGCTCTCTCTCATTTTATAATTCTTTTTCACCTTCGTGACTCTTCGACTTTCCTTGCCCCTTTTCTCATTTAATAAATATGAAATGACTTTTTAATGAGAAAGTGACAGTTTCATCTTTTATTTTCATTTTGACCCCCTTTTAATTAATAGTGACTTTTACAATAGTTACTTTATAAACTTATTACTCAATGTCACTTTATAAAAGTACCTTTTCTCCTAGTGACATTAAATAATAAATTAATTTTCTCACCTGTCGACTATAGTCCATGGGAATCAAATGGACTAATTTGTCGTCCCCTGGAGTGATCAAACGGAAAGGGACATTACACGTTATGCACCTCAGCTGCCTGCCGAAGTCTTTGCAGCGATTCTGTTCGTTTTTAAATTGAACTTAACTTCAATGCCCATCTCCATCTGGTTCTTGTGTACACATTTGTGAAGATGCAGTGTTTGCTACATTCCAAATCCCTTATCAAGACAATTGCAATACACTAGGAAGTGGTTTGTTGGTTGAGGTGTCTTTCAATATGACTAAGGCAGCTGGATTTTCTAGCCGAGGAGGAATTAAAATTTACACCTTGTGTCTGATCTTTGCCGGGGAAGAGCCAACGTGGTGCTCTAAAACTTACTGTTATTTGCACTGGCATGCTTTCCTCATATGTTGTGTGTATCGATTGTTAAGTCTGTAAAAAATCTCTCTTTATTATAGACTGCAGTGTATTCTGTTATGTTTTTTGTCATGTTAAGTTTATAAATTATTTGTCTGTTCTCTATTGATGTGAAAGTGTTGTGCGCTAATAATTTCATTTGGTGCAGGATGACCTTACAACTACGTTGGTAGGACAATGCAGACAATCTCAGTTCACTGTACGGAAACTAGTGGAGAGTGCTGGTGATAATGAGCCCCTACTTTTTGAGGCTTTGAATGTCAATGATGAAATCCAACGTGTTCTTTCCAAGTACGAAGAGATGCTGACAGTTCCAACATCTGAGTCTGCACATGTTTCTGAACCTGCATCTATACCTGTTAATGTGGAAGAGGAATCTTCACCTAGAGCTGCCCAAGAAGATGCTCTTGTTAGGACCCGCTTTCCAAAACCCGTAAAACCTCATCCCAGGCTTGGTGAGGATGCTGCAATAGCAGATCTGGATGACATGATATTTGGTAAGAAGGGAGAGAATTCTGGTGATTCTCACAAGGATGATCATCATAGTCTTATTTAGGTTTTCTCCGTCCTCTAGCTTGATCCCACTCAGTGTAGGGTGCCATACGGAGTGTTACATTTTACTTGTATATTCAGATTTGGACCTCCTATCTAAAAAGAGTAGGGTAACATAGATAGATTGTAGTATGTACATGGTTGCTTTTCTTTCTTGTAAATTGTGATTCATTCATTCTGGTTTTATTTTCAATGATATTTCGTGTTAATTAAGAACCAGCTGCATTATACATGAATGTTGCCCCTAGTATGTAAATTGATTTAACCTTGTACTTGATTGGTCTGAAGGGATTTTTTCTAATCTCACTCATTGGCATTTGAACTTCACAAGTGATGATGGAACCAAAATTATCCATTGGTTGTCAACTCCTTTAGCAATTTGCAAGACGTGATTAGGAAGTGTGAATGTTTCTTTGTGATGAACCTTGCCTAGGTTAATTATGCTGGATCTTTTCCAGTTGCTATTACATAAAGAACTACTGTTGACTGTAAATGAGTACGAAGATTTTCAGTAAACAATCTCATGGTCTTGGCCCTTGAGAGGTGTCAATGGAAAATGGTGAAAGCAACTTGCATGTTCCTGAGTCAAGTTTATAGGAAACGAACCTCAATATGGGGTAATTGTTTAATGCTTTATTTCATTCTTACAAAGGGAAGATCCTTTTGATGTCTTCTGCATTTGATACTAAAAGACCTTTTTATTTATGCCATATTCTAGTTTGTGTCTAGTGTTCATGTTCTTTTTGATAGGAGTAAACTATTAACATGATTTTGATCATGGTAGTAGCATTGGAGTCGAGCAGTTGCAGATGCAGGGGTTCTTTACAGCAGTGATGAAGTATCTCCAGATAAGGGTAGAACTGCATAAGCAATTCTAGAATTTAAGTGAATATGACCAAGGGAGGATATTTGATGGTTGAAAGCAGAAGGCTACTTGATTATTATTTCTGTTCAATCTTCATCGAATTGTCTATTTCTCTTTCATACCCTGTTGTGGCAATAATATTATCAAGATTTGATTGGATGGCTTAAGAAAGGTAAGAGCCAGCTGATAATCTGTAGTAGTGAATGCTGTGTGATGGTTGCTTTCCCTGTTTCCAAGAAATCTGATACAGAGAGCTGAGATTTTTCATGTCTGGTAATCTTGTTATCTTAAAAAGCTAGCCTAGAAGATAGAACTTACTTGACCCTTAAAAACCACTGATATTCTTATCATCCAAATGTTTTAACAAAAATAAATTCATCATGGTAGAAGCATTGGAGTTGAATAGTTGCAGATGGAGGGGTCCTTTACATAGTGATGAAGTATCTCTAGATAGGCTAGACCTGCAAATGCAATTCTAGAACTAAGTGAATATGACAAATGGAGGAGATTTGATGGTTGAAAGCAAAGTCTGCTTGATTACTCTGTTTCAATCTTCAATGAAGTGTCTATTTCTCTTTCATTTCCTGATTATGGAGTTAAGATCATCAAGATCTATTGGTTGGATCGTGGATGACAATAGCTAGCTGGTAATCTGTAGCAGTGAATGCTATATGTGTGATGGTCGCTTTTCCTGTTTCCATGAACCGATGCGAAGAATTGAGAATTTTTATGTCTTGTGATTTTGTTTTCATAGAAGTGTCTTCTAGAAGATATAACTTACTCAACACTCAAATGTTTCAACAGAAATAAAAGCTTTCTATTTTAAAACCATCTCTATTAAGCTGAAGGAGACTCGGTAATGCCTATCTTTTGACCAAAACTAAAATATGCTCCTTATTTAGATAGAAAATAAGTTATGGTATTAAATAAAGATAATCACAACATTCTCTATTAAATAAAGTTATCTTGGCCTGCTTTAGCTGATAAACATTTTTGAGCATGAAGGCCAAGATAACTGCGATTTAGTTTTATTGGGTAGTTATTTGACAAAATTACCATTTTACACAAGACGAAGGCATGCTTGTGACCTCTTCTTTGAGCTATGGCTACTGCAATGGAATATGCAGACCCACAAACTAATGATGGAGTCCATATCTTGTTGGCGCCCTGCGTAGGATAAAAGACAGCCAAAACACCCCGCTTTTCTGGCGATTTTGGGATATAAACCGGTTAAAATTCTTGCTGGAAATTGCTATTTTCGCATTTTTGTAATTTCAGCAATTTGGATTGCCTGTTTTAGACTATTTGCTCAATTTTAAAACTACCCAGAGCGTCGAAATTGCGATCTGAGCATTCCAAATTGTGATTTTGGCGAGAATTACTCTACCGGATTCTGGCGAGAATTACTCTACCGGATTCTGGCGAGTCGGGGGCGTTTTAGTTAGCCCTTATACAGCTCCTTGGCGCCCTGCCTGCCATCAGGTTTGTTGCAAAGCCCTTGGATCCATGTGTTTTAAAAATCAGTCAACTCGGACTCGGCCTTGAACCAGTTGATCATCGATTTAATCAAATTGACCATCAAATTGGTTCGGTTCTCAAGTCAATACCAAGTTGATTGACTCGGTCGAGTTGACCGAGTTGACGCTGAGTCTGACCGAGTTAAACTGGGCAGAACCCGCAAGCACGTGTTTTGGGAAAAGAGCGTTTTAATTTTCTTTTACATTTTACCTGATTTCAAAGACCCTAAACCCTAAATGCAAGTTATAAAGAGAACCCCCCACACTTCTCTCATTGAGCATTTGAAGGTTTTGGAGCAGCGAGCCTTATTGTCTATGTATTCTTTTTAGATATGTATTGCGCTCGGTACCATTTTGATATATTCACCCTTACATGGTATATACATGAGCAGACTTTGCATAATTTGTCCCTAATGGTTTGGGATTGTTGTCCGCCGAGATGCACACCAGCAGCAGAAACCTTTCGAAAGCTGTTTCTTCACTACAAGTGAGAGAAGTGTGACCTTGGGGGCAAGCAATGAGCTAGGTACTATCACCTAAATCCCAGCTCCATCGTTTAGGCTAACACCTAACAAAGCCAAGGGGGGTAGTCCATACAAAGAGTTTACTATGGCTCAATGTGTTTTAATATTTTTTATGTGAGATGATGCGGATGGGTGTTGTTTAGGAGTTTGAAAAATGAAAGATCCACAACTTTATAGTAAACACAAGATAAAACGCAATGCACGTTGCAAACAAGATGTAAGCTTGACAATATAAAAAGACTTGTAAAATGAAAGCATCCACAGATAGATAAATAATTTAAAAGACCAGTGCCTTATCCATTGGACCAAGGAGTAAAAAATGATTGAATGTAGTGTCGGGGGATGCTGAATATATAGTCTTAGTAACTGTTTGTGAGAACATTGTGCAAATTATCTTGGTAAATTAAAATGTTTTAGTGGTCTTGATTATTAGGCTAAGAACAAAAAGATAAGCAAAAGTCCGGAAAGTGATACTTTCAGTGGCTTCCACTCTAATGATAGGTCGGAACCATCCAGATTGCAAAAGGTAAGTTTCCAATGACTTAACCACCCGAACCTGACAACGGTACTCCGACACCACCAGGTTTAGGAATCTTTGCCTCCCACTTAAAAGTATTTATCGAAAAGATCAATGTCGGCACGTTGGTTGGGGTCAAGTTTTATTAGATTTTCACTTATGAGATTAACAAAATCCAACACCTTTCTGAGTACTAGCCGACATTTTCAGGTTGGCAGAGCATACGGGTGTCAGATAACAACCAAGATAAATTAATTAATGGGGGTGTGAGTTGAAGTTTTTATTATTATTAAAGCACACAGTTCAACTCTACGACAGAGAGCGCTCTTGACTTAATCTTAAGACCAAAGTTCAAGAGACTTGTTTGATTGAAATGCCTAATGCAAGGGAAATGTAGAATCTAGTATGCTCTCCGATAGAGAATGCTCTTGACTTGGGTTATTTCAAGTTCAAGAGGCTTTGTTTATTGTTAAGATAGAAACAACTTGTAAGCATGAACGCATGTGATAGCTCAATAAGATGATAAAATAAGAGACAAAGATATCACTTGCAAAAATGAACAACTAGCAATCTATAACAAAATGAAATCAAACTATTCGGCTAAGATTTAAACTAATATAAGAAAAATAAACAGGTGGGATCAATCTTCGAACAAGGTGACCACTAGAACCACCAGTCCTTGAGAAATTCCAGCTAGTTGAGTTTTGACAAGGAGTCTAATGGGGAAAGAGAAGTAACCACAAAACTATGTGGTCCTGTCCTTGGGATGAAATCCCAAGGATACTATCTCAAGTCAAGACTTGGAAGATGACTAATCTAAGTACAAAAATGAAATTTAATCTATAAAATTGAAACAAAACTAAAACTAATAATGCATCAAAACACTCTTCCTCAAATGGAGAAGAACCAAAGTGTGGGAGGGCTTATCCCACTTTGTCTTTTTATTAATCAGTTACAAGTGAGGGATTGAAACCATTGAAATGAAAAACAACTAAGAATTTAAAACTAAAACCCTTTTGGGGATTTGTACAAAGGAGAATAACTGTATTTTTGTCTTCTTGGTTCAATTCTTCTTCTTCTTTGGGTAATCTCCAAGTGGTTTTAGTTCAAAATTTGCTCGCTCTTCTCTTCTCAATAACTTGTTATTTTCTCAAAACTTGTAACAAACAAAAGTAAAAAAACTCACCCACCCATTAGCATTAGTATACAAATAAAACCGACTTGAAAATAGACTTGATTTAAACTTTGCAAATAAAGAAACTAGATGCAACTAAAGTCTAAGCTATATGCCAAAACTTTTCCAATGCAAGCTTTCGAAATTTTTAAATGAGATCTAGTAGAGTAAGCTAGAAACTTAACAACAAAATGCAAATCTAGTGTTCAAAGTGAGATCTGAAATGTAAGAGACTAACGATAAACAAAATATGAGTGCAAGACTAGAGATCTAAGATGCCCAGCTTATCTAACTTTTCAAAGAAAAATGCTTAAGACTAGTTAACAAGATACGAAGAACAATGAATCTACTACTAACTAGATCAACCATTGACAAGTTTAAAGTTTTTTTTTATATGTTTGTCTTTAGGGCAGAATTGAAGGTGGACGAGAGGAGACTTGGGGCAAAACCAAGGGAAACGAGAGCTAGCAAATGGAGTTTTGGGAGGAGGAGGGACGAGAAGGCAGCCAAAGAAATGATGAGTGGCTGCCAACAGGAAAAGAGGACAACAGTAAGGTGAGGGATGAAAAGGCAGCCAACAAACTGATGGAAAAAAGGCCAAGAAAGGTAGATAAAATAGGGATAAAGATAGGAGAAAGAGAGGGCTAGTAATGGGCAGCAAAGAGAAAGGACAGTGGACAACAAACAGTGGTAGATGATGGCTGAAAAATGGAGCAGCAGACAGAGAGGATAAAGACCAATGTAAGCCCAAAAAACGAAAGGGCAAACTTTTGGCAAGAAACTAGGCTTGGATAAAGATAGATCTTTGGGATTCCTCAGCTTAGGGGTAGAAAAAGTAACCAGGATAATTGTTTTGAAAGTTGATGGTGAAGCAAGGTCTCTTGTTCTTATGCTTGTAAAATTGAGAGTCCTTTGGCCACAAGTGGAGTGAAGGAGAACTTGCAAAAATCTTTAAACCTTGGAGAATACCTGCAAATCACATATGCTCAAGCGAAAAAAGAAGATATATAGATGCTTGTGCTAGATTGTTAGCCTTCTAGAAATATAAATCAAAGCTTAATATCCCTAAGCATATGAGAAGTTACACAATATCACCTCGGAAATGGGATGATGCATGGCCACCAAGAGCCTCCACGAATTGACCTCCAAAGTCACAAATTTTATTAAATATAAATAGAGTACAATTCCTCTAGAGTTTCTTTGCTAAAAATCCATGAGGAATGAGGAAAGAATGCCTCATTATATAACAAACTAAAGCCCAGTCTACCCTAACTCGAATTGGCATAGAGAAGAGAGCCAATGGCATGAGTCACTAAGTCGAATTCCATCAAATCTCCAACCACCACAAGCTTGGAGTGCTAACTCAAATCCATAACTCGAACTTGCATTGAATTAGGGTGGGGAGGTGGCCTCCACCTAGGCAAGGCGCCCCCTATCCCTTCCTTGTTATCTCCACCCAAGCTTCGTAATATACACCCATCAAATAGGATACCTCCACCTCATCAACACGTGAATCCTCAATAGAATGCATGAAGCTTCATGGAGATAGACTTGGAGCTTGTATTAATTGCTAACTCGTGAGTGAATGGAGCCAAGCCCAAGTGGTTGCATAGATTGAGGGAGGCGCCCACCTTTGCAATAAATTCAACTTTAACAACCCATTAAACAAGTAACACATCACTAAATCGAATTCTGCATGCATGAGGGCGAATTCACTTGGAGGAGATCTCATCTGGTGATTGGATAGTTGACCGGAGTTGATTGGAGATGACTGGAATCCTCATTAATGCCCAGTGCCATGTCAATTAGCCTTTTATTTTAATCCATTTGGATTATTTTGGAGAGATTTGGATTGTCTCCAAATACTCATTTTTATTATTTTAATTAATAATTTCTTTGTAACAGACTTTTTTGAGAAATTATTAATTATGAAGCTGAATTGACATCCGAAACTTAGGATAAACTGGTCCAAGGGTCATGGATGATTTTTGGCTTAAGGTTGGAGCCTTCAATCATTGAATTCGGATCCCGGGTGACTGACATATTACAAATTGAAATTTTTCCATTTAAACTATGGAAAAATTTATTAAAATTTAAAAAATAATTAAAAACCCAAAACCGAAGGACCCGGTAAAAATTTTTCGAAAATTTTTCTGAGGGTTCTAGGGACCTAGGACAGGACCAACACCTATTCTAATAGTGTCTAGTAAGCTTACATACATCAGTTGGACTCTAATAACCCCCCATGGCTAAAATTTTCAAAATTGGGCATTGCAGCTTAGAAAACCTCATCGATTATAGCTCGGCTATAGGCAAAGTATAATTGACAAGGGAAAAAACTCCCTGGAATACCTTAGTTGCTTAATCAAGTCATGGGGAACCGAGACACTCAGAATCCTACTATCACACTTTATTACAAACCCCATGGGGCCATGGTCATGTTGACAGAAAAACAAAACTGACTAGCCAAAATTTGCTAGGCACAAATGCTGGATCATCTGATACACTGGAGTACAAGCATTCATCATGTTTGTCAAATGGCGGCTCTTCAGATAATCCAACTATGGTACAAAAGATTGGTAACATCTGGCTCCAACTGCGGGACGAGCACTTGATTGATCTATGGATCAAAGAAAGTGTTCGAGAATCCCAGAACATCAGTTTCCTGCATGGAAATAGAAGTGTCTTAGTCCAACATTTTCATGATAAATAATATCAAAAATGAAAATACCAACATAAAATATTTTTTACATTTTTCAAAAGTAAAAATCTTGCTTTTCCTAACATGTATGATGCAAATATGATACAATATTTTAATGCACAAAAGCTATGGTACATAAAATTGTTAAATTACATAAAGTACAACAAGATAAGGTTTAGAGATTTCATGAGATGACCCCTTGGTCATCTTGAATGTTGTTTCGATAAAAGGGTTTCAGCTGTTACCCATGTCTGGCCAATGGTATCATCTCCCCATCCATGGTATTTAGAAAGAAAGAATGTGTTCCAGCTTGGCAATGTATAAGAAAAGGGCCTTTCCAAAGGCCGTCAAATTTTCCATGCTTCCCTGGCTTTTCTCCCCTTTTGTCCCATAAGAGAACAATATCTCCTACTTGGAAATCTCTAGGTTTAGTTGATTTGTCAAAAGTGGTCTTCATACTTTCCCGATGTCTTAGCATTTTGTCCAATGATGTCTTTCTGCTTTCATCAAATTCAATGATCTGATTTGCCCTATCCTCTAATTCCAATTTTTCCGTACCATAATCACTTAACATTTTAAAAATGGGTATTTGCATGCTGAATGGGAATGCTACTGTGATGCCATAAACAAGTTCAAAGGGAGACTTCCTAGTGGAGTTCTTCTTGGTGATCCTATCTTCCCACAGAGCATACTTGATTTTGTTATCCCAAGATCTTTTGTTATCACCCACAGTTTTCTTAAGGATGGTCATTAAGTTCTTGTTTGAGGATTCTGCAAGTCCATTACCCTGAGGATAGTAATCAGAAGAGTGTGATAGAACAATGCCATACTTAAAACAAAAATCATTCATTTCTGCTGAGCTGAAAGCCTTGGCATTGTCAGTTGTTATTTTCAAGGGAGTGCCAAATCGGGTGATGATCCTCTCCTCAATGAAGTCCATGATAACCTTGTCTGTGGCTGCTTTGGTGGGTATAGATTCCACCCACTTAGTGAAGTAATCGGTTGCAGTAAGGATCCAGAAAAATCCATTGCTAGAGTTATCTTTGAACTTCCCAATAAATTCAAGACCCCATTGCTGAAAGGGGGCAATGACAACTACTGGTGTAAGGGGTAAAGCGGCCAATTTGGGTTTTCCTATGAAAAATTGACATTCCTGGCAATACTTGACATGTTTATAGGTGTCTGAGAAAATAATCGGCCAATAGTACCTGGCTCTAAGGATTTTGTGGGCAGTTGTATTTGCTGCATAATGGCCTTCGCAAAATCCTGAGTGGAACTCAGTGAAGATCTTTTTGGAATCTTGTTCATGTACACATCTAAGTATTACACCGTCTGGGTTTCTCCAACCCAAACCCTCCTGGGTGAGGCAATACCTAGCAGCTTTTAATCTAAGTGCCCTTCTCTTATGTCCTTTGAGATGATCTAGGACATCTAAGTGCAGCGGATAGTATATGATGTCCGAGTACCAATGATTGTCAAGTTCTTGCAAAGCTGGTGTCATGCGAGGATTGGATGAAAGGTTCGCACAACTCATTTCAATGGCTTCTTCATTTTTCTGAGTTAGCATTTTAGCTAGACCCTGCCCTTTTATTAGTTTAGTGGGCCTAATCTCTAGTTCATACTCCTGGATCTTAGATACCCATGTGCCCCTTGTTCCTAAGCAATCCTGCTGGGATAGGATGTCTTTCACTGCAGCATGGGGGACATATCCTATAAATCTTGAATAGCCAATGTATGTTCTGAAATGCTTTAGAGACTTCACTAAAGCATAGGCCTGTTTCTCCATGATAGCATATTTCAATTCTGAATTTTGGAGGGCTCTACTCATGAAGGCAATTGGTTGCTCGAACCCTTCGAAGTTTTTCTGGAGCAACACCCCGGCAATTGTGTCTTCTGAGGCAAAAGAGAATATCATGAAATCTTTTGTGTAGTCAAGGCTGATCAACACAGGTGATCTAGTAATAGCATCTTTGATGGCTGCAAAGGCTTCCCTCCCTTCATCATTCCAAACAAATTTAGCATCCTTTTTTAACAACCGTTGCATGGGCTTCATTAGCTCGGCTAAATTTGGGATGAATCTTCTTATGAAGTTGATATGACCGTTGAAAGATTGGAGACCCTTAACATTTCTTGGAAGGGGAATTTTCTGTGATAGCTTCAACTCTTTCAGGGTCAACTTTGACCCCGTCTTTGTTAACAATGTGATCTAAAAGCTTACCTTCCTCGATGCCAAAAACTGATTTAACCAGATTTAAAGAAATCCCATACTCTCTGCATCTTTCAAATACCTTCCTAAGGTGACCAATATGGCTAGATCTTTCTTTTGAGAATACAGCCAAGTCATCTTGGTATATCTCAATGATTTTTCCTACCAATTCCTTGAAGGCATAATCCATGGCTCTCTGAAAAGTGGCCCCAACGTTTGTGAGACCAAAAGGCATTCTTAGATATTCAAAGGTTTCCCAAGGGGTTGTGAATGCAGTTTTGTGTCTGTCTTCTTCTCTGATGACTACTTGATTATAACCCGAGAAGCCATCCAGCATTGACATCATGCTTGATTCAGTGACCCGTTGGAGGAGGGTCTCCATATTTGGGAGGGGGTAATTGTCTTTCTGACATGCTATGTTTAGATTTATGAAGTCTATACATATTCTTAAATTGTCGTTCTTCTTTCTAACTACCACTAAGTTGGAGCACCATGAAGTATGCCGAGTGGGTGCTATAATGCCTGCTGCCAACATCTTTTCTAATTCTTGCTTGACAATAGGGGCCAGCTTAGGATTTATTTGTTTCAGCTTTTGCCGGAAATGTTTGCCCTTTTGACATTCGGGTTTCAAGGGAATGGTGTGTTGAAAGACATCTTCCCTGTATGCTTTAAGCTCATCATAAATGAAGGCAAATATATCCTTAAATTCTCTTAGCAAGTTTATAAGGGCATTCCTTTCTTCTTCAGAGATACCTTTTCCAATTTTTAGTATTTTTGGATCTGTTTCTGTTTCGATGTTGATTTCAATGTACTCACCCGGCTTCATTTGGTCCACACTACTCTTTCTCCTATCCTGTCTGTCAAAAATGTTTTCTAAGGCAACAAAACCTCGTGGAACAGGATTTGAGCAGTTACCTTCATCTTGATAGTCTTTGCCTTCTTCCTGATCATTTGGTTTATAATTTAAGAACTCATCAATGTTATTTATGAACTTTAGTATTTGTTCATCATCTCTGAAAACTTGCCAATGTTCTATATTATCAGGAATGGAAGGTCTGAAATTGATTTCCAAAGGGCAATGCCCTTCTAACATTTCATCTAACGGTTGAAGTGTTGAAGCTGAAACTGCAAGCTATTCTGATCTCGAGGGATTGCTTCTATATTAAGGACATCAAAGAATTCCATTGTGTCCCAGATTGCATTTCGGTATTTCTTAAGTCTTTGACACTTACATGCAAACTGACTCTTAATTTGTTGGACAATTAAATCTGAATCTCCTTTTATAGTTAGCAATTTGATCCCCATGTCCTTGGCAATCTCTATGCCTAGTAGAAGTGCCTCATACTCTGCCACATTGTTTGTTGCCTCGAATTCTAGTCTAAAAGCAAAGTTGAAGACCTTACCTTCTGGTGAGATGATGACAACCCCAACCCCTTTTACTGCTCTAGAGTATGCTCCATCAAAATTCATTTTCCATAACTTATTTGTTTTTTCACTCTTCATCTCCTCATGAATTGGATCTAAAAAGGTGGAGTTGATTTGATAGGTCCCTATTTCACCAGTATTGCAGATATATTCATTTGATGGTTTTTTAGGATTCTCAACATGGTATCTCCTTTCCTTTTCAATGTGCAGTTTTACAAGTGAATTTTCAGAACCTGGAACTATTGCATAAGACCAATCTAGCTGTATAGAGCCACCCAAAGTTGCACCCCACTTTCTAGAGAGTAGCATACCCCACTTATCTAGTACATCTATGACAAAGATGTCCATGGTAATATGGATGTCCGGATACTTGGCCAATCTAATAGGTTGGTTTTCTATCATCCCTTCGACCTCAACTGGTCTAGAATCCATGGCACATACATTTTGGTAGGGCCTGGTGGTTTTCAAGTTAAGATGTTGCATAAATTTTTTGGTCATTAGGCTTGCACCAGATCCTAAATCTAGCATACAATTGTGTAGAAGAAGGTCACCTATCATCAATGATATATAGAAAGGGGGGTGTGCTTCTTTTCTTGTTTCCCTAGTATGCAGGATTATAGGAGGGTCCTCATAAATTTTGCCATAGCTGGTTGAAGGTTTCTCTACATTGTCTGAAAAAGTGACCTTCTTAGGGGTTTGAGGAGTAAGAGGAGTGGGTGGACTGGGGTTGATAGTACATGTAGGAATGGGTACTTCTAGTGCTTTCAACAACTTTTCCTTTTGACCAGGAATTTTATAGAGCTCATTTATGGGTACAGGCACCTTAGTAGTATTGAACCAATTATTCCAATCAAAATTTAATTTACTAGAGTCAGTTGATTCAATTGGAATAGTTACCTTTGGTGGCTGCATGGCAGGTGCAGGATTTGCTTTTCTTTGGTAACCAACCGCTTTAAACCTCTGCATATTGTGGAGTTGTTCATTGGAAGGTCTTTCTCCAAAGTTTTTAGTCATATTGTCTGGCTCATGATTGCACTGTTCGGCTTGTTTCCAACTTATTCTGGGAATGTTGCGGATGTCTCCTACCGCATCTATGTACTCAGGCTCACTTGATGTTGGCTCACTAGTACTACCCTCTGGAAACCCATGCTCTTGCACATAGTTTGCAAAGTAGCAAGAGAATTCCTCATGGAAATCTTTGCAAGCTCTACATAATGGGATATAGGTCTCAGTCATGTTAACAGCATCTATTTGACTTGGACGCCTCTTTTCATTGTTGGGAGCCTTTTTCTGCCAATTGTTTTTGGGAGGGTAGTTTCTTTGAATCGACTGAATCTACTGGATTTGTTGAACATGTTGGACATGTGCTCTTTCTATGTTTATGATTTTATTTTGCACTTCCTTCATCTGAACTACATGTTTCCATTCAACCTTTTCCATCCTCTCACACATTTCCATCATCTTTTTCTCATATGAATCTTTTATAGCAGCTATAGGGTCTTTTTCTTTAGGTTCAGAAGCTCTTGAAGGGATTGAGGATCTAGAATATCCTTGGATGTTTGACTCTCCAGAAGACATCATGTTTTTGACAATCTTAGTAGCCAAACTCTGAGCTTGGAGCAAAGTAGTGGGTTCCTTATCTCTTATTTGGTACTGTATCTTGCCACTCAATGCTTCTATGTAATAGTCCAATAATGAAGCTGCAGGAGGTGCATAAGTGACAGGGATGGAATTAGACAACTCTGTGAATTTAGCATTGAATTCATCCACAGTTTCAGTATCTGACTTCTTCATGTTGGTTAAGGATGCTACTAGATGTCTAGGCTCCTTTTTGCTGCCAAACTTGTCGAGGAAAGCAGTCTTGAAAGCTGCCATGGTGGCAAAAGAGTTGTTTGGTAGGTTGTCATACCAATTTCCAACCTTACCATCCAGAGATAAGGCAAAGAGGGTCATGTAGACATCTTCATGCGTGTCAGTGCCTCTGACATATGAACCACAATTTTTGGAAAAATTTATGATGTGTTGCTCAACAAATGAAGAAGCATCAGTGCCATTAAAAGTTATGAGTTTGTCGATAGCTTTTTCAGGAACGTCATGGGGTTGACCTGCTATCTGAGTGAAGTTGAGTTGAGTAAAAAACTCACCCATTGTGGAAATGAAACAATTATTAGTTTCAAGATTTTCAAAATAGACTCAGATCCAAGTTCTTCAAGGATCTTACGAGAAGCAAGCTTGTTTAGTCTTCTCCTATAAACCTTTTCAGGCTCAGGGATAAAACTAAGCAAGTCTTCATAATTTCTTCTAGTTGAATACCTTGAGGTCTTAACTTACAGTGGAGTCGCTAGGTGGATTCAAGTCTAATTTCAGAGAGTGATTTGACTAAAAATCTACCAAAAAGGAAAACTAAAAAAGGGCAGTGGAGTCGCCAGATAGATATCAGAATCTATCAAAAGGGTAAAACAAACTAGAAAAAATTAAGGTCGTCCAGGAACAAAAAGATTTGTCCCTGGCAATGGCGCCAAAAATGTTGTCTGCCGAGATGCACACCAGCAGCAGAAATCTTTCGAAAGCTGTCTCTTCACTACAAGTGAGAGAAGTGTGGCTTTGGGGGCAAGCAATAAGCTAGGTACTGTCACCTAAATCCCAGCTCCTCCGTTTAGGCTAACTCCTAACAAAGCCAAGGGGGGTAGTCCCTACAAAGAGTTTTCTATGGCTCAATGTGTTTTAATATTTTTTATGTGAGATGATGCGGATGGGTGTTGTTTAGGAGTTTGAAAAATGAAAGATCCACAACTTTATAGTAAACACAAGATAAAACGCAATCCACGTTGCAAACAAGATGTAAGCTTGACAGTATAAAAAGACTTGTAAAATGAAAGCATCCACAGATAGATAAATAATTTAAAAGACCAGTGCCTTATCCATTAGACCAAGGAGTCAAAAATGATTGAATGTAGTGCTGGGGGATGCTGAATATATAGTCTTAGTAACTGTTTGTGAGAACGTTGTGCAAATTATCTTGGTAAATTAAAAGGTTTTAGTGGTCTTGATTATTAGGCTAAGAACAAAAATATAAGCAAAAGTCCGGAAAGTGATACTTTCAGTGGCTTCCACTCTGATGATAGGTCGGAACCATCCAGAGTGCAAAAGGTAAGTGTCCAATGACTTAACCACCCTGAACTTGACAACGGTACTCTGACACCACTAGGTTTAGGAATCTTTGCCTCCCACTTAAAAGTATTTCTCGAAAAGATCAATGCCGGCACGTTGGGTGGGGTAAAGTTTTATTAGATTTTCACTTATGAGATTAACAAAATCCCAACACCTTTCTGAGTACTAGCCCAACGTTTTCAGGTTGGCGAAGCATACGGGTGTCAGATAACAACCAAGATAAATTAATTAATGGGGGTGTGAGTTGAAGTTCTTATTATTATTAAAGCACACAGTTCAACTCTCCAACAGAGAGCGCTCTTGACTTAATTTTAAGACCAAAGTTCAAGAGACTTGTTTGATTGAAATGCCTAATGCAAGGGAAATGCATAATCTAGTATGCTCTCCGATAGAGAGTGCTCTTGACTTGGGTTATTTCAAGTTCAAGAGGCTTTGTTCATTGTTAAGATAGAAGCAACTTGTAAGCATGAACGCATGTGATAGCTCAATAAGATGGGAAAATAAGAGACAAAGATATCACTTGCAAAAATGAACAACTAGCATTCTATAACAAAATGAAATCAAACTATTCGGCCAAGACAACTAATCTAAGAAAAATAAACAGGTGGGATCAACCTCCGAACAAGGTGACCACTAGAACCACCAGTCCTTGAGAAATTCCAGCTAGCTGAGTTTCGACAAGGAGTCTAATGGGGAAAGAGAAGTAACCACAAAACTATGTGGCTCTGCCCTTGGGATGAAATCCCAAGGATACTATCTCAAGTCAAGACTTGGAAGAGAACTAATCTAAGTACAAAAATGAAATTTAATCAATGAAATTGAAACAAAACTAAACCTAATAATGCATCAAAACACTCTTCCCCAAATGGGGAAGAAAGAATCAAAGTGTGGAAGGCCTTATCTCACTTTGTCTTTTTATTAATCAGTTACAAGTGAGGGATTGAAACCCTTTAAATGAAAAGCAACTAAGAATTTAAAACTAAAACCCTTTTGGGGGTTTGTACAAAGGAGAATGATTGTATTCTTGTTTTCTTGGTTCGAATCTTCTTCCTCTTTGGGTAATCTCCAAGTGGTTTTAGTTCAAAATTTGCTCTTACTTCCCTTCTCAATAACTTGTTCTTTTCTCAAAACTTGTAACAAACAAAAGTAAAAAAACTCATGCACCCATTAGCATTAGTATGAAAATAAAACCGACTTGAAAATAGACTTGATTTAAGTTTTGCAAATAAAGAAACTAGATGCAACTAAAGTCTAAGCTACATGCCAAAACTTTTTCCAATGCAAGCTTTCGAAATTTTTAAATGAGATCTAGTAGAGTAAGCTAGAAACTTAACAACAAAATGAAAATCTAGTGTTTAAAATGAGATCTGAAATGTAAGAGACTAATGATAACCAAAATATGAGTGCAAGACTAGAGATCTAAGATGCCCAGCTTATCTAACTTTTCAAAGAAAAATGCTTAAGACTAGTTAACAAGATACGAAGAACAATGAATCTACTACTAACTAGATCAGCCACTGACAAGTTTAAAGTTTTTGTTTTTTTGTTTTATTTTTTTATGTTTGTGTCTTTAGGGAAGAATTGAAGGTGGATGAGAGGAGACTTGGGGCAAAACCAAGGGGAAACCAGAGCTAGCAAATGGATTTTTGGGAGAAGGAGGGACGAGAAGGCAGCCAAATAAATGATGAGTGGCTGCTAACAGGAAAAGAGGACAACAGTAAGGTGAGGGATGAAAAGGCAGCCAACAAACTGATGGAAAAAAGGCCAAGAAAGGTAGATAAAACAAGGATAAATATAGGAGAAAGAGAGGGCTGGTAATGGGAAGCAAAGAGAAAGGACAGTGGACAACAAACAGTGGTAGATGATGGCTGAAAAATGGAGCAGCAGACAGAGAGGATAAAGACCAACGTAAGCCCAAAAAACGAAAGGGTAAACTTTTGGCAAGAAACTGGGCTTGGATAAAGATAGATCTTTGGGATTCCTCAGCTTAGGGGTAGAAAAAGTAACCAGGATAATTGTTTTGAAAGTTGATGGTGAAGCAAGGTCTCTTGTTCTTATGCTTGTAAAATTGAGAGTCCTTTGGCCACAAGTGGAGTGAAGGAGAACCTGCAAAAATCTTTAAACCTTGGAGAATACCTGCAAATCACATATGCTCAAGCGAAAAAAGAAGATATATAGATGCTTGTGCTAGATTGTTAGCCTTCTAGAAATATAAATCAAAGCTTAATATTCCTAAGCATATGAGAAGTTACACAATATCACCTCGGAAATGGGATGATGCATGGCCACCAAGAGCCTCCACGAATTGACCTCCAAAGTCACAAATTTTATTAAATATAAATTGAGTACAATTCCTCCATAGTTTCTTTGCTAAAAATCCATGAGGAATGAGGAAAGAATGCCTCATTATATAACAAACTAAATCCCAGTCTACCCTAACTCGAATTGGCATAGAGAAGAGAGCCAATGGCATGAGTCACTAAGTCGAATTCCATCAAATCTCCAACCACCACAAGCTTGGAGTGCTAACTCAAATCCATAACTCGAACTTGCATTGAATTAGGGTGGGGGGGTGGCCTCCACCTAGGAAAGGCGCCCCCCATCCCTTCCTTGTTATCTCCACCCAAGCTTTGTAATATACACCCATCAAATAGGATACCTCCACCTCATCAACACGTGAATCCTCAATAGAATGCGTGAAGCTTCATGGAGATAGACTTGGAGCTTGTATTAATTGCTAACTCGTGAGTGAATGGAGCCAAGCCCAAGTGGTTGCATAGATTGAGGGAGGCGCCCACCTTTGCAATAAATTCAACTTTAACAATCCATTAAACAAGTAACACATCACTAAATCGAATTTTGCATGCATGAGGGTGAATTCACTAGGAGGAGATCTCATCTGGTGACTGGATAGTTGACTAGAGTTGATTGGAGATGACTGGAATCCTCATTAATGCCCAGTGCCATGTCAATTAGCCTTTTATTTTAATCCATTTGGATTATTTTGGAGAGATTTGGATTGTCTCCAAATACTCATTTTTTATTATTTTAATTAATAATTTCTCTGTAATTGACTTTTTTGAGAAATTATTAATTATGAAGCTGAATTGACATCCGAAACTTAGGATAAACTGGTTCGGGGATCATGGATGATTTTTGGATTAAGGTTGGAGCCTTCAATCACTGAATTCGGATCCCGGGTGACTAACATATTACAAATTGAAAATTTTCTATTTAAACTATGGAAAAATTTATTAAAATTTAAAAAATAATTAAAAACCCAAAACCGGAGGACCCGGTAAAAATTATCCGAAAATTTTTCTGAGGGTTCTAGGGACCTAGGACATGACCAACACCTATACTAATAGTGTCTAGTAGGTTTATATACATCAGTTGGACTCTAATAACCCCCCATGGCTAAAATTTTCAAAATCAGGCATTGCAGCTTTGGAGGAAGCGGGTGAAAACCTCATCAATTATAGCTCGACTGTAGGCAAAGTATAATTGACAAGGGGAAAAACTCCCTGGAATACCTTATTTGCTTAATCAAGTCATGGGGAACCGAGACACTCAGAATCCTGCTAGCAAACTTTATTACAAACCCCATGGGGCCATGGTCATGTTGACTGAAAAACAAAATTGGCTAGGCACAAATGCTGGATCATCTGATACACTGGAGTACAAACATTCATCATGTTTGTCAAATGGCGGCTCTTCAGATAATCCAACTATGGTACAAAAGGTTGGTAACAGGGATCACTGTTAGGAATCTTTAAAATGATTTTTTCACTAAAAGTTTATTATTTTATGTATTTTTAAGTAAAATGAGTCATTAAATTCAAACCAATCTGAGTTAGAGCCGAGTTTGAGTTGAACCTTGGTTGAGTCTGAGTTTTAAAACACTTAATTTCCATAATAAGTTTGTAGGTCTACAACAAACACTTAATTATGCTACTTTCCTCCCTCGCCCTCCACTTGATTACTGCTAACAATTCAGGGCCAGAAACATGTTACAAGTTATGTGAAAACAAAAAGTCCCATTGTTGTTTTCTTCCTTGCTCAAGTCCCTTGCATTAAGCTCCATTGTTCTGTTAGGGGTCTTAGGTAAGCAATCCCTTGCCTTGCCACAATGGCACTTGGCCGTTGTGTCCAAATTTTATTCAGGTGCAACATATATTCTTACCCATGAGCAGTGCAATTTCAGAGCATTTTGCAGCTCTTTATGCATATGCGGATTGGTTATAGGAGAGTCATTTTTTGAGGACAAGATTGCATGGAAGTCATTTTTTTTAGGACAAGATTTGTTGTTGTAGTATGGTGGCGCGTTTCTCACAGGTACATGGTTCAAAATCTTGATGTTTCTCCGTGGTTATAGCATTGGGCAACATTCTGCAGACATTCTCTCAGAAAGGTCATGAGAAGTGACCAATGGTTGCTAGAGGATGTCCCATGGCATAGCCTTGTTTAGTCATGAGAAGTGACTAAGAGTAAACAAGGCTTGAGATGCTTACTATGAGAAAGATTGCTCCAAGAAGGAAGCTTGAGGTCACATTGCATTCTCCGAGGAGTCCGAGAAGGAGTGATCTATTCTATATTAGAGTGAGTTGACTTGTTTATTTTGACAAGGGATTTTATCCCCTTGTGGAATAATCAAGTATAATCTAATGTTGAATTTGACATAGGCTCTAAGAAGTGTCTTGGACTTCTTAGAGTGGGGTCAAATCAACATTAGATCTCTATGGGTGAATTTGACCTGCATGTGAGGAGATGAACATCAACGAGGACAAATTTTATATGATGAAGAAATAACCAAGAAGTCAAGTCAATCATTGAAGAAGCCCTAGAATAAAAATGAAAAGAAGAAGACAAGTCGACTTGAAGATAAATAAGAGATGAAGATCAAAACTTGCAAGTTAGCCCCAGTGAAAGTGTACAAGTCGTCCCCATTGAAGGAAAAGTCAAGTGAGCAGAGGAATATAAATAAAGTGCTCTCATACTTCATTTTCATCCAACACAACATCTTTTCTCTCCCCACTTGTGCGCACCTCCAAAGAAGGCCTAGCAAAAGGCAAGAATAAATATTTTTGGTTCTCTTACTCTTTATAGAAGTTCACTACCCTTATTAGGGTTTCTTGTGAAGGAGGGCGAACCTCTCATGTGCTAGGGTTGATCTTCATGAATGGTATTGTACTTGAATTGGATTAATTTATTCTTAAGAAAAGTTGGTTGGGTTTTCTCCCTGTTGGGTTTCCCAGGATAAAATTTTGTCTCTTGTGCATGTTTATCTTTCAGGGATCCTTGTTTTATTTCCATTGCAAATGAATGGTAATATTTCTTTCTAGTAACTATGGGATGAAGTGAATGCTTGAAAGATCTGAAAATTATACTGCTAAGTTAAAAAATTCAACATGGTATTAGAGCAGTACTGAAAGAAGCCATTGCTAGTGATTGTTTTTGCCATAATCTGGAAAATAGGGCTTCCAAGTTTGGACATTTCTGATCTCAAATTGGGCTTGGAAATAGTGTTTTGAAGGTCGCCCTAGTAGGGCGCACTTGATTGTGGAAACAAATCTCAGTTTTGCGAAAATTTAGTCTTGACCTAATTTTTTGTAGAAATTAGGGCTTTCAATTTTGTACCCTTATGGCCACACGTTGGATTCAATCCTAGCATTCTGGAGGTCGCCTAAGGAGGGTGCATCTATCTGTGGAGTCAGATTTCAATTTTGACCTAATTTTTGGGTCTAGGGTTTATGGATCGAATTTTCAGATTTTTTCAAGATGGTGTCCAGTCTCAAAGTAGAAGATAAGTTGGATGGTACTTCAAATTTCAAATCCTGGAAGACCAGTATACTCTTCATCCTGGATAAGAATGAGATCCGAGATTATGTAAAGAAAGATGTCTTTGAACCAGAAGATGTTGAGGAGAAAGCTAAACACAAGAAGAATGAAGCAAAGACCAAGAGGATCCTAATAGATTATGTAAAATACCATTTGATTCGACATATTGTCGAGTTGAAGACTACCAAAGCAAATGTATGATGCCTTAGTAGGATTGTTCGAAAGCAAAAGCACTAGCAGGAAGCTAGCCTTGAGGAATCAACTCCGTATGATGATGACTAACTCAAATTCATTTGCCACCTACTTTATGAAGGTCTCCCAGTTGAGAGATCAACTTAAAGCCATTGGAGGCATCGTTGATGATGCAGAACTTGTAATGGTAACTCTTAATGGACTTCCCTCTTCATGGGAATCATTTGTCTAGAGTATTTGTGGAAGAGAAGAATTACCCAAGTTTTATCGACTATGGGCTTATTGTGTCCAAGAAGAGGCCAGAGTATTGTCCAAGAATAGTTTGCAGAAACATCAAAACGAAGAAAATCAAGCTCTTGCAGCTCATCCAAGAAAAGGAAGAGGAAGAAGAAAGTTTGAGAAGAAGAAAAATACAAGTGAAGGATCAACCCCAGTTCAAGATCAAAGGAAGAAGGATCTTTCAAAAATAAGATGTTTCAATTGTCAGAAATTTGGTCACTTTGCTTGTCAATGCCCTCAAAAGAAAAGGAGGAAAGGCAGTATACATCAACAACCAATGTTGATGAACCTCCACTAAAGAAGACAAAATAAGACAAACTTGATGAAATTGCAGATGATCACTGGAAGGAATACTTTTTCTAGCGTATACAGATTCAATGATAATGGCATCTTTAGATGTCTTCTTGTACTATGGATGACTTCTCCCAGAAGACATGAAGACCAAGGATGAAGTTCTAAGAGTTGAAGACTTGACAAAGAAAGAAGATCAAATTGTTGACGACTTCAATGACTTCTACAAGGAGGCATAGGTCAAGAGTGAGTCAACACAAAAAAAAATAAGTATTTGATACTCTATGCAATAAGATTGTATTGAAGTGTTATTTTATTGATGAATATCATAACTACTTATTTTAGTATTGGTTAACCTTTGTGAACATTCCTACCATGTATTATAATAGGTCCATTGTGAAGACTGTGAAAGTCTACTCATATTCTTATAGGAAGATGCATCTAGTACGATAGTTATGCTCAGATCAAGTATCCTCACTGGATATTGGGGATGGGACTATCAAGGAAGCATTCACAGAAGTGAGTCATATCTTCTGTAAGTCAAGAGTGATTCTTGAATAGACAAGAGAGAGTTATATCTCTTGTGATGGTCAGTACACAGTGAGAGACAAAAGTGTGAGATCTGGTGAGTCATATACGGAGGCTTGTCAAGATGCAAAGAAGAATACAACTCTTAGTGGTACTTTCAGGAAGACAATTTTGAGATCAGAAGGGAAGTCAATAAAGACTTCCAAGAAGATCTATAAGATCTAGCATGCAGTTCATATTGGCATCAATGAAGGCACATTATATAGGCTATGGAGTTAGCCAGTTTGTAGGTTAAGAGAGAGTCATGGATGGAATTCAGTATTCTTGAGTGAGGAGGAGCCTTGCCTCATTAGACCCACCTGGTGGGAGATGAAATAGATAGATGCTCAAATATAGAGAGAGATATGTGTCCAGATGTAGAGGGAGCATGATACTTAGGAACAAAGGGAGCAGGGTGCTCCAACATAGAGGGAGTAACTGTTGCATAGTTTGTTGATGATGAAGGAGGTGTTCTAGTACCTCCCTCCTCAAGAAGTTGACCTCTGAGTTCGAGATAAATAATCGTGGCCTGATGCATTACTTCTTGGGATTAGAGGTGTAGTAGAGACTAGATGATATCTTCCTCAGTCGGTGGAAGTACATAGTTGAGATCTTGAGATATTCAAGATGATGGAGTGCAAATACATAGCTACACCTATGATGACAAATCTGAAGAAGCTGAGTAATTCCGCTTCAGATTTATATTTGATGGATCCCAATATATGTAGGAAAACAATTCTGAAGAAGCTGAGTGATTTTGGTTTAGTTCCATATTTGATGTATCCCACTATATATAAACAGTTGATTTGATCTTTGATGTACCTGCTTAACACCAGGCGAAATATTTGCTTTGTAGTGAGCACCCTGAGCCAATTTATGAGTCGAGGCAAGAACATTGGGTTGTGGCAAAGCATGTGTTGAGGTACCTGCACGGTACAATTGGATATGGCATGAGATATGTCTAAGGTGGTGAAGTGAGGCTGATATATATACAAATTTTAACTAGGCGAGGAGTGCAGTGGACATAAAAGAGCACCTCGGGTGCTAATTTAGCTTGAGATGAGATATGATATCCTTTTTAGTAGGAAGCATACTTCTGTAGCATACAGTATAGCAGATGCAGAGTATATCACAACCAATATCACAAGTTGTAAAGCAGTATGGCTTCAAAAGCTTCGTGTAGGACTATTTGATTAGGAGATCAAATACATTTTGCAGAAGGGAGCAGCAAGGCTCCGATGCATATCCACAGGTGAATAGATAGCTGACATTCTCACCAAGCCTTTCTGTAAGGCAAAGTTTGTATACTTCAGAGACGAGCTTGGTGTGATGAAGAATGTATCCCTCAATGAGAGGGAGTGTTGATGGATGAGCAACATGGGAAAACATTCACGAGAAGTGAATGGCCTAGATGATTCTACAGGCAAGCGAGATACGCTGACGAGAAGTGAATGGCCTAGACACCGTGATGATCTTATAGATGAGCGACAGACATTCACAATAAGTGAATGGCCCATGTATCATGATGGTTATACATATGAGCAATATGGGACAAACATTCACTCACGGGGCTATACTAGTGGTGAATGGTCCAGACATACAGATAAGTAACAACAAGGCAAACATTTATTTAGAGGGCTATGCTAGTGTTAAATTATACATTCACTCACGAGGCTTTTTTAGTGGTGAATGGCCTGAATACAATATATTTCCGAGATGGATTATGACATTCTCACCAAGTGAGAAGCTTGGCAGTGATATAGAATGTATTCCAAGTGTGAAGCTTGGCAATGACGACACTCTCACCAAATGAGAAGCTTGGCAGAGATGCATAGTGTCTTCTATGAACATTCTTACCAATTGTGAAGCTTACCATGATACAAAATGTTCCCCTCATTGAGAGGGAGTGTTGATGTTTCTCTGTGGTTACAACATCGGGAAACATTCTATAGACGCTCTCCCAGAAAGGTCATTAGAAGTGACTAATGGTTTGTAGAGGATGGACCCTAGCATAGCCTTGATTAGTCATGAGAAGTGACTAAGAGTAAACAAGGCTCGAGATGCTTACTCTGAGAAAGAGTGCTCCGAGAAGGAAAGCTTGAGGTCACATTGCATTCTTTGAGGAGTGATCTATTCTATATTAGAGTGAGTTGACTTGTTTATTTTGATAGGGGATTTTATCCCCTTGTGGAATATACAAGTCTAATCTAATATTGAATTTGACATAGGCTCTAAAAAGTGTATGGGACTTCTTAGAGTGGGGTCAAATCAACATTAGATCTCTATGGGTGAATTTGATCTGCATGTGAGGACATGAATATCAACGAGGACAAATTTTCTATGATGAAGAAATAACCAAGAATCCAAGCCAACCATTGAAGAAGTCCCAGAAGAAAAATGAAAACAAGAAGACAAGTCAGCCTTAAAATAAATAAGAGATGCAGATCAAAACTAACAAGTCAACCCCAGTGAAAGTGTACAAGCCAGACCCTTTTAAGGAAAAGTCAAGTGAACAGATACATAAAGTGCTCTCACACTTCATTTTCATCCAACACAACATCAGTTTCTCTCTCCACTTGTGCGCACCTCCAAGGAAGGCCTAGCAAAAAGCAAGAAGAAATTTTTTGAGTTCTCTTACTCTCTACAGAAGTTTGCTACCCTTATTAGGGTTTCTTGTAAAGGAGGGTGAACCTCTCATGTGTTAGGGTTCTGTTATCACATCCATAGTAGCCAGGATACCATGATTGCAGAGAAGTTCATTGTATATTTTTGAGTCAGGTCTTTACACAGTTTTGATGATATCAACCTGTGATGAGCAGTACTTTTATGATCACTCACATATCAGAGCAGCCCCAAATCAGACATGTAGTGAACCTTATGCCAAGACTGAGCCTCATGACATCATATTTGATGACCAAGGTGACCTTTTATCCCATACAGAGCAGTGCAGTGCCCATAGTTTCAGCAGCAGTGTATCCAGTGGTTATAGATGTTCCAGACAACAGGTATATGGCCTGACAGGTACATGATGTGCATTGGTTTTGATTATCTTGCTCTTTTGGTCATTTTGGTAGCTTGAATTAGTATCTAGTAATCATGATTTGGCAGTATATATATGTATGATATGGATATGGTTTTTATTCATTATCTGAATGGTCTTATTACTCAGAATTGGAAGCTCTTGTTTTATACTCATTGGTTTTACCCTCTTAGAAGTGTAGACATGATCATTCGCACATTTTATGGCTTGCTAGCTTAAGCATCACCTTCACTTTCCCCATCCATCCGTTATCTCTCCCTTTTTGGTTTTTACCCTAACTTACATCTCACCCTGTTATATGGAGGACCTCCGCACTTTTGCCTCTATGTTGGATAGCATCCCTGTTAGTTTGTGTCTCAGCTCTGAGTTGGAAACATAACTTATCGAAACCTTGATCCTTCTGGGCCAGGAGTACCAGGTGGTGTTGGTTCCTGAGCTTAGGTGAGTTGGATTTGATACCTTGATCACTCTAGTCGGTTACCCCAATGTTTGGTCCTAATTGAGTTGTGTTGGCTAAAACCTGAAGTAAATTGTACGACCATCATTACATGCATATGGAAACTATTATATTATCTTTTATGCAAGCCCATGGAAACAAATAAAATTGTGTTTCTTAGCACAATGAAAGAGGGCTTTGGAAACTGAAATGTTAAAGCGCCCTAGATGCAAGCTGCGATTAGTTGTGCTTCTAAGCACATGCAAAATCCAAAAAAGGGTCATAAAGGCATAAAAAACAGTGGTTAAATGTATGCTAAATCCAAAGACTGCTGGCCAGAAATTAAATGTAATGATTAATTCCTCAGAGAGCCTACAGGTTGTGATGTGAGATGGAGTAAGGGACAACTAATTCTAAGTGTCCTCTAGAACCTCGGGTTACGGTTAGCTGGGCACCCAGCCATGGCGGTTCTAGAAAAGATCCTCACGGAGCTGTTTCAACTTGGATGTGAGCTGTAGACATTTATTAAGGTTGAATAAACACTTCTCTGAACAACTTATTCCATTTGCGATACACTTACATTCCCTGTGTGTTTATTATCCGACATATGCTTAAGTGTGTATTCCCTTTCCCTTATCCAAAGTATCACAATGTTGAGTCAGTCAAGTCATCCCCTTATCCTATCCTTGCATTCTTCACCCTCACCCTTTGCTAGCAAAATGTTCATGTCTACAAAATGAGTATATCCTTGAGGTTTTATTTTGAGTAAATGATTATTTAAACTTGTATTTGGTATAATTATCTATTAACTGCTAGTGAAATGATGCTTAATAATTTAAGTCTTGCTATTAGAATGATTAAAAGAGCATGCTTTAACCATTTGCACTTGCAGCATCCGACATTTCTGGCCTGGGTCATACTTTGATCAGTCTTGACCTGGTCAAACCTAGTTTGACCAAGTCAACCATGGGGATCTGAGATGAGTTGGAACAGTGATGTTATATGATGATAATTTATGGTCTTTTGATACACCTTTGATGATTCCATACAATGGACACATATTTCATATGATGTTTGATGTATTTTTTTTATGGTTATTATTATTTCCAGACCATTATTTTTATATTGTTCGGGTATGGCTAAGGCTACAGATGATCATACAGGTTTCCATGGGGTGTATGGGTACTCATCTCTAGTAGTTTTGGACCTTCTGAGTTCATTAGGACACTCCGTTATTACTTACAGGCACTTCCAGTGATGATATGGTCAGATTTCCACTTTTATCCAGTTTTGCCACGCAGAAATGGCCTGTCCAGCAGTTGCATTGATCTAGCACATTCTCCTAGGGCGTTACAGAGATGGGGGGTCCAACCACTTGTTATTACCATATTACCTCATCTCTAGACATGTTGGTGCAGTCATATTTGTGTCCGAGACACCAGGCAGCGAGCTACAGGCATTTTGATGATTTTCCGGTGGTATTTCTAAGGAATAAAAATGGGATAAAAAGGTCACCGAGGAATTCGATTTCGGAAAATGAGGCAAGGTATTTGCATGAGGTTTATTCAGAGTTCATTTGTGATGCATCCACTCCTTCCAGAGCAGCTTGCAACATTCAATGGGGTCCACACATTCTCTGGGTTGTTATTTGATGTATTATTCTATCATTGAGGGGGGGCACGATTTGGTCTCTCGGTCACTTTGACATGTTATTGAGTCATATATTATATCATTGTTCCATGGGGTGATACTAGTGAAGGGCATTAATACCTCCTAGCCCCACCATGTGCTCCTACACTTGTCCTAGTCACTTTTTATGTGGTGCGACCCCCCCTAGGGCCTCTCTAGTGAGTGCGCACCCCCTCTTAGTGAGTTGAACCATGTGTTATTGTTCTGACACATCATAACCGTTGATTATATTGTATCTATCTTTTGATCTCCACCACTCGTTCATAAAGTGGTTAGGGTTTTGGTCTCTCTCATTCCTGTTTAAGGAAGAGACCCCCTTAATGTAAAGACACCTTTAGGGCTCTTGAACACTTGGAATAAAATACTATTTTTGCAAATCTACTTCTATGGCTTTGATGGATGCTCCTGCAAGTTGAATATACAATCTTTTCTCTGTGTTATCATTGTGGATCTAGCTTGTTCAAACGTTTTCTCTGGAAATCCCATATCCGGAGGCCGTGTGGTAGCAGATGAGGGTGAATTGAAGAGGGCGCTATTGTGGGGTAACCCCATATCTCTCTCTCGGATCAACCTTTGTCTCAGGGAGTATCTTTATTGTATCTTCGTGACATATTTGATGCTTCTTGTTGCATCTTTTCTCCCGTATAGTAATTTTCATGCTTGATCGATTCTCATTATAGATCGTTTTTGGTAGGGAAGGGCGCACTTGTCACTCTGGAGGGATAACGATTTCACTCAGGGAAACTGGATCTCACTCTTGATTTCCTCACTTGGGAAGGATTATCAATTTGCAAGGTGTCCGCAAGATTTTGAGGTAAGAACTACAAGGTACGTATCTATTTTCATGCATTTTACCCATTGGTCACTTCAAACCCTCATTGATTAAAACCCTAGTTTTTAGATATGATAGATCTGACGATTATCTAGGCTTAATAATTAAAACCCACCTCATAAATAATTAATAAACCTTGGAGACTAAATTTGGTGGGAATCCGACTCCATTTACCCCTATATCTAAGGCACTGGGCCTCTCCAAGGGAGGTTGTACTTGTGGGTGAGTGGGATTTTTCCATATCTATCATTAGGGTGTTTCTACTTTTTCTTCAAAACATCAGATCTATAGTTTATCCACCCTCCTAGTGCCATCCCAACTTAAACTTTTCCTTGTGGGCCCCATTTCACTCATTTTCCATAATTTAAGGGTGGGCCCCACTTGGGTATTTTTTATTGGCACTAGATCTATCTAGATCTATTCATTTAAACTCATAAGTGGCATATTTAATGTATGGTTGAGAATTTGTCCATTGTATAGGCCTCCTTAACCAAGCCTTGTTGTCGTCGGAACACGCACCCGGGAGTTATCGCAGCAGAAATCTTCAAGCTACTTAGGTGCGTTCCTTGGGTGGCAAGTCTTGAGTCAAGTACTGTCACTTGATCTTGACTCCTCCGTTTAGGAAGAACTCCTAACTAAGCCAAGGGGGGTAGTCCCTATGAGTTACTAAGGTTGATTAAGCTTTAGGTTTATGATTTGGTAAGTTTATTAGGAGTTTTGAATAAGATTTAACTGAAAGCAAAATCACTTGCAGAATATAAATTACGATCAACAACATAAGATGGATATAAGAAATATAAGATCCGATAAAAAGTTTGAAATACTGTAAACAAGATCAGTGCCAAAAAATGGAGTCGATAAATGCGTGTTGTTGTATTGTAAACGTTTTGCAAGTGCTTCTTGGTTAGTTTTATTTTATTATGAGATGGGATTTGATTACGAGAAAGAGGAGATCCAAATATACTGTGAGGTACAAGGAGTAATGTACGGAATTTAACTAAAGGTGGCTCCTCACGAAGACGTGTGGGATGGAATGGAGCCTCGAGGGCCGTGTTCTACACTACACCAACAAGGGTGTAGCCTAACTATGCCCTGAGGTTGCCCCCCAGTGGTTCCCGCTTCTCTTGAGAAATTTCCCCACACAATGATTAAGGTTTGAGTGCCTTATTTTCATTATGTTCAGGGTATTTTATTTTATTAGGACGATTTTTTATTAGATGTGAACAATTATGGAGTAGTTGCAACTCTTTCTGATTTCCCATAGGCCCAGGCAAATGCGCGCAAGGGGAAAGAGCATACTTTGAGTTGGAAACTAAATATATGTTTCGTTTGATTGCAAAAGGTAAATAACTAAAGTAAAGTGTTATGCTAATTACTTCAAGCAATGAGTCTCTTTTATGATCATCCGATCACGTACTCAAGCACAACCCTTTATGTGACGACGAGAGCATACTTCAGGAAAACAATACCAATTTTATTACTTTGAAGCAAAAATTGAAACGACTGAAACAATATTTATAATGTTTTAAATTTAAAATTATATTTCCTGATGTGTGTGTCTGTTTGTGCTTAAACCGAAAATAAAACTTGCTAGAAAAAATCACGCCATATAAAGATGCAAATCCCCCTGGGGGGATGGGGTGTGGGTGCTGGGTAGCCCACTTGCTCTTCCTTTATTTATGATTTACAATGAAATTTTTGGAGAAAATGCCTTAGATATTTACATATCTAGATCCAAAAGGCTTACAAAAAATGCAAAGGGTGAATGCCAGATGAAGATGGGATGCTCCGGGAAGCTCCAAAATGGCCCAAACTTGAATTTTTTGACCAAAAAGTGCCAAAACCTGCTAAAAAATGAAACAGGACAGCGAGCTAATTAGTGTTAGAAAATTCCCAAAAACACTTTTAAAAGTGATTGGGGCAACTATAAAAGTTATGGGAAAATTCTAAGCTAATCTACTTGTAAAAAATAACTGGAAATGACTCGAAAGGACAAGTGCTTTTGAAGATCTTGGCTTGTTTTTTAGGGCAGTCGATGAAGCACTTTTTAAATTGCTAAATAAACTTTAAAACCCAATATAAAGCTACTCTAACATGCCTTAAGATCTTTCAATAAATTACTTGCATGAGGAAACCTAAAGATGCTAGATCTAATGCAAAATATAAACTTTTGGAAACTAAGATCTAAGCAAAATACAAAATCAGATCTATGTATGATATTTATTTTCAACAAAAATAGATCCGAGAAGAATAGTAACTGAGGAGGTTTTCTTTAAACTTATGCAGAGAGAGAAAGGAAGAAAGGAAGCTCGGTGTTGGATGGATCAACTGAAGAGACTTCCGGTGACAATTTGTGGACTATGTTGGATGAATCCTTGGAGAATAAGAGAACAAAATTGTTCCAATACTTTTCCACGCTTTGTAACTTGTAACTAATTAGAAACTTTCCAAAGAGATTGTGAGATCCGGTAATAAACACATAAGAAATCAAGAAAGCATGTCAATAAACTTATTAAACAATGCTACATTAGATCTCTAGATATGCATGATTAAACGAAACTAGCAATAAGCTTATTACTTGATCCTTTCCTATCAATTGATACCAATCCTTTCAAGGCCAAATTCACAATACTATTGAACAAGAATATAAAGATACATGTTACCTCAAGCTAATACAACAATGATCATCCACAAGAGAGCATGGCACCCTGTAGCCTCCAAAGCTTCAACTTTATTCCAACAACACACAATAGAAAGTATTACAATAACAAGCTTCTCTCAACACAACTCCAACTAATTTAAATGAGAGAATGAAGCCTCATTATATACCAAAACCAAGAGAAATCCTCTTTGACACTTGGAGAAATGAGTTGATACACTTGGAAAAGACTTGTTGACACATGTGAGAGGCTACTCAATCCATTGGTGGATCATCCCCAACTTATTGTTGGTTCTTTTCACAATATCTACTTTTAGCATTTCTACAGGGATTTGAATGTTTATGTCAATATGCCGCTTTCAAAGCAAGGGCTCAATCTACCTCCCAGAGATTTGATCTTAGAATAATTTGAAGGAAGCAGAATTATTGGTAGGTCTTTTCTAAAATTGTAAAAGTCTCATCCTCGATGATATTTTGGAAAGTATCTTCAACTCTTATGGATCCTTTTGGAAGAAGCTTAGCTCAGTCTGATGACAGACCTCTCTCAGACCACTCTGAAAAATGCATCTTTGTTTATTTTGAATAGAAATATAATTATTTTTTCTTGGAAAAAAAGTACATTCAAGAATATATTTCTTCAACCTAATACCTATTTGAAATGGCCCTACATTACAATATGCATTTATCCATCTCAATTAAACCCCAACCCCATTCTATTGGGCCGACATACATGGTGCAAAAAATTGTCTTTTGATGTCTTCCTTCTTTATAAAAATAACAAATTCATTATATTACAATTCACCTCCTTTTTTTATTACAAGGTCTTTCTACTACTACTTATACATTTTGTATTTTTCCTTAAATAGCTTAAATTTAATAAATGCATCAAATTTCTTCTTTAGAAAGTCAACCCACATATTCCTATAAATTTCTTCTACAAAGAGAAGTATGTTGCCCCCGATGTTGAGGATGGCATAGGGTCACAAATGTCACATTGGACAAGCTCCAACGCCTCCCTGTATTTTCAACCCTTCTCTTCTTCAGAAGATAATCTATGCTGTTGTATATAAAAGCATTTTGTACATATATCCTCATTTTCCTATTACTTTGGCAAGCCAAGCACCATTTTTCACTTAATCAATAAAGAAAAACATTGATAATTGGTATGCCCATACCTCAAATTCCATAGTGAACCATTGTTTTTACTAAAGCGTGTGACTCTACCAAGTTACACTCCGTAAACTTGTAAATACCATGTTCCTCCAACCATATTGTAATTATCGTGTGATCCTATTGTCTAATACAAACATTTATCACCTTCAAATGTGACATCCAAGTGTGGATTATGTTTAATTATCTCACTAACTAAAACAAGATTATTGCTTAAACTTGTAATATAGAAACCAATCTTAAACATGGATGTCTTAGCTATTGAATTTTTAACTACACATTCCATTAGCCTTCATCATAGTGTTATCATAAATTTCCTTTCAACATAGTGTTCCTTATAATCACCCAAAACTAGTATTCTTGACCTAAACTTGTCCTAATAAACAAGCAACCAACGTTCAAGCTAATAAACCAAACTTTGAAAATACTCTATCTCTGAGGATGTTGTCATCGAGATCGATTATGAGGCCTTTGTTCTCTATGCACTTTTAAATGAATTCAAGATTCTTGTGCTATGTTCAAGTTTGACTTACCCTACTTGGTTTGCAAGCTATGGAAATTCGAGGCCACCAACTACAATACCCAAGTACATTCATGTCCATATAGATCTACTATGGGGCTTGGATGCCATTATTCTTCTACTCAATGGATCAATTAAAGGAATTTTAAGGTAAAAATGGGCCTCAAAACAAAACATGTGCTATCAAAATTAACTTTATAAGAACCAACAGGATTCAAGATTATGATGTCAACCATAAGTGTAAATAGTATTGGAGGGAAAGGGAAAAAACTAATTTTTTCTTTCGTATTGTTAACTTATCTCCTTGTGGATTTACTCAAATTTCGAGTGTGAGCACTCATTAGGTACGGAATTAAATTTCAAATCCAATGAATACCCACTCATCATAATTTTGGAAGATCTGTGGTTGGAAAAAAACTCAAAATACATAAATAAATAAATAAAAATCAATTTTTATGTATTTTTGTATTTACTACTAGGGGTCTCTCAAAAGTATGCTAGGTGAGTACTTGTTATATGCGGAATTTGATTCCACATTCAATGAGTGCTCACACTCAAAATTTGAGTAAACCTACAAGGAGATAAGGTGAAAATATGATAGGAAAAAAAGTATTTTGTCATTTCCTTGAAAAATTCATAACTCTTGTTTTATTATTTTAACTATTATATTATCATTTTCCTTAGGAGGCCCATTTTAGTCCTCAAATTTTTCTAGTATGATCCGATGGCGTTAAAGGGATGCCATCTTCAAGATTTATGTGGTTCTCAGAATTTCAATTCAATTCTCAATTCCTTTCCTTCCAAGATAATGGAGTTCAATGAAGCAATAATGGGGAAAACTCATTCCATGACTTGAACTCAATGAATGATAGCAAGTGGAAACCATGATAGAAATATAATGCTTTTAGTAGTGGCATCGACTTTGTGGGTCCATCTCCAAAGTTGTGTACTAATCAAAGCTTGTCCATCCTAGAAGAAATCCTTTGACAACCTGGATATAATGAAACCAAAATGGGAAAACCAACATCTGATGGTTGCTTAGTTCATTAATTCGACAATGTCTTGATACAATGTAGCTTTGGATTGTTTGGCATTCACCTTTCTTGGCCAAGGAACAGGGAAAAAACCCTTAAACAGTGAAAATACAAGAATTTATAGGAAATATGGGGGCAATGGGGAGGCCAACATGCTAACCTTTTAGCTCACATTCCCCTCCTATTTTCATTTTCTAATTCATCTAACACTTTTTTTTTCTCTCTTTTGTCTTATTCACATTTATATTTACATTGTATTTAATGTTTTGTTAACATTCTTTAATTGTTGAATTGCCTTAGGTACCAAGAATTATGACCATTGTTTGTGTTCGGATCCATTTTGAATCACACTTCCCCATCAAGAGGATTTTTGGTCTCCACAAGCTTAGAGGACCAATCTAGATAAGTGTGAATTTGGTTTTCTTCTCTAGAACATGGTGCCAACTCTAGCTCCTAGATACAACTTTGAATTTGGCTCTCGCTCTAGCTTGTGGCTCTAGCTACTAGCACCGGTAATGGCTATAGCTCTGACTCTGGTCATTGGCTTAGTTGTTCCCGTAGTGGAGAAGTATGATCACTGACTCTAATCTCTAAGCAATCTCCAGATATGAACTCTTTGAAAAGAATTCACTCCCATCTTCATCTTGCAATTCTCTTGCATTATCTAACTCTAAAGACGATCCATCTTGATAGTGAATGAATCCAAGTTGAATTCTAGTCTTCTTTTTCTATGAGATCCCAGTGACCATATGCCATCCTGAAAAGCAATGCGGATTTCCCTCCTCTTCCAAGACGATCAATTGATTTCTAGCATGAAAATAACACTATGCTACTGCACATGATTGCATAGTGTTTCATTTATATAGCATTGTATTCTAGATGAAAACCTTCATGTGCAGTCACAACCTTCATGAAGTATCTGGAATTCAGTTTTCTTTGGTGGGTATCATGGAGTTCCAAGGAACCCCCAAGGTCATTGAACTTCATGTACCAATCTTCGATACATCTCCAAGAATGGAATATTCTTTTGGAAGAATTAGGCAAACAATTAGAATGTGGCTTCCCTTGATGTTGGTATCAACCTTCTGTCATCTTTGATGGTGATGCATATATCCTATGTTGCTACAATCCCTTGGGAAACATCTGCTTCTTGGGATAGAGATGCAACCAGCTCTTCATCTTATTTACTCTTCACTCTCCACACTCTAAGTCTTGGTTGTGCAATTTTTTAGGTAAAATTGTTTATGGAACCTCCAACACTTTGCTTCCCAATGTCCACTCAAGTTGTAGTAGTGGAAAAATGTATTTCCTCTCATTGGGATACTTGACATGCTTCACCTCTCCATGTGCCCTTTAGTTTGTTGTTGGTTTGGAGAAATATTACTTTCATTCTTCTTTGAAAATAAATTTAGTTTGTAGCAAGTAACTTGCTTCTCCCAACAAGATGCCACATAATGACCCTTATTCCTTATTCCCATAGAAGTAACATGCCTTTGAGTACCAAAAACGATTAGTCTGTGGCCTTTCTTCTTGCATTAGTTACAAACAATGGATGTATTTCCTAAAGCATAACTCTTGTTTTTATTCTTATTTTGGTTGAGTTGAGCGCTACCTCTCCTAAGTGTTGGTGCAAGTTGTCTTGGCACTTTCCTCATCACTACCATTGTGCAATCTGCCACAATAATTATGTAGGATTGTGCTTCCCTCTTCTTTCATTGATTTGCTTCCCTCTTCTTTCATTGATGTACTTCCCTCTAATGAGAAGTTCAATTCTTCCTTGTCTTTTTCCTTCATGAAATTAGTATTGTTGTTCATGGCCTTTTCCTTTCTTCCATCAAAACCTAGGCCATCATGCCTAACCCTCGTTGTAGCTTCGATAGGTATTAGGATGCCTTGATTTCTCTTGTCTATCCCTTTATCCATCGTAGTACATATTCTTTAACTATTTCAAACTAATGCCCCTAGTATGCTTCTCAAATTCACCAAAAGGTTATTGTTAAGTATATGATAAAGATGAACTTACATGTCAATCCCGATCATGGTGTTGGATTTGCAAATGGGAGTGGAAGATGGCCTTGCTTCCCAATGCTCTTGAACAAATTATTGTATCTTTCTAGTTCCTTTTATTTCTTTGCCAACTCCTAGTGTAATGAAGTCCTAATCTCATTTTAGCATGTCATCTTGCCATCTGTCCATTTGAATGACCTTCTCTCCTAGTTCTACAAGTTGAACTCTACGCTTGTCCCACTCTACCATGACCACAATGAGGGAATCTTGGTGTTCGTCAACTCGATTCTTTAGCAATGGAATCAACCTTGTCAAGGTCTTAAGGTTCTTCTCCATCTCTCTTATACGGAGGTCCTACATATGGGCCTTTTCCTTCAAGCTATTGTTTTCTTGCTGAAGTTGAGCATTGATGGACTATAGGTTTTCCAACCTTTCTATGTTTCATTTACCCATGTTAGGCATGCAAAGTTATGGAAGCCACATCACGATCAAGGATTCAACTGCTCTTATACCATATGATCTATAAATGACAGAATTATAGTCCACTCACTTCACCAACACATATATTTTGTGGGATTTGAGTTTCTACCTCTATTCAATCTTGTGCAAAGTTCTATGTCCTTTTGAGGGCTACAAGGCCTTGGTTATTGGTGTAGCCTACATACACACAAACACATCCAATGTGAAATAATAATCAATATTTTGAGGTAGTATTTGTGATTCTCACTAGGAAAGCACACAAGCAACTAATGGGCATGCCAATAAACCACAATTTGCAAATTCTCTATCTTTGAGGACATTATCTTTGGGACTGATTCCAAGGCCTATGTTCTTTATGCACTCAAAAATGAATTCAAGGTTCTTGAGCAATGTTCATATTTGAGTTACCATACTTGGTTTATAAGCTATGAAAATACAAGGCTTCCAACTACAATACTCAAGTACACTCATTTCCATATGGATTTGTAATGGAGGTTAGGTTCCATTGTTCCTTTACTCAACGGCTATTCATTGGATTTGAAGGGAGGCCATCATCAAGACTCCATGTGGATCTCAAAATTCCAATTCAAATCTCATTTTGTTTACTTATGAGATAATGGATTTCAATGAAGCAATAATGGGGAAAAATCATTCCATGACTTCATTTCAATGAATCATAGCAAGTGGAAACCATCATAGGAATTGAATCTTGATAAATACACCCAGCCTCCATCTACGAAGAACAACTTTGGAATTCCTTCTAACATGGAGATATATAATGCTTTCAGTAGTGGCATATACTTTATGGATCCATCTCAAAAAAATTGTACTAATTAAAGCTTTTCCATCTTAGGATAACTCCTCTGGCAATGTGGATATAAAGAAATACAACTCTAATGCAAGCTCTCCAACTATATCAAATAGTGAAATATGTATAAACATTTCCATTTGCATAATCGTTGTTTTCATTTAAATCCATTATTTATAGGCATAGAACATATTAGAATTTGAACTATATTGAATCCCTATGATAGTAGTAGTATTAATGTGTATAAGATACAAAATTAGAGTCGACATAACATGTGTTACACTTATATATGATAACCATTCAAGCAAAATTCAAGAAGTTGGCATTGTTTCTTCAAATTTGAACCACCAATTTATAGTGTAACATAAAAGACGGAAAGAGAAGGGTTGACACCCAAAAATGGTGAGTTCGTTGAGCCAAAGGAGGAATATGACCAGCAACGAGGGGAATCGTTCCAATTGTAAGTTGATTTCACTAAAAAGTGAAATGTATGACCCTCCCAAGAGGCATAAGGCCCAGCAAAGAGAGAATTTGTTCCATTGGATTGTTACATGGGATATCCATTTATGTGTATTGCCCGAGCACTGATAAAAACGCCCATGGAATACAAATTAGCCTCATGCAATGATAAAAATTCCCTAGGCAATACAAATCTTCCCCAAGCAATGATAAATATGCTTAGCAATAGTAAAAAACATATATCCAACTAGAAAAATGCCCAGCAATACAAAACATCCTAATGACTAGAGTAAACACCCAATAATGAAGGAAATATAGCCTTTGGTAAAGGATAAAACGTACAACAAGAAACGTCACAGCCAAGTAATATTACAATGTCCAATAGTCCATAGCTTGAATAATAACTAAAATTAGAAAATCCATAAAAAAAATGTAACATCGTTGTGATATCAAACATTAGATTTTAGATCTCAGGGGTCGATGAATGATGGAGAATAGAGAGTTGTTCAAGTTCTCTATTTTTAAGGAGGAATAGAATCAAGGAGAAAACCTAAACGGTGATTCCAGCGACAGAGGAACTCTCACACAATTGCACATATAACTAGGGAGACATTTATATCCAAAGAAAATGCAATTCAAACTCACATTCAAAAATACATAATATATAGAGAGAGGATTTCACATCAAATCAGAAACCAATCATATCATGAAAACAATATTTTACTGCAAATATCCAAATGCGAAAACCAACATTCGATGGTTACTCAGTTTATTAGTTTGACAATGTCTTGATAAAACACAGCTCTAGACTCTTTAGCGTTCACCTCTCTTGGCCAAAAAATGGGAAAAAAATCCTTTGAGAGGAGTACAAGATGTTATAGAAGAGCTAGTGTTAATAGGAGGCCAACGTGCTAACCTTTCAACTCTCATTCCCCTCTCCTATTTTCATTTTCTAATTCATTTAAATCTTTTTTTTTATCTCTTTTGTCTTATTTACATTTATATTTGCATTGTCTTTAATTTTTTTTGTAACCTTCTTTAAATTTCAAATTGCCTTAAGTGCCAAGGCTTATAACCATTGTTTGTGTTCAAATCCATTTTGGATAGTAGGTGGAGTGGACCTGGTGGAGCACATTGCTTAAGAGGAGTGTTGGATTCCTTAAAGGTTTGGAGGAGCGTTGGTCACATCTCCTGGAGTTCATTTGCATTGGATCCTTGCCTGTGTATGACATCACCTTTGAGATTGACATGTGTACCCTTAGAATGTAGTGCTTCACATGTGTCAACCTTGTGGATTTATAGGTTGTTTTTAAGGGTTTAGGCCCACATATGTATTGTTGGTCTACCTTACCTTTCATATATATAGAGTAATGAGAGAGTCACTTCATCATTCTAAATTTATTGATTATCATCTTGTGTTAGAGATGTGAGAATAGGAGCACACTACTCTCTCTCTCTCTCCCCTTGTTATTCATCTTTGTATTTCCTATCTCTTGTCTTGGAGGCACTAGGGTTTCCTACAACTTTTGGAGCATCTTGAATACTACGGTGAGAGTTTCACCCTTTGGAGACATTGGATATATGTTTTGTGATTAATTTCTAGATTGTACCTTTTTTTTGTAACTAGGGGAATTAGAAACTGGGAAGGGGTCGGTACTTATGTGACATGGGGTCCAGGGATCCAATCTCGTCTGCTACCAGTATACCCCTAGGTGCACCCACACAACCCGCAAGTATGGGTCACGGGTAAGTCGAGGTGATTTGAACTTGTGACCTCCATTTACAACATTTCCTTAATATCAAGCGAATCGTCGATTGAGATACACCCCTGCGGGATCCTAGATTGTACTTGTTAAGGATTAGAGAAGAAGAAAAATCTTTCCTTGGAAGACTTGTTAGTGTCAGATGCTTGCTTGTTGGAGCTCCTTGGTGTTGACTAGGGATTTTTTTTATTTTCCCTGGCTAGGGTTTTAGGCAACAATAAAATTATACTAGCCTCTAGATGAGGCTATGGTATATACATGAACTTCAACTTTACATATATATATGAAGTTTTCACCTATCCAAAATTGTCTTATTGCATATTTGATTTTTTGCTATGTTTATTTTCATGGTTTGGTAATTCCAACCCTTGTATGATTTGTTGATTTTGTTAGCTTTTGGGTTACTCCAAAGTATTTACACCATGTTTGGGGGTGCTTCACGAGATTGTGGGTACATGGTGAATGTTCATCCCCTAGATGGTCTATGATGGATTTGCACATTAGAGATAGATTTCACGATGGTTGCTTGATTTCTCAGTGATTGCTTGACCTTAGTTGTGTGCTTACTTGACAAACATCTTTCATGATGGATACATGGAGAGGTTCGCTTGCTTGGAGAACACCATACTTAGGAAGTGGATAACATTTCATGTTGGAGAGAATTAGGCCCTAGATAGCATGGGGTAGCTTGGATTCATTTATTGAGGCTTGGAGTTTGCTCGAGAATATCTAGTTTGCAATGATTTTTATGCAAGGGGAGTGGAATCGATGCAACGCATGGCTTAAGAGGAGCAATAGAATCCATGTAGGATTGTGATGGAGGGATTCTGACACACATTGTGTAGCTACATTTTCTTAGATCCCATGTTGTGTAACATCACCTTGGAACTTGACATGCATACCCTTGGAATGGAGAGCTTCACTTGTGTGTGACTAGGTTTGTTCATTGTAAGTTGGTTGTAAGGGCATTAGACCAAATTGTATTCTAGGCCTCCCTTACCTCCCATATATATAAAGGAAGGAGAGAATCCTTCAAAATCATATGTTTCACTCATCATTTTTGTTCATCTTGTGTTAGAGATGCGACTAGAGGAGCACACTAGCCATCATCTCTCTCTTATATATTCATGTGTACTTGATCTCTCTACCTCCCTCTTTGAGTTGATAGGGTTTATTAATATTTTTGGAGCATATTTAAGCCTAGGGTTAATATTTCATCCCTTCGATATTTGGGGATTAGGGTTTTAAGATCAAATATTAAGTGTATTTGGTGAAGAAGAAGAAGAGGAAGAGATGTCTTGCCTTGGAGGACTTGCGTTTGTCGAAGATCCTCGGTTGAGCTAGGGTTTTTCATTATTTTCCCTAGCTAGGGTTTTGGAGAGCTAGTGGATTGTTCTAACCTTCTGATAAGGTTAAGTTTTGTACAACAAATTCAACTTATGCATATTAATGAATTTTTTAGATGCCAAATACTAATATAAATTGCAGATTGATTTTCAACCATCTATGTTCTCCATGGTTTATACTTTTCAATTATGTGCGTCTTGTTGATTCGACATACGTTATAAGTTAAGGGTTATTATGTTAAGTGATTTAACATACAATTGAAGATAAGGGTTGTTTTACTGCTATAGTCATTATTGCATATGAGTTTTTAGATATGGTTTATGCATGATAAAATTTCCCTAGAGGGATGAAACTTATAACTCTATGGTATATTTTCTCTTGGATTTCCTAGAAGATTGGTGTGTTAAGGATTGAAATCTTCTAGGTTGTTGATAATCTTGCATGAGGGATTCTCATATTCACAGGTTGTTGATAATATTGCATAGGTTGTTACCTATACCACGATCTTGGCACTTCGATGTCCAGGAGTTGACCCGTGCATTTGTTTATCATTATGATGTTGATAGATGTGATCCACTTGTCTTGATCTTGTGTAGAGATATGATTATCTTTACAGGATGTTCTAAACCATTCATGATGTGGTGTCGATTGATTTTGGCTGATGATGTTGACTTGGGATGATGGGGTTTGGAAGATTATTTTGGGATGGGATATGTTCATTCATATTCATAGGTGATCATTGTTCTTTAGAGGAGCAAGATGTTGTAATAGAATGGGTGATAGGTTATTTACAGGAGACATTGTTTGATTCCAAGATTGCATCACGTCTAGATTTGCAAGTAGTAGGTTTGGTGGGGTTGCGAAGGGGTTCGATAGGTGTTGATGTAAACCACTGTAAACAATTTCCTTTTAAAGAGGGAGTGTTAGCTTTCGAGTTACTTCAAATGTGTTTACACTGTGATTAGGGGTGTTTCATGATATTTTGGGTACATGGTATATGTTCAACTCCAAGATGGTCCAAGATGGATTTTCACATTGGAGATAGCTTGCTCAGTGGTTGCTTGAAATCACTTGGGTTCTTGCTTGGAATTATTCCCTAGAGTGGTAGAATTATCTTCATATATTGGAGGGTGCCCTTCATGATAGCCACATGGAGAGGTTCACTTGATTAGAGAATGCCCTGCTTTGTAGGAGTAGTTTTGTGCATCTTGGAAGAGGGAATCAAGCCCTAGACAACATGGGGTAGCTTAAATTCATGTATGGAGGCTTGTAGTTGGCTCAGGGACACTTGGGTTGTGGCAGTGTCCATGCAGAGGGAACAACCATGTTATCACACAAACTATCATCTTAAGATTGAATCCCAAAAATCAATGATAGCTTATGGATAATCAAGAGGAAGGCCAATGTCACCACACCTAGCCCTCTTTTTCTCTTTGATGGGCTCTAAGAATTATCCTTTTTCATGACTTTATTTTCACTAATTTCACAGCTCATTCACCCGTAATTTAATTCATATATCTTCAAAAGGGATATCTTTTACTTTATTTTATTAATCAAAAGTCATAAACATAAAATATGCCTAATCTATTACTTTAGATGTATTAAATGTAATATTGCACAAACGGCAAGCATTCCAGTACTTAGTTGTGCACTAGGCTTGATGATGAATCGGTTCACCGACATGACCTACCTTTGTATTATGGATCTTGTTGGTCCCGTAATACCTCCATATGCATATTGAAGTTATGACTTGATAATGAGCTTTGGTACACCACTACAGTGTTTTAAATTAAAAATAGTTATAAAGGAAAAACATTAAAATAATTATCATTTTACCTTTTTAATAAAAAATCTATTTTAAAATTCAAAATACTTATATGTATCATTGCAAATTGAATAAATTATGGAAAATATTTAATATTTAAATAAAAATTCACTCAAATATTTTCATTTGTTATGTATACAAAAGGCATTAACTAATGGCATGTGAACTGGTTTTGTAACAACGAAATAAACAAATAGAATTTAATGACCACTCCACCTTATGCCATTAATAATTTGTTTGGATTTTAAATATGCATTTGAATGACATATTGTATTTCATATGTGGAGAAAAGCATTGAACACTCACAGTAAAAGAAGACTTCATTATCATTATGAAGAAAAAAAAAACCACTTATGAAGGATTATTATCATTGTAGGGAGTTAGATGATATGTCAAATTATTACATAAACAATCATGTAAAGACCTTTAGAAGTCCAGATTCGAAAGGGGAGGGAGAGCTGGAGCAAAATTATAATCTTCATGTAACTAAGTCTTTCTCTTCAATGAAGAATGGTTTCCGGAAATCAAGTTCTGTGTACAAATTATGTGTGAAATTTCCAGGAATTGGTCAGCCTATGGAACGTTTTTCTTCTCTGTAATATTTGTTTGAAATTTCATTTAGTTACTCATCTCGTCTATTTAGTAGTTTGGGTGTTCATAGAATTGGTTTTTGTACGTAGAATTGATTTCTTTAGTTAACACGTTGTTGTAGGTTTCATTCCATAGATTTATAGTGTACCTGTGTGGTTTGCAGATTGTTTCTTTTGACTTGGAATTAGATGTTTAGTATTTAACTGCGCTTGGATTTTTGAAACTGTAGCTTAGACTTCTGGAATTGACAGCTAACTGTTGGAATGGTATATATTACAGGAATGAACTTGACAGAATTGAGTTTGATGCTATAAATTTAATATCCGGTTAAAAACTCTTGCAGCGTCTATATAAACCTTCCAAAGGCTTGGATTCATGCATTCACTCTTTGAATCCATTCACATAAGATTTAAACCATCATAAATTTCATACTCGATTTCCAGCATGTATAAAGCAATTTGTTTATTTTAATAGTTTGTTTGTTTATTTTAAAAAATAGTTTGTTTAATTGTTTTAATTTAAAAGCTTTAATTTGATATTTTAAAATTTAGTTTGTTTCTTTTCAATTTCCTTAGTTTGTAATTTAGGTTAGTTTGTATTTTATAATAATTCTTTTGCAATTTCTATTAGTTTGTAATTTATAAATAGTTTCTCTAGTTTGTAATTTATAAATAGTTTCTCTAGTTTGTAATTTATGTTAATTAGTTTGTAATGTTTGGTTTATAGTCTTTTCATTTACATTAATTAGTTTAGATTTTGTTTTGTAAATTGTAATTTAGATTGCTTTGAATTTAATGTTTTGATTACTAGAGTATATTCTTTATTTGTTTCGATAGAGAGTAGCTTTGTTTGTTAATTTTTTAATGTAGATGTTTATAAATTTGTTTCCATAGTTTTAAAGGTAGATGTTATATTAATTAGTTCATAGTTAATGGTTACTTAGATTATATTAATTTGTTAATTAGTTTATGAGTTTAGTTATGATTAGTATAGAATTTCTTTAATATAGGATTTTTTTAGTTTAATGGTCAACATAGATTTTCTTTAATTTAATTTAGCTTGTAGTTTATATTAATTAGTTCATAGTTAATGGTTAATTAGATTATGTTAATTTGTTAATTAGTTTATGAGCTTAGTTATGATTAGTATAGAATTATTTCTTTAGTTTAATGGTCAACATAGATTTTCTTTAATTTAATTTAGCTTGTAGTTTTGTAATTAGGAACTTTGAAGTTTGAATTCTTAGCATTTGATTTACGCAATTAGTTTGTAGATTTAAATTAATTTATAGGGTAGCACCCACTTTGCAATTTAAAATAGAAATATAGAATTTATATTCGTAGTTCATAGTTCGTTTTTGCAATTAAAGTGTATTTATTAGCATGAGGCTAGGTTAGGCTATATTAGGTTAGCCTCTAGTCATGTACATACAGTGTCGGCACCTCGAAGCTTACGAGCCCTGGGTTGACAATTTAACTGTCGAATTCTTAACATATATTTTTCTCGACACTCTTTAAGCTAGTTCTTCTCTAGCTCAAGGAAGGAGTCCCTCAATAGGATTACTAGAATTCAACAATCAAGCACAAGGTGAATTTGAAGAGTAACTCTAGCAAAACAATGTGTTTAGGTTTTTAAAGTAAAAGATAAAGGTGATGAAGGGATCGGAGACCAATGTCTTAGCAAATGGGAAAATGGGGTTAACCAAGGATCTCATGAGGGTTTCTTAGGAAATATTAGAAAGGGATAGGGTTGTAGTGCACAAACCTAGTTGCTCTCTAATGGCTAGGATGATTTCAAAATCAAAGGGAAAATCATAGAGCAGAAATTTCAAATGGAATTTAAGAAGGAAAACTATCATAGAAGGCATCTGAAAACACATGATCTAAAGTAAAAAATGGGCACATAAACTACACTTCCAACTGATAACAACCACATAAATAATAGAGAGCCTATTCTTGATTACCTCAAATCCAATGACAATTTTAAGATCCATTCATCAACTAAGCAATAAAATATGAGAAAGCTTCAAGAAATATTTCATTAAGTCTAGTGGAATTTACTCTGCAATCCAAACATGATAAACAATGAGGAAGAGACTCTCTTATATAGGAGAGGAGCTCAACTTTCTTTACAATAAAAAAATCATAAATTTCTTAGATCTAGCCTAGGGTGGAGTAAACAAATGGAAAATGCTCCACTACTCAAACTAACTCCAACAAACCCGAACAACATCCATGAAATATGTGGTCAAAGCCACAAGTACAATATCCAAGAGAAGAAAGGCCCAATAAGGGGTGCATCCATAAAATGAGGTCAAATGATGACAAGAAGAAGTCAAACCTAGCCTCCAATGGATCTCCAAATATAGCACTTAAAGAAAAAGGCCTCAAAAGGTGGAGTGATTCCTCAGATAAGTTGAACGCTCTCCATGAAAAGAATCCAAAAGGCACATATGGCACAAATACAATGTGGCTCTTTAAATGGTAGTTTTGGAATTGTTAAACTCCTCATTATTTATTGGATTTTCTATTATAACCACTTTTCAAAAATCTCATGGAAACTCTACATATAATGGCATTGAGATGGCACAATTCTCGACACTATCAAAATATAATTGCTCCCAAGGCTAGGACACCCCTCCAAAAGCATATCATCAAAAATGGCATAGATGAGTTTGTAAACAACCCTCCAAAGGGTGGGTGTTCATCAAGAGAAAACTAATGAATGTAGAACAAGTCAACAAGTGCAAGAGGTTAGTTCCATACATCAAGGGGTCAAACCCTCAACCAAAAAATACATCTATGTGCAATACTCGATCAATGGGGAGCAACACCAATATATGTGAAAATAATTTCCACATGATAACCAATCCCTAACCTCCATTCCAAGTCATTAATCCATAAACCAAGGATACCAACAATCATAAATAGGAGCATACAATTCAAGGACAAGTGTCCAAAATAGATAACCAACCCAGGAGGAAGGGGATGGCTCCTTCAACAAGCCATTATAATTTGACCACACACGCCACAAGAGAAAAAAGCGGAGAGAACTCAACCAAAGATGATACCCAAAAGTCTTATGATTACATTTATGTTCCAAAGATCAAGAACACTCCACAAGAAAAGGCCTCCACAAGCATTAATACTAGGCAATCCAAATCTCCATCAACATGTAACCCCTTGTTGAAAATGTGATAAAAATAACATGCCAACGGCCATGCAAAATGGTCAGTAACAAACCCAATGCAGTACATGGATTAGGAGGAGTTATGGAGTCTGTGTGGGCTTGTGACGAAGGGGTGTGGACACACCTTGTGTAGCTACATCATCTTGGAGTGCTTAGTGTAGGACATCACCTTGGAGCTTGGCATGTGCATCTTTAGAGTGGATCACTTCACTTGTGTATGCCTACATGTATTTATTATAGGTTGCTTGTAAGGGAATTGGACCACAGTTCCGTTGGACTCCCTTATCTCTCATATATAGAGAGAAACGGGAGAATCTTTTACATTCATATGTTGCACTAATCATTCTTGTACATATTGTGTCAGCAATGCGACTAGAGAAGTGCACCATCCATCCTCTCTCCCTTATATTTTCATTTGTACTTGATATCTCTTTGTCTCTTGGATTCTCTAGGGTTTCTTGATATTCTTGGAGAATCTTGAAGTATAGGGTTAGGGTTTCATCCCTTGGATATTTTTAGTGTTCATAGTTTTGTGTTGAGGAATGTGTCTTAGACAGAAAATTCCACATAGGTTCAATGTGAACGTGTTGAAAGTAGTTCGAGTTAATTCTATTTTGTAATTCACTTTATGAATAGAGTGAAAATATTATATTTAGTTGTTGAGTCTAAAAAATGCACTTCTATACATTAGTGATTTAGACTAATCTCAACGAACATCACACAGAGAGATTAGGGTTTTGGAAAATTAAGGTCTCAAGTGAAATATAAAGTTAGTTCAATATAGAGGGTTATCCCACAAACACAAAGACAAGTTTTGTTGGGAGGTGATTTATTTCATCAATCCAATAGGTTTAGAGCACACAAGAGGAGTTGCAATCAAGAAGCAGGCAAAAACATAGTAGGTGATTCCATACAAGCAAGTATGTACATTCATATATATTCTGTACAGACAGGGTCGAATAGTAGGCCAATAGGAAACATGCAAATTTTCTCATATTTCAGTAGGCATATTTTCTCGATCATTGTGCAGATTTATTTTTCGGTGTACCATACAATTGTTTTTTTGATAGTTTGTGGAGGTTTCCTTGACAGCTTTGATTGTTTAATGAAATTTTTATTTAGAGTAACTACTCGTGTATTGAATTTATGCTTCCACTATTTACTTTCCAACTATATGTATGATTTTCGCTATGTGAAGAATTCAATTTCTACAATTAGGTAGCAATCTTGTTTAGTTGGGAACATAAGGACAACAATCGCCTAGGGTTTAAAAAATTTCACATATTAGAGCTTCTCTAATTAAGAGGATCTAAATCCATTCACGGCGATAGATAAACTACCAAAAATAACTACTCGGAACCAAGACCATCAATTAGAGGGTTTTATACATAGTGTTTATCAAAGTTGGAAGATTGTGTCTTAGAGCTCATAGATGGCATCAACTAGCCTTGGTTTCAAGGACAGATTGGAAGGTGCCTTGAATTTCTATCATGGAAAATTTCTTGTTGGAAGATAATGATCGTTAGGATATCATCAAGGATGTCGTGATTCCACCTATAGATCTATAGGATTTGGCAATTCACAAGAAGAAAGAAGTAAGAGCTAAGTAAATGATCATGGATACTATAAAGGATCATTTTATTCCTCATATATCCAAGAAGAAGAAGAAGATGAAGGAAATTTTTTATGCTATGGTTAGCCTTACCAAAGCGAGAACATCAACAGGAAGATGATATTACATAGCAGCCTCAAATATGTAGAGATGAGCAAATCAGACTTAGTTACCAGTTACCTAATGAAGATCACATAGATTCATGATCAACTTGTAGTAGTTGGGAAGAAGGTTGAAGACAAAGAGGTAATAAATCGGGCACAAACGGGTTCCAATCTCAATGGGAAGCCATTGGCCCAAGGTTTTTGTGCTCGAGGGAATATTTCCTCTTGGGAAATACTATGGAATGATTACATCCAGGAGGAGACTTAGATGGAGTCGAACAACAGCAATTAGGGAGGTGATAGTGATCATGCCCTATTTGGTCAAACAAAGAAGGATAGAGGTAAAGGACCCCAAAAAATTAAGGTAAAGACTAGAAGTATTCAACCTCACAACTGGTGAAGAAGGACTTGAGTAAAATCAAGTGCTCCATATTCCATAAGCAGGGCCATTATGCATCATAGTGTCTAGAGAAAAAGAAGGGTAAATGGAAGCGACATCATAATCAAGTAGTAGCCTTGCCTAAAACTCAGATAAAAAAGTTTTCCTGCAAGTTAGAGAAGGATATCTCAATGGTATCTTTCCTTTGTACTAGCATGGTTCGAGGAACACTTCATATGTGGATATTTGACCATCTAGGCATATGACATTAACCTAAGAATTATTTTCAAATCTAAAATATCATGTCTCAGGATTTCATGTCGAACTTGGTTATATTGCCAAGTATCAATAGCAAGAGTGGGTACCATTCCTTTCCAACTCCAATCGGGTGACTCTTTAGACTACGACAATGTGTTTGTTCCAGGTCTCAAGAAGAATTTTGAAACTCATACAGGTTAAATTGATTCAAGCCCTATTTCATAACACATAAAACATGTGCAAGTTATGGCACAAAAGGATGGATCTCTTGCATGATAGTGTGCTACCTATTCTGAGGGAGATATGTCTTGTAGTGTTCAGCATTGATCAATGAAGAGTATGTAGAGGTTGCGCACTTGGAAAGCATGCCAAGGTTGCTTTCCCAAGTAGTGAGGATAGGTATAAGGGAATTTTTATACCTAGTGCAATTGGATGTATGTGGATCGATGTCGATAGCATTAAATCATAGGAAGCATGGACCGTGTTTCTTTCATTGAGGAATTATCTCACAAAACTTGGATCTACTTCCTAAATAACAAGGATGAGGTCTTTAGCAGGTTTAAAGAATTCAAAGCTCTAATAGAAAACTAGATAGGGAAGAAGATCATAGTTTTGAGATCGAGAAATGGGGGTGAGTATACCCCCCAGGATGTAGGAATCAAAAGGGAATTGATTATTTCATACAAACCATAGTAGAACAAGGTTGCAGAACAAAATAATTGATCCATTATAAGGGATAATAAGGCCATGATACATGACCAAAATTTGTTCGATGTTTCTATGGGTAGAAGCATGCAACACGACAATATACATCCAAAACAAGTGTCCTCGCGGAATTTTGGAGGACAAGACATGAAAGGAGGCATTTAGTAGTGTGAAGTCAAAGGTAAGGTATTTATGCATCTTTGGTTGTCTAGTTTATATCCTTATAGGAGTAGGGAAGAGGACCAAGTTGGATCCCTCCAACAAAAAGGGTTTTTTTTTTGTTGCAATCAGACTTCAAAGGCTGGCAAAGTCTTTATTCCATAGCAAAGAAAGATAGTTGTATGCATGGATGTAAATATTGAGGAACACTTTACATCTAGGAAGTCTCATGAGCCCTTTTCAATATCAGAGGATGAGTAGGAAGCTCCAAAGGTTGATCCAAGATCACCAGTGAGTTCTAGTTTAGGATATCATATTTCAGGTATAGAGGAGGAGATATTATCTCCTACCAGTTCTGTCAAGAGACCTCAATGGTTCACTAAAACGTTGAGGGATGCTCAAGAACATGTTGAAGCTCGTAGAAGCACATCCAGGGAAAGCAGACCTCTGAATTATTTTCCAAACTACATGGTGTTGATAAGAAACATCATAGATTCCAAACCCTCCAGTTTTCAAGAGGCAATAGACTAGCAAGGTTGGAAGGATGCCATGGTGCAGGAGTGCACCTCCATCATGAATAATGAAGAATAATGTATGGGGAATTCTTCCTAGAGCAGAGGGGAAATCAATAGTGACTTCCAGGTGGCTCTACAAGATCAAGCATGTTGCAGATGGTAGCATAGAGAAGTACAAAGCAAGGTTTGTGATGAGAGTGTTCTCTGAAAAAGAGGGAGTGGACTATGATATGGAGGATACATCAAATGGATGTAAAGGAATCTTTCCTCAATGGGATAATTGAGGAAGAAGTGTACAAAGAGTAGCCTCAAATATTTGAGATCAATGGGAAGGAGTCCCACGTTTGTAGGCTAAAAAATTCCTTGTATGGACTCAAGCAGACACATAGAAAATGGTAATCCAATCCTAATCAATAGATACCTGTAGAGTACAAGCTTCACCAAAAGTGAAGCAAATCCCAACTTATATTTGTTGATGTTGATCTATTTTTTTGGGTATTATGTGTAATGACCTATTTCTTACAGGTTCATAAAATCTCATTACAAAGTGCAAGGATCATATGGAAATCGAGTTCGAGATGAAGTACATTGGCATGATGCATTACTTATTGGGGTTGGAGGTTTGGCAAAGACCAAGGGAGATTTTCCTTGTGCAAGGTCAGTATGTAGTCAAGATGCGAAAGAGAATTCAGATGGAGGACTGAAACCTATTGATCTATTTATTTTGGTATAGTATGTAAATGACCTATTTCTTACAGGTTCATAGAAGCTCATTACATGGTGTATGGAAATTGAGTTTGAGATGAAGGACATTGGCATGATGCATTACTTTTTGGAGTTGGAGGTTTGGAAAATACCATGGGAGATTTTCCTTGGGTAGGTTATGTATGTAGTCAATATCCGAAAGAGAATTTGAATAGATGACTGCAAACCTATGGCCATGCCTATGATCACTAATCTGAAGAAAGTATCAACTTCATATTCAGATATGGTGGCTCCCATGTTGGACAGGTAGTTGATAGGTTCCTTGATGTATCTAGTCAACACTGGGTCATATATATGTTTTGCAGTGAACACCTTGAGTTAGTTAATGGTGGAGTTGAGGCAAGAGCATTGGGTAGCAATGAAACATGTGCTCAGATACATAATGGGAATAGTGGAATATGGTCTGAGATATCTTGGAAAAGGTGAGTTGAATTTGTAGGGATATACATACTCATAATGGGGAGGAAATGCATCAGATATGAAGAACACCTCAAGGTGATGCTTTACCTTGGGATCATTGATAATATCCTGGTTCAGTCGAAATCAAACATAGGTGGCACTTATCTCAATAGAGGAAGAGTATATGGTAGTCAGTACTAGTGACGACATCTAGCTTCGTAAGTTGCTTGCAATATTATTTGATCAGCAATTGGATCCCATGATGATTTACCATGCTAATCAAATTTGTATCAAACTCTCTAAGAATCCAATGTTTCATGATAGGCCCAAGCACATTAATATCAAATATCACTTCATTCGTGATAGAATTTAGAAGGGAGCAATGAATATCTAGTACGTACCCACATAGCAGCAGGATGTTGATATTCTGGACAAGCCCTTATCAAAAGGGAAGTTTGAAGCATTCGAAGACAAACTTGGATTGGTGTGGATTGGTGTAGATATCCTTCCTCACCAAGGAGTGTGGAAGAATGTAACTCAAAAAATAAATTTCACACGGGTTCAATGTGAATGCGTCAGAAGTAGTTTGAGTTGACTCTATTTTGTAATTCACTTTATGAATAAAGTAAAAGTCTTATATTTATTTGTTAAGCCTAATAAAGTGTATGTTTATACATTAATGATTTGCACTAATCTCAACCATATATATCGTTTAGAGATTTATATTTTTACATATTAGGGTTTTATTATCTCAAGTATAAAGGTAGGTCAAGATAGAGGGCTATCACACATACACACAAAGACAAGTTTTATCGGGAGATGACTTGGTTCATCATTCCAACAGATTTAGAGTGTAGGATAGGAGTTGTGGTTAGGAAGGAGGCTTGAAAACAATAGGTAGGTCCACACATGTGAATCCATACAGTCATATGGACAAGTTCATACAATTGTATGAAACAACTTGTACAATCATACATACATGGTCGTACAACATACATTTTTTCTCAATAGTTGTGCAAATTTGTTTCTGGGTGTGTTGTATAGTTATCAGTTTGACAACTTATGGATGTTTTCTTGTAAGCTTTGATTGTTTAATGAAAAGCTTATTTGAAGGAGTAACTACTTGTGTATTGTGTTTAAGCTTCTGCTAATTTACTTTCAATTATATGTGTGATTGTTGCTATGTAAATAATTTAATTTATACAATTAAAAAATAGTCTTGCTTAGTTGAGAACGTAAGAACATCAATCACGAAGGGTTTGAAATTTTCACATTTTGAGATGAAACCCTGGGCGCATTTAGTGAATAAAAAGAGGAGACATTTTTCCTGAAGGACTCGTTTGAGTGATCCATGCTTCTTGGAGCTCCTTGGTTGAGCTAGAGATTTTATTATTTTCCCTAGCTATGGTTTTAGAGAGATAATGGATTTCTATGTGATGTACAACAACTTCATCTTATGCATATTAATGAAGTTCTTCTTCTATCCAGTACTTGTGTAAATTGCAAATTTGGTTTTCAGCAATCTATTTTATTCTTGTTTGTAATTTCCATCTGTATGTCTTGTTGATTTGACATAAGTTAAAGTTATTATGTTAAGTGATTTGACATTATAATTGAAGAAGATAAAGGTTCATTTACTATTGTAAAGAAGATTTTTTGGATCTAGTTTATGCATGATAAGATTGCCCTAAATGGTTGAAACTCGTCAAGAACACTATGGTATCTTTTCCCTTGGATTGCTTAGAAGAATAGGGTGGTAAGGATTGAAATATCGTTTGTTGTTGTATTCCATAATAAACCTCAGGATAAAAATTCACAAGGTTAAGATTTGGGAAACATCTAGTAGTAAAGAAGTGAAATTTTTGTTTTGCATTGATTTGGGAAATCATTGGTTTCTTCCATTTGTGAACTTTCCAGTTGTCTTCAAGAGGAGGGTTTTGATCAATGATTGCAACGGATCTGAATATTATAGAGTACAGTAACAAGGTTGTCGAATTCTCTCTAGTGTAGGAATTTGACTCTAATGTTACTCTTTCTTTCGAATTCTCTCAAAAAGAGGGAGTTGACCTAGTTCGAGTTGTTTCAGTTGCTAAAAAAATTTAGGTGTATGAGAGGGATTCTCATGTTCACATGTTGTTGATATCCCTACGTGTGTTCTTACCAATACCACGAGCTTGGTATTTCAAGATAGATGTGTCTTGTGTAGATTTATATCTTGTGATTTTGATAAATGTGTTCCACTTGGCTTGGTCTTGTATGGAGATGTGATTATCTTCGTGAGACGTTTTGAGAAGCAAGTTACCTAGTGTCAAGAGATTTTGACCAATAATGCGGACTTGAGGAATGATAGAGTTAAGTAGGTGGCTTATGATATAGGGTTATGTTCCTTCATATTCACAAGTGGTCAGTATTATGTGGAGGCTTGAGATATTGTGATAACATCTTGTGATGGATGGGTGACGGTTCCTTTTCAAGAGATAATGATTGATTTGGGACTACAATGAGCACATACTTATATGTGGAAATTTTTTTGGGGTTGTAGAGGAAATCAATAGGTGTTGGTGAAAATATTTCCTCGTTATGAGGGAGTGTTAGCTTTCGAAGTTACTCTAAAAGTGTTTACACCATGTTTGGGAAATTCATGAAATTTGGGATACATGGTATATGATTAGCCCCTAGATTATCTGTGATGGATTTGCACATTGGATGATTAATTGACCTCATTTGGATGTCTGCATGAAATTTTTCCTTGAAGAGTTGGAGATCCTCATAAAGATTGGTGATATTCTACATACTAGCCATATGGAGGAGGTTGTTTACTTGGCGAATGACCTAGATTGGAGGAGGATTATTCAGCATTCAAGATGAGGACATTGTGTCCTAGACAACATGGGGTAGATTGGATTATTGCAAAGAGGCATGGAATTGTGCAATAATGTCCAAACATGTAGAGTGGACCTAGTGGATGACATGGATTGGGAAGAGCATTGGAATCCTTGGAGGCTTGAAGGAGCATCAGACACATCTCGTGGAGCATGCTTGCATTGGAGCCTTACTCCTATAAGACATCATTTCAGATCTTGACATGTGTATCCTTGGAGTGTAGCGACTCACATGTGTGAGCCTACTTGTGGCTTTGTAATTTGTGTGCAAGTATTTAGGCCTACATATGTATTGTTGGTATCCCTTACCTTTCATAAATATATAGGAAGGAGAGAGTCTTTTGATCATTCTCATTTTATTGATCATCATCTTATGATAGATATGTGAGGAGAGGAGCACACTACTCTCTCTCTCTCTTTCTCTCTCTCTTTGTATTCTTCATCTTTTCATTTTCTCTCTCTTGTCTTAGAGGCACTACGGTTTCTTGGATATTTTGGAAGCATATTGAATACTAGGGTTACGGTTTCATCCCTTAGATACATTAGAGCGAGGGATTTGTGATTAAACCCTAGATTATACTTGTTCAAGAATGTAACAAATGAGACATATTTTGAACCTGGACCTCACCTAGATAATATCGGCCAGTTACCAATTCCCATGATTCAAAAAAAAATATGAGACATCTTTCCTTGGAGAACTTGCTAGCGTGATGCTTGTTTGTTGGAGCTTCTTGGTGTTGGCTAGATTTTTTCTTGGTTTTCCCTAGCCAGGGTTTTGGTACTAGCCTTGGGATGAGGCCATGACATGCACATCTTCATATATATATAATGTTTTCAAATGTCCAAAATTGAATTAATGAAGATTTTATTTATGCATGTTATAATTTTCCTAGAGCATTGAAACATGTTGGCACACATTTGGTATCTTTTCTGTTGGATTTCTTGTTGAATGGAGTTTTTGAGAGGTGAAATATTGTTCTTGTTTTTTTATTATCATGGTTTATGACAATTTTAAGGCTGAAAATTCACAAAGTTAAGATCATGGAACCTCTAGGAAAGAGGTGAAATTTCTTAAGTTGCACCAATTACACCGATCCAAAAAAATTCTACATTGAATACCCAATTCAAAAGCATTCTCACCCACAACCATGGCTATAGTGTAAGGCCCATATCATATTGGTTTGAGCTTCCTATGGAGGATTGTGAATCTATATTTCTACAATTGCAACCATACCTTATCACGAACCTAAAACTTGTGTGGAACCTTATGTGGACCAATGTTATCATAACCAAACCAGTTTTGGCAAAACAGACTGATCCAACCAGTTTACAAGTCTTCCTTATTTGAATCGAAGCACCAAACCAGAAATGGTCAGTTATGTATGAAACTGGGAACCGATTGGTTCCATACGAAACTGACCAATTCCATACAAAACCAACCTCCCTCCTCAAAACCAACCAGTTTCGTACAGGTTGTGCAAGGGCATGATTTTTTTCAATTTTTTTTATCTTTTCTTTACAAAAAGTTGGGGGGGGGACTAACCCTAGGCCCCTAGGAATGCTATAGAAAGGGGGGTAAGCCTACTCTAATAGAAAAAAACCTAAACTTAGTAATCATTAGTAACATTAAACGGTAATATTAAATTCTTAAAATAAAAGTTAGCATTCTCCTTATCATTTATTTTATATCATTTTACTTAAATTTTTAGCATTACCATTAATTGTTTCAAGTTGTTTGAGAGTGGTTCGAACCTCATCGGACTTCAAATGCAAAAAGTGTAATTTTTTATCCCATTCAGAATTCAATGTGCTTAACAATTTTTAGGATTTCAAGATTGCAATGTTTCCATTGGATTCTATCATGTATGAGGGTATGGGATTGGCATTTAATCAAGCACATCAACCCCTATATGTAGCTTATGTTGGTGGTGTTGATTGTTCACATTGATGTTGGTGGCCTCAAAACTAGATTTTGAAGAATCCCTAATTTATAGTCTATTTATTGATGTACTTTGGTTCAGATATAGATTGCACTCGATGTTATTTTGGTTGTATGCACTTTTACTTTCTATACGCATGAGAAACTTTGCATATTTGTGTATAATGGTTTGAATTCTGATGGATGCACATGAATTATTTTTTTTCAAATTTTGACTATTTTATGTATAATTTGTGGTCCAGTTTTTTTCCCGGTTTTTTGGTCTGGTTCTGGTTCCTGGGGTCATGCGGTTTGATGAATGGTCCAGTTCTGATAACTATTATGTTAACATTTCCAATGCTAGTTTTACTTGGCGATGGATTTCTAAAAATATCATGAACTTCTTGTCGGATGTGTTTCGGGACTTCTTGTGCAAATATCTGAGCATGGAAGGAATCTTCTTGTGTAGATATAATAAGCAAAGTTATACAAATTGGGGCCAATGGTTGGAACCCCATATAACCTTGAAAAGTGTTGTAGCCAACAAATATTTGAAGGATTTCATCATATTTACATCGATGCTTGGCATTATACATTCTAAAAAAAATGTATGATTGTCCTATTAACTACCTCTATATGACCATCAGTCTAGGGGTGGAAGGAAGTGGAGTTGGTTTGATTGGTATCTATCATTTACCATGGGATAGATCAGAGAGAATTGAGGAACTTGTTGTTCTGATATGAAATAATGCTTTGTGGTAGCCCAAAATGAAACCAAACACACTCAAATAAGAGCCTAGCAATGGTTTCCCACATGATACACTTCTTGCATGGTGCCAAAATGGCCATATTAGAGAACTAATCAACAACTACAAATACACAATTGTTACTATGCTTGGTTGAGGGAAAGCCTAACATATAATCCATGGAGATTATGAAGGCTTATCTATAGTAGGTAGATGAGTGTACAACCCCTTTTTATTGATGGAAGGTTTAGTCATGGCACATGAAATGCGCAATCTATATACCCACTATTATTTTTTCAAGCATATGGCCAATATAAGTACTACTTCTACGGCACTGCCATTGTTTTCTCTACATCAAAGTGCCCTACCACCCTTGTGTAATGTGCATCCCACATCAGCATCTCTTGCTCGCTTAAAGGAACACATAGAGGGCCAAAATGGATTTTAATTCTAGCTCATCCATAGTAGGTAGAGAAGTGTACAACCCCTTCTTATGCATGGTAGGTTTAGTGGTGGCATAGGCAATGCACAATCTATATACCCAATAATGTTTTGTCAGGAATATGGCCAGTAAAAGTAATACTTCTACCATATTGCCATTGTTTTCTCCACATCAAAGTGCCCTACCACCCCTGTGTAATGTGCATCCCACATCAACATCGAATGCTCGCCTAAAGGAACACATAGAGGGACAAAATGGCATATAAGTCCATCTTGGAGGTGAAACTATGAAACATGTTTACCTAGCCCGAAGTTTGTTATGTGGTAGTGAATTCAAAATCACTGCCAAGCGATTGAGTCCACCTGGAAATATTTTGGCCACAAGTATTAAACATTATGGTTAGTGCCACAACTAGAGATCTATCGAGATAGTTTGCAACTATGTTTGTGTCTCCCTTATTGGACTTGATGTTCAAGTGGAATTGTTGAAGTAAGTGGACCACTTATGATGGCAGTCATTCTACAACTTTCCCTACATCTATGTGATTGTAGGGGCTTGTGGTCAATGGGGATTATCATTTCCTTTCCTAAACTATAATGCTTCAATTTCCAAAATGCTTGCACAATGGAGTATATCTCCTTGCCATTGGTGGGGTATCATTAGAGTGTGTCTCACTATAATAGGGAATTAAATTTCCGTGTTGAGTTAGCAGTACACTAATAGTGCAATTTGAAGCATCTATATCAATATCAAACAATTGTCAAAGGCCTAACAACATGAGGAATGGTGTCAAGTAGAGGAAACATTTCAAATACTCAAATCATTTCTATTGTACCTCGATCTAAAGAAACTTGTATTTGGGTCCATCCTTTGCCTCTTATCTTAGGAATCAAGCGATATGAGAGAACCCCAACATAGACCTATGATAGAAGTTGAAAAGGCCCAAGACCTTGCGTAGTTCTAATAATGTCTTCAAGGGCGCAAATTGTAAATAAATTGGGCTTTTACATAATCCACATGCACAATGTATCCCAAATATCAAGTTTTCCACGTGTTGAATAAGCACTTCTCCAAATTGGCATATAAATTCTATTTCTACAAGGTGCTCATCACTTCTTGAATGTGTTTCAGATGCTCCCCCGTGTTCTATTAAAGATGAGAATATCATCCAGATATACAACCACAAAGAAATTGGAAAATAGTCACAAGATACCTTCCATCATCCTAATGAACATTGTTGAGGCATTAGTCAATCCAAAAGGCATTACCAACTACTCAAGGAGACCTTTAGACTCGACAATGCCTTCCACACATCAAATTGTTATATCTTGAATTCATAACAATATTACTACAAAACTTGGTTCCATTGAGCTAATAAAAAATATCATCAATCCAAGGTATCGTATATCGATTCATGACTATGATTTTGTTCAAGGATATCCATTCAATATAGAGTCACCATGTCTCATCCTTCTTATGAACCAACACAATCAAGTTCTTACAAGGTGAGGAGCATAGTCAAATGTGGCCCTTTTGTATTAGCTCTTGAATATGGAATTTGATCTCCTCATTCTCCAAAAGAAAGCACCTATGTATCAGGTCCTTGGGTAGAGGGGTACTTAGTTTCAAATCAATTGCATGCTTTACCTAACAATGCAAAACCATGTAGGTGAGGCAAATATATCTTTATAGAGTCACCATGTCTCATCCTTCTTCTGAACCAACACAATCAAGTTCTTGCAAGGTGAGGAGCATAGTCGAATGTGGCCCTTTTGTAATAGCTCTTGATATGCCATTTGATCTCCTCATTCTCCAAAAGAAAGCACCTATGTATCGTGTCCTTGGGTAGAGGGGTACTTATTGTCAAATCAATTGCATGCTTTACCTAACAATGCAAAACCATGTAGGTGAGGAAAAGATATCGTTATATTATTCCACCATCGTTTTCACCTAATGTTGCTATGTACAAAGACCCTTGCAGAGGCCTTTGCGACCCTAATTGATCGTTTGTTCGCATTCCAACCAAACTATGAAAAGGAAAAATATCCCAATATAAGAGATTACATTTATGTACTACTTAGATGTGATTAGAGAAACTACAATAGTTGGAGCTACCTTTGGTACCCTATAGTACTATCCTTCCAAAGTAACAATGAAACTACAAGCCTATACTCATAAACAACATGATGGTTGCACATATACGGTAGTCCTAAAAAACATCACAAACCTCAAATGGGGAAACATCACACAATGCCTCATTTTTTAAGGGCTTGATGTTGTACTGCAAACAACATTATTCATTAATGTTGATGTCTCAACATGGACTCAACCAACCAATGGGTATAGCTAAGGGTGTGGTGTTGTCAACAACACCAAGTTCTTGATGACCTCTACTAAGATTATATTATTCTACTTTCCATTCTTAACATTGAAATGTAACATAGTCCCCTTCACCCACATATGTGAATGGAAGAGGTACTTAGGAAATTTGTAGTAGAAATGGTGACAATAGGTTCACATTAATGATATGTTTTCACTTATCCAACTCAGAATGAGAGACCAAACTCTTGGAAAGTGGTGTTGAGGTTTTTAACTTAACCAACAACGACTGTTTGGAACAACATTTCCCAGGGTTGTTTCAAGGGATTTTGTGGATCTCACACCACTTCCCAATGTACTTTGACTTCATGATACTCTTCTTTGCATGCAACTTGGACTGTTTGTCTTGAGGTTGGTTATCCATGTTTTATCCATTGTTCTACTAGTCAGTGTTTCCTTTACCATTCTTTTGTCATTATTGACTTACAAACCCAAACTCTCTCTTACCCTTCTACCAAAACTTTGCTCAATCTTGATAGCACATCGATAAGAAACTTTCGGTGACGAGATGTCCAAAAACTACATTTTTGTTTGGATGTACCTATGTAGACCACTACATTATTTTAGAACCAAGTGTCACTCATAATCTTTGAATGCAAGGTATAGAAGGTATTAGTATACTTTGGCATTGCTTTATCTTTCTCCTTGTGCAAATTTGACCATCTCATGCACTAGTCACTATACTTTCCAACAACATAGAATTCATCCTTAAGGGCATTAATAAAATTTTCCCAAGTGAGTTTTTCCCAAATACCTCAAATCTATCTTCGACATGTTTCACATAGTAAGTATCCCACTAATATTTGACATGTGGAAGGGACTTAAAGAGTGTGGAGGTAATATTCTCACTATTGGCAAAAACTTGAAGACAATAATAACCCTCTAATATAACTAACCATTTCTCCAAAATATTTTTTTTTTAAAACATTGTAATTTAATTAAAATTAGTTCAAACCATACACCATTATAAGTTCACACATTAATAATTTAACTAAACTTAATTCCATGAAGAATGAAATTAAGTCATATAAATATAGTGATAATAAAAATCTTAAAACAAAAACAAATCTTTAATGCTTGAAGTATAATTCTCTTTCCGACATTACTCAAAACTTCAACCCTAAAAGACTAGCTCGTGCCCTCTTGACGAGGCTTTGAACTTTTTTATTTTTCAAATTTGAAAGGCCCCAACAATGGAGGATAGACGAAAAAAATCCATTGCATGTTGTCTTGCATATTCTCTTTCCGACATGCTTTAAGGATGAGTCACAAATGTGACTCAAAACTTCAACCCTAAAAAACTAGCTCATGCACCCTTGACGAGGCTTTGAACTTTTTTATTTTTCAAATTTGAAAGGCCCCAACAATGGAGAGTAGACGACAAAATCCATTGCATGTTGTCTTGCATATTTGGAAAGGCATTTGTATAAAAGTTAGTGCCTATTTTATTTTATACACACACTGGGAGTTGCACCTTGCCTAGGGTCAACAAATAAATGGGTAGAAGCACAAAGGAGAAGAAAGAGATAAAGGTTTATCACCTCCCAAGATACACATTCAACTTGCATTAGAGGTACATGCTTTGATGAGGCCTTTGATCAACTCAATGTTAAAGATTTTGTTGATGAACATGTTCTTTCAATAATCCTTGTGGATACACGTGGCTACGCAAAACTACCATCAACTCAGAAGCGATCCTACACCTTGCCAATTTTATAGCTATTTTGCAAGTCCTAAATTTCCAATGCATTTTTCAAGCACTTGCCATGTGTTTTTGGTAATTTACACAACTTGGAAAGAGCTTGGAAGGAGCTTTGTAACTATCCAAAAAACACCCCAAACGGAGTTTGTACATAAAATTTGCAATGCTAAGAAATTGATGTATCAATTAAGCTCCTTGGAGCTCACATTCTTTTACCACCTTATCTCCTAGGGTTACAATTTTGAATTAAAGTGTTTTTTCCTCTTAGAGTTTTGTATTTTATGTTATAAGGCAATTTCAACATCTTGTGAATACACATATCAACACATCTCTTCTCAAAGATAATCTACCCCCATTCTAGCCGCTTTTTAATGCTTTGCATGATGTAATTATTTCATTATTTCATCCATTAATAGAGTTTGGGTTTCAATGTATTACTATACTCATTGCAATATCCCTATTTGATTTCCCCTTTTATTGTACTCTTCATTTCATTCTCAATGATAAGAGAGAAATTTGCTCCTTGTTGTTTTTCAGTGCATGTCCTCGACTACTGAGAGTTGGGCCTCGAACAAGCTGAAAGGTGGAATGAAAAGTTCAATGTAAAAAAATAAAAAATAAATGTTTACAATCGATAAACTAAACTAACTTAATGATTCAAAATAAAGTTTTAAGATGTGTATTAGTTCATTAGTTAGATGTTAAAAAAGAGCAATTCATTTATGTTGACAATATTGAAGAGTAAAGGGTTGTCATTAGTACTAAAAGCTAAAGGGAGGTGAAAAAGGGAATAAATACATAAATGGGGAAACACAAAAGCAACCTTCAATAAATTTGTCATCTTTAATGATGTAGGCAGTCGATTTACAACGGTCAATCAATTTCAAGATATCTTCTCTATTCAAGTTGGATGCTCTAATTTCAATTTCGAGAGCTTCACAAACAAGGACACACTAAAGAAGAATGTATTTTACTCATCAATGCCATGGTAAAAAATGTGTGCCCAACATATCAAAGAAAACTTGGATAGAGGACTTTTGGTCTTCTAATCCTAGTATTGGCCACCAAAAACAAAAACAAAAAAACCCATGATGTCGCCTTGTATGTGTTGGTCAATAGTTATCACCAAAGTCACCTGACACGGGGACACGGGACACGTAGGACACGAAAATACAAGAGTCCGACACGGACACGGTGACCCCTGAAATCAGGACACATAGGATACGTTTTATATACATATATATATATTTTTTTTAAATATATTAAAATTTAAAAATATAGACATATAGATCCAAAAATATTTAGAAACTAGAACATTTACAAATATTCAATAGAAATTAGAATAAAAACACATTAATGATTACACATTTGTCATTCACAAATCACAATGAGACACAGATGCATGTCGGAACCATATTTCTCATTAAGTCATCAAAATCAAAATGTATACATATATGTCGGAATGCCACTGGGCACTGGGCCACTGGCAAATGCCAAATAGACTAATAGTAAATACAAAAAGGGGTGGATCAAGATGGGAGAATCCCATATGTCAGTAGTCCTCCTCCATGCCTGAATCAACATACTCATCACTGCCACTGCCCTGATCCTCATCCTCCTCCCCCTCCTCCTCCTCTCTGCCCATCTGACGATCTGCATCTGCTGCTGTGGAGGATGACCCCTCTGTACGATCACTATCATCAAAAGTGACCGGCTCTAGCACTGGATCATTAAGATCCATGTTGGCTAATGCCAACTCAGTACTGTTGTCCAAACCCATATCATCAGGAAAGACATCCCACATCTTTGTCTTTCCCTTCACCCACTCCTCCCTCTTCCTGTAAATAAGACGAAGGTTGGAGTGCACATACACCATGGACTCTGCCCTGGACTGCTCAAGCCTGCTCTTCTTCACACTATACAAGTTCCCATATGTGCTCCAATTCCTCTCACAACAAGAGGATGATGTAACTTGAGAGATGACCCTGAAGGCTAACTTCTGTGGAATAGGGGATGTTGCCCCATGAGTTTCCCACCAACGATAGGGTGTCTTACCCTCCCTATCTCTAAGCATATCATAGCCTCCAAATCTCCCAGTTCCAGTGGAAAAATCTACAAAGCCATCCTCCACCTCCTCAAGCATGTCTCTATCCTGAAATAGCCGTCTAAGTGCTATCTTCCTCCCATTTGCAATCTCTGCATCCATGTGAGGAGGGACTCTGTGTGAGGCCCCCGATCCACCAGTGAGCCACTCCTGAGTGTAGAACTTGGGGTTCAAGGAGTGGGCCAAGCAATGCAAAGGTGTGCAATTCTTATCCCACCTGGAGATAAGAATATCCCGAATAATGGTCCATAAGTTCTATGTCGATGTCCCATACTCGGGACACTCATTCTCCATGACAATGGACCTCATGGACTCAATCATGGAATCCCACCCCTCATAAACCTCTGCTAGGATGGGTTGGTCCGTGTCTGCATACCGCAACAAAGAAATGATTGGCTCCATGATCTTAATAGTAAGATCCACCGTGTCCCACCAACTATCATTTAACACCAAGTCCTTCACCTTTTGTGAAGCAGCCTGATCCGTCTTTCTCCAAAAAGCCCAAAACTCTGAAATCACCATGGACCCAAGAGCGGTTTTGACCTCCCTCAACCTCTTGAGCATGATGAATGAGGAAGCAAACCGAGAATCTGCAACCTTCAGCAATGAAAGCTGTGTGTACTGTTTGTAGATGGTGAGGGCATTTGTGTGGTTTTGTACAAAGTTACGGATATGGCGTGCATCCTCAATAAGGTTGTCAATCCATGCCACATCCGAAGCAAAGGCTTTCAGTGCTAAATTCAAGGAATGGACAATGCAAGGTGTCCAAAAAACCTGTAAGAGCAATAAAAGCATGTATCAATGACTCTACAACACTAACATTGCAATGACCAAATTCAAACAATGAGCAAATTAGAAATGAAAGGTGTCCAAAATGAACATACCTGTGGATATTTAGCTTCCACAATCATGCCAGCAGCCTTGCAAACAGGTGCATTGTCCGTGATGATTTGTACACACGACTCAACACCCACTTCTTCAATGGTTTTGATGAATAAATCACCCATAAATTGTGCATCCTTGTATTCGCCAAGAGCATCAACCGCTTTCAAGAACACCGGTCCATTTTGGGAAGATACCATGAAATTGATGAGTGGATGGCGTGAGGGATCCGTCCATCCATCAGAAACAATACTCACACCGGATGAGGGCCATGTTGATCTAATTGGCTCAAGAATTTTATCTACCTCCTTCTTTGCTTTAACCAACAATGTGGTTCTAAGCTTCTCTGAACCAGGAGGCACATAACCATTTGGAGCACGTTCCAAGATAGTTTTAACCGTCTCAAAATACAATGGTGACCGTGCAACATTGAATGAAATGAAGTTGAGGTAGAAGAAAAATGCAATAGTAAGGTCTACCTCTTCTCGCGCCTCTTTTTGGAAAATCCTATCCATTGGACCACCTGTAGATTGCCTCTTTCTTGTTTGATAAGTATCCCCACGCCCACGCCCACGCCCATGAATGCTAGGTGGAAATGGAGGCTTGGTGCTAGAGGAATTCCTCAAGAATGGAAGAGGATCATCCTCTTTTTTCTTGCTTGCTGCTGCCACCTTCCCTAAGCCAACATGATCCTCTCTTTCCATATCCCTCCTTTGGTGAACAGTCACCGCTTTGCATGAAGAAATCCCACAAGAAGGAAGGGCCAACAAATGGCCCTTAACCCGGAAATATGTGCTCATGAACTCATGCTTGCAAAAATTGCATTTCCAAGACACATTGCCTCCCCCACCAAGCTTTGCCCCGGGTCCATCTTTCCTTGTCACATACTTCCACAAAGGGTATTTTTTTTCTTGGGCTTGTTGTCTTGCTAAAACAGGGTTAAGTGGAGCCATAGAATGAGCTCCACTAGCAGCCGATGGAGCACTTGACGGAGGAGGAGAACCGTTTGTGCTTGGTGGAATAGGAGGGGAGGCCCTAGATGGTGCATTTCTCCCTCTCCTTTGCCCCCTACCTCCTGCCCTAGCTGATTGAGACATTCCTTTTCTTTTGTGATGGTTGAGCTTGCAATCCTCTCCACAAATCCACCGGAATGCACTTGGAATCGCTTGGAAACGATGGATAGCCTTCAAATCTCATTCAAATCTCCTTCACCTGCACATACAACTCACTCTCAACCAAATGCTTCCTTGCAAATGACAAAAAGAAAGGCAAATTTCGATTTTTAAGTGAACCCGGACGCACTTTTCCACCAAAAACGTGTCCTGTTTTTCAAAAACGTGTCCGATAGTCGGGACACGTTGTAACTGCGTGTCCGATTCGCTGTTGAGGGCGTGTCCCGATTCAGGATTCGAACTAAGGTCGAATCGGACACGAATTCCAATCGAATCGTGTCCGATTCGACCGATTCGGGACACGGCCAAGGTTTGGAACGAATCCGGTTTCTGAGGTTATCACTGATAGAAACAGAGATCAATGTCAATATGGCTGAGATGATGTGGCAAACAACAAGACAAGTGCATCTACAGGAATTACTGGTCAAGTGGATAAAATGCCCGCCAACATTATGAATTATGCCCACACAAGCAAATGCCCGCCAATTCACTAAAAATGCCCACATGTTGTGAGAAATGCCAACCAAACTAGTGAAAATGCTTGCAGGCCAAGGGAAATGCCTGCCAGACTAATGAAAATACCTGCATGCTAAGGGAAATGCCCGTGGGCTCTAAGAAATTCCCTCCAGGCAAATTAAAATGCCCACAGAATTTATAAATATGCCCACTAATCATGATGTAGTGCTAAAATGCCCATAGACCCTATAAAATGCTCGCCATACTCATAGTATATACCCGCGGCACTTATAAATATGCCCGCTAATCATGATGAAGTGCCATGAGGACAAAGTCAGCTCTCCTTCACTTATATCCTGAAAGCCTAAATGTCATTTTTGAAGAGTTTTTGAAGGGGCACATAAGAGAGGCAAGGTTGGACTTATTATTATAAAAAAAGGGGGTTTTGATACCTATAGGTCATCCCTGAAATAATTAAAATGAAAAATGACTATAAATATAGAAGATAGCACTCTCATTTGATGAGAAACTCAATTGATCAATAGCTCGTTGATCATCTGAAATAAAGGCAATCTTAGACTTGGTTTATTCATTAGTGTTGATGCACAGGTTTGTAACAGAAAAAAGATAAGCAAAAAATTAGGGTTGGGTTGTGGCTTGTAAGCAGCTGAAGAGATTTGTTTTGGATCACTAATTAAGGTGGACTCCTGTCTGAGTTTTAAGCACAGGTACAATTGAAAGAGAAGCCTAGAAGCAGACGAAGAAAAGTTCTTGGAGCATCTTATTAGCAAGGACTATTAAGGGCATTTTTGGAGTGAATCTATTAAAAGAGTATTTAAAAGGCTATCTTGAAGACAGATTTCAAAAGCAAATTTGAACATAGTTAAAATTTGATACTTTGGTATTGGTGTCCCTTGTAGGTTGGTGCCTACAATTTTTTGTTTCACTGAGTTGGTGCTCAGCTCGAGAATTAATGTACTTGTAGGTTGGAGCCTACGTCATTTGTTTAGCTGAGTTGGTGCTCAGATTGAGAATTAGTGTTCTATGTAGGTTGGTTCCTACAAAATGTATTATAAATAAAGTGATTCACTGTTTTCTCACAATTTGAATTTCTATTGTTATTGAAGATTGCTTAACATTGTGCAAATTAAAGCATTGAAGTAAAAAGTGATTATAGTCTATGGTATATTGATTCACCCCCCCCTAGTATACCAATGTATTCCAACAGTATGATGTTCGTTAGAAACACAAGGTAAAGTGCATATTCAAAATGTGATTTGGCTTACTAGGCAAAAATGACAGGCCCAACAATAACACCTAAGGTTTGTTGTTGGGGCCCACAATTAATTTTAGTAAATTGTTGGTTTTTAAAGAACTATAGAAAAATTAATGCCCCCCAATTTTGGTATTCCCCTATAGGGGACATCCCCCAGTTATGTGATTTCATTGTTAGGGACATCCCATGGAAGGCGAGGATGCATCTTCTATAGAAGAGGATGCTTTTGCACCGCTCCAAGATACAAGAAATATACCCCTTTCTCAAGGACACATCCCCGAAAACATAGATTGAAACCTATATATACAATATGATTGCCAAACTATTGGAGAATATAACAAGAGAACCCTTGAGAAAATCAAAGATAGGATATATCATGAAATTCATAAGAGCAAACTTATATTGAATTCAATTTATCACCTATAATGAAATCAATTTACCTATGTATATATTTCAAACCCATTTAGCCGTCACTACAATATCGAAGAATAATCAATTGGTGTTGTCTTTTGCCTAGCACAACCTCCAAAGCAAGCAAACAAACATCCTTAACATCCTTAATCCATTGAACTTATAAAACAGAATTATCATAGGGCATTATTATGCTACCTTTGTTGCTGGTGTAATTGCATATCCCATGTTTATAATTGTCTTGATCTCTAACTGTCTCCTCTTTTGACAATTCTCTAAATAGACTTATTATTGTTTATTGTTGTCGATATTTCTTTATGCAATTTGAGCGACAACAAACAAGTATAACTCTATATACATTCAACCAAAATAGGCATTACCATTTGCCTAAAATTTCTAACAGATGTATTACAAGGCAGGGAATTGCTACCTCATGACACTTGTTATGTGCCTATACTAATAATAAAGCAAGGACTTGCTACCTCATGACATTTGTTATGTGCCTATACTAATAATAGATTTTAATTGTGAGAACTTTGAACCTTACATACCTTGATTTGTTGAACGTACTTTGTTTCTCAAGTCAATGTTAATAGCCAAAACTCAAAATTAGGGTTGTTTCCAATTACAGAAATGAGATTACCTAAAGACTTCCTCGCATATCTTGATTGTGCCCTTTGTGACAACTCTATCCATTCTTATCTTATTGTTATATGATTGGATAGTTCATGTGATCACCTTATTAAATAGCTTACCTTCTTGGTATCTAAAACTCCCAAATTTAAGGTCGACAACTTATCAAAGCATGTAAGAGGTTGGTGCCACCTTTTCCACTTGGTCTCTGTTGGAAACTACTATGACTCTGCCATCTCCTTTTAAAGACCTTGTCTACCAAGAGCCAATTGACTATGTAAAGTGCATTTCCCTATCAGACTCTGTGGGTGATCTGGTTTCACTACCACCATTTTTGCTTAGGAAAAATAAAATTAATCTCTAAGATTTTTGAAGTGCTTACTCAACACAATATTGATACACGCCTCAAAAATAAAGCAGTGATTCAATTCTAACAAACCACCATGCATATTGAGAATAGAACATAATTGAGAGGGAGAGAGAGAGAGAGAGAGAAACTAAGGAAATAAAGTAAGAAAAAATATCAATGGGGAGTGTAGAGGAAAAGCGCAAGCATGCAAAGAGCATGATATATAGAAGTGTTTCCATTAGCAACTTTAGAATGTCATCAAATTCCTAGAGCAATTCCACTATAAAGGAATTATAGAGAAAAATAATCAAATCAACAAACAAGTCAAGATGTAGTGCTCCAAAACACTTATGCATACTTTGATGAACAAAATCCACCTCAAGATATTTTTTTATGGACATTGGGGTAGTGTTATCCACGAAATTTGCAATATATATCACAACTTTATCATGTATTAATGGCGATGAATGATGGCTTACCTTCATCGTAGGACATCCTTAAACTTGTAGTTATTGTTTTCTAACAACAAAAATCTTCATATGGATGTGATATCAAAGGAAAGTTATAGTCGCATACATTTGCAAATTATAATATGCAAGGCTTAGGGGTACCAGGTATCAAGACAGAGTCTCTAACTATTGTTAAATTTTTAACATAGATCTGATTTGATAGCAGTAACAACCCATTTTTAATTTTTAGCAGACTTCTAGCATTTAGTTTGTAAACTAGCAATTGACAAAATAATCATCCACAAGAACCATACACAAGAACACAAAGATTTTACCCTGGGGAAACCTTTTCAGGAATAAAACCCCAGCAAAGAATATCTTCCTTGATATGAGATGATTGAAATTTACAAGAGCACATTAAGAGAGCAAACGTTTACAAAGAAGCCTCTAGGACTTATTACATACCAAGATATACAAAAATAAGCCCACTCTAATCACTGATGTTTGTTGTAGGTGATGGCAGCCCCAATCTTGATGACATCATCCCTTTAAGTAAACAATTGCAGCCTGACCCTGATAGCAACACTTCATGTAGGGTTTGCTGACATCCCTTTAGGGCCTAAATAGTCCACAACAGCCCTCCTTAGGGCCTGAATATTTCATGGTTTCCCTCCTTGATGCCCAAATTGTCCACGGTTGCCCTGTGTAGGGCCACGACTGTTCATGTCAGCCCTTAATAAGGCCTCAGGATGACTCGACACCCCTCTTTAGGGAAGTAGCTAACCTCGACAACCCTATTGGGTGAGGACAGATCCTCGGCAACCCTCTAGAAACCCTCGGTAACCCTGATTGGGGCTTGTTTTGTCCACAACAGCCATGTTAGGGCTCAAACATGAACTCGACAGCCCTACTCAAGCAATAGCAAACTATGGAAGACTCTTCATTTGTCACGGCAACCCTTTCTAGGGCTTTTGCAGACCTCGACACCCTCAATGAAAATAATACAAGCCTACAGATGAAGACGACAGCCTTGTAGGATTGAGACAGACCTTTGGCAGCCACAAGAAGAAGGAAAAACAGCCCTGTGTATGATCCAACCCTTGGAGAAAAATGTTGAGATGAGGAAGATGAACAGCTGCTGCAAAATACCCCAACGAATTCCTTGGACAAAGATGAGGAATGAAATTATGGTGATGAATTTCACTTGAGAGGGCTCCTCTTTTTATATCTCATCATTGGGTGTCTTCCATAAGTCAAGGAGACCGAAATAATAATATAAAATACATTGGTTAAGTCCCTTTTAATTTCATTGTGGGCTTTTAACACTTCAATCACCTTAGTTGTGGTTCATTGTGGGCTTTTGACATTTTAACACCTTAATTGTGGTTCATTATGGGATTTTGACCCACCCTCTTTGGCTAAGTCACCTTTTGATGAATTCTTAACCCCTTCTCTTGGTCTCCATGGTCCACACGTGCCAATTCAAGTACATCATCATATATGAGGAAGATATTCTTTGGTTGTCTTGTTCTCCCCACTAACACTAAGGCCCCAGGCTAGTTACTCCAACAAGGGGTGCCTAGTCCCTTGAGCAGGTCCCATAACCCAATGACTAAGGAGAGGAGTACATCACTTGCCTAGACTCGGTCTAGGGCTTCTAATGATGACCTGGACACTAACCAAGTGCCTCGTCCCAAGATTAATCAAGTTGACCAATGTCAACAACTTGGTAACTGACCAAATGCCTCAATCCCAAACTGCATCATGTTCCTAATAACTGAATAGGTGCCTTAGCCCCAAGCTGAATAATGTTGACCAATGTCAACAACTTGGTAACTAACCAAGTGCCTCAGTCCCATACTTCATGATATTCTTGGTAACTAACCAGGTGCCTCCATTCTCCCAGAGAATGGCTCTCGATCCTGCTCAAAAATCAACACTCCCTCTCAACAAGAGAGGCATTCTCTGCAATACCAAGCTTATCTCGGAAGTACACAAACTTCGTCGATGATAGAGGCTTGGTCAACACTTGGGAATCTTCTCATCTGTACGAATGTACTGAAGTATCATGGCACCTCTCTAGACCATATCTTTGATGAAGTGATACTTCATCTCAATGTGTTTTGATTTGTCATGAAACACTGGATTTTCTTATAGCTTCATGTAACTCTGATTATCACAATGGATCATGGTTGGCTCAAGCTTTTCACCAAACAAATCAACAAGTAGCTTCCTAAGCCACACTACTTCTCGACATGCATCACTGGAAGCTATATATTATGCTTTTGTTGTGCTTTGGGCTATAGAGCCATGCTTCCTACTGAATCAGGAGATCATAGTTGATCCCATATTAAAGCAATACCAGGATGTACTTTTACAGTCTGCTGCACTATCTGCCCAATCAAAGTCAGCATAACCAAGTAGCATCACTTCAATGTTAGAAGTGTATCTGATACCATAAGCAATAGTGCCCCACAGGTATCTAAGCACATGTTTCGCAGCCACCCAATGTATGTGCTTAGGCTTAGACATAAACTGACTCAATGCACTCATTGCATACCATATATTTGGTCTAGTATGTACTAGGTACATCAATGATCCCAATAAGCTAGCGATACAAGGTAGGATCCATTGCCTTTGAACAAGACGCTGACTCATGTAGCTTCAAGTTTGACACCATAGGTGTGCTCATGGGCTTGTAGTCTTGCATCCCAAATCTTCGTAATATATCAATTGCATACTTTCCTTGTGAAAGGAATATCTCATGTGGCTTTTGCCAAACCTCTAGACCAAGAAAATAGTGCATAAGACCCAGATCCTCCACCTCAAATTCTGAAGTGAGCTCCTTCTTACACTGAGCCATCAGTTGTTCCTCTCCAGTAAGGAAAAGGTCATCAAGATATAAGACCAAGATCAATGGATGATTTTGAACAACCTTGAAATATAGGTTGGAGTCAACAACACTCTTAGAGAAACCCAAGTTGTGAAGGTAACTGTCAATTCTTGCATACCAAACTCTTGGAGCCTATTTAAGCCCATACAAGGTTTTCTTCAACTTGCAGACATGGGATTCCTTCCCATGGATCACAAAACCTTCTGATTGATCTAAGTAGACTTCTTCCTCAACTTTTCCATTGAGAAAGGCTATCTTCACATCCATCTGGTGAAGTTTCCATCCCAAAACTGCAACAAGGGAGATAATCATTCTGATGGAGGTGTATCTAGCAACTGGAGCAAAGGTTTCATCATAATCTATACCTTCCTTTTGAGATAAACCACGAGCCACAAACCTTGCTTTATATTTTTCAATACTTCCATCGACAGCGTGTTTGATTTTGTAAATCCATTTAGAAGTCACTACAGACTTCCCCTTTGGTATTGGGACCACTTCCCATACATCATTTTTCATGATAGAGTTGTATTCTTTTGTCATTGCATATTTCCATACCTTATGTCTAGTTGCATCCTCATAGGTGGAAGGTTCTGCATCGATAATGTGGCCCAGCTGAGTTATAAGACCAGAGTACCTTTGAGGCTTCTTGCTTTCTCTGAAAGTTCCTGAAGGAGTTGTATGCTTTTTTGCTTCCTACAAGGTTTCATGAAACCAAGCAAGTCTTCTTTTGGTAGGAGGAGCCTCAAGCAATTATTCGATAGGTTTTTCTGGTTCTATGGAAGCATCTGGAATTGAGGGCTCATCACCATCCTCCCTCTGATCATCTAAATGAGGAGAATCTATAATTTCTGGAGGAGAAGTTTTCGAATCATTTGGAAGCTCTCTATAACGACGAAAAGTAGCTTCTTCATGAAATATCACATCTCTACTAACCTCAATGTATCTCTGACCAAAAACATAGATACGATAAGCTTTTGAGCTTTCATTGTAACCAACAAACGTACCTTTCTTTCTGGAACGCTCTAATTTTGTTCTCTTTTCTTTTGGCACATGAATGTATACTGGAGTGCCAAAAATCCTCACGTGATCAACTGATGGTTTCTTACCTACAAATACTTCCTCTGTAGTCTTTTCCCCCAAAATAGCATGAGGGATTTTGTTCTAAATGTATACAGTAGTACTGGCAGCCTCAGCCCATGGAGATAGAGGAATATATAGATCACATAACATGGCAGATGCCCGAAATTTCCCTCTGAACTTTCTCTTTGGCTTCTTACAATCTCTAGCATAATGTCCCATCTTGTGACAATTGAAACATTCAATCTTTGATAAATCAATGTGATTACTTTAATGTTTCTTACCCTTGTTCTTTTGATGGAAGAATTTCTTGCCTTTCTTTGTTTTGGCATCTAGGGCAAGATTCCCTTCCTTGGAGCCACCATTTCTACTTTGAATTCTTCCTTCCTCTTGTAAGCAATCGTGCCAGTCTTTCAAAGTCTGGCTGGACTTCACAACCATTTACAGCAGATAAAAAAGTTTCCCAAGAACTAGGGAGACCATCAACAACAGTTTGAACAAGATCATCATCATCTACAGTAACACCAATAGCTAGGAGTTGATCCCTTATCTGAGAAATCTTCGTGAAGAATGAAGCCACACTTTCATCCTTTTTTTCCATCTTCAAAGTACATAGCTTGTTCTTCAAGACTCTTTTCTAGTTGGGAGCTTTCTTTTCATATAGGTTGGTCAAGGTGTTAAAGCATTATTTGGCAATCTTCAATGAAGTTATGGCAGGCATCAGATTGTCTTTGATTGAGTCATAGATAATCCTTCTTGCTTTGGCTTGCTTCCTTTTGAATGTTGCTCTTCCCGCATTTGTTGTAGGTTCTTCTACAAGATTGATGACTAAGTCACCAAGATCGTTTTATTGTAGAGTGGCCAAGATTCTAGCTTTCCAAGAGTTGAAGTTGGAGGAACCTTCAAGTTTGTCCTCTAGTTTGAAGGAGACTGAAGTCATATTTTCTGCTCAGTAGGCTCTGCTAGAACATATCTGTAATGTCTGCAATGTTCCAAGATCACGTAGGCAACAAAAACCTGCTCAAAATTGTGTTCTTCATGTCCTCTGCTCTGATACCATGTTAAATTTTTAACATAGATCTAATTTGATAGCAGTTACAATCCCTTTTAAATTTTTAGCCGACTTCTAGCATTAGTTTGTAAACCAGCAGTTGACAAAATAATCATCCATAAGAACCATACACAAGAACACAAAGATTTTACCTTGGGGAAACCTTTTCGGGAATAAAACCCCAACAAAGAAAATCTTCCTTAATATGAGATGACTGAAATTTACATGAGCAAATTAAGAGAGCAAACTTTTACAAAGAAGCCTCTAGGGCTTATTACATACTAAGATATACAAAAATAAGCCCACTCTAATCACTGATGTTTGTTGTAGGTGATGGCAGCCCCAATCTTGATCACATCATCCCTTTAAGTAAACAATGGCAGCCTAATCCTTTGATAGCAGCACTTCATGTAGGGTTTGATGGCATCCCTTTAGGGCCTAAACAATCCATAGCAGCCCTCCTTAGGGCCTAAACATTTCACAATTTCCCTCCTTGATGCCCCAACTGTCCACGGCTTCCCTGTATAAGGACACAACTGTTCACTGCATCCCTTAATACGGCCTCAACATGACTCGACAGCCCTCTTTCGGGAAGTAGCTGACCTTGGCAACCCTATTGGGTGAGGCCAATCCCTCAGTAGCCCTCTAGAAACCCTCAGCAGCGCTGATTGGGGCTTGTTCTGTCCACAACAACCCTGTTAGGGCTCAAACATGAACTCGACAACCTTGCTCAAGCAATAGCAAACCACGACAGACCCTTCAACTGTCACGGCAACCCTTTCTAGGGCTTTCACAAACCTCGACACCCTCAATGAAAAGAGTACAAGCCTGTAGATGAAGACAACAACCTTGTAGCGTTTGAGACAAACCTTTGGCAGCCACAATAAGAAGTAAAAACGGCCCTGTGTATGATCCAACCCTTGGAGAGAAATGATGAGATGAGGAAGATGAACAGTTGCTCCAAAATACCCCAACGAATTCCTTGGACAAAGATGAGGAGTGATATTGTAGTGATGAATTTCACTTGAGAGGGTTCATCTTTTTATATCTCATCATTGGGTGCCTTCCATAAGTCAAAGAGACCAAAATAATAATACAAAATACATTGGTTAAGTCCCTTTTAATTTCACTATGGGATTTTAACACTTCAATCACCGTAGTTGTGGTTCATTGTGGACTTTTAACATTTTAACACCTTAATTGTGGTTCATTGTGGGCTTTTGACCCACCCTCTTTGGGTAAGTCGCCTTTTGACGAATTCTTAGCCCCTTCTCTTGGTCTCCATGGTCCACACTTGCCAATCCAAATACATCATCATATGTAAGGAAGATATTCTTTGGTTGTCTTGTTCTCCCCACTAACACCAAGGCCCCAAGCTAGCTACTCCAACAAGGGGTGGCCAGTCCCTTGAAGAGGTCCCATAGCCCAGTGACCAAGGAGAGGAATACATCACTTACCTAGACCTGGCCTAGGGATTCTAGTGATGACCTGGTAACTGACCAGGTGCCTCAGCCCCAGGCTGAATCAAATTGACCAATGTCAACAATTTGGTAATTGACCAAGTGCCTCAGTCCCAAACTGCATCATGTTCCTAGTAACTAACCAGGTGCCTCAACCCCGAGCTAAATAAAGTTGACCAATGTCAACAACTTGGTAACTGACCAGGTGCCTCCATTCTCCCAGAAAATGGCTCTTGGTGCTGCTCAAAAATCAACAACTACCCCATTATGTGCAATAGATATAAATGAAAACATAGATAGGCATGATTGCGCCGAGAGGCGCTCTACAGCACAGTATGAGGGAGATCTTCTAACGTGTATGATGTAGCGTTACATCTAATAAAACGTAAAAAGTGAATATTATGGGAGAGATCTTGTAACATGATGTAACATTAATAACGTTTGTAACATTAAAGTAAAAAGAAGTAATAGTGATAGTGAATATTATGGGAGAGATCTTGTAACGTGATGTAAAATTAGTAACGTTTGTAACATTAAAGTAAAAAGAAGTAAAGTAAATTAAGTATGGGGAGATGTTGTAACGTTTGTGATGAAATGTTTGTTATTAACAAAATAATTAAAAAAATTAATGTCGGCTCATAAAATAAAAAAAATTATGGAAAGTATTTTAAAAAAATCCATGTTGGTTCATAAAATAAAATATTATGAAAAGTAATTAAAAAATAGATGTTCGTTTATAAAATAAAAACTTAAACCCGGATCTATCAATCAAGAGAGATCAAATTTCTTGAGTTTAAATTTAAAAATGAAATACACCTCAAGAAATTGGATCCCTCTTGGTGCTTGATAGATACGGATTTAAGATGGATCTATGCTGGTGTGCAATAAATATAAATGAAAACATAGATAGGCATGAGCAATTGAAGGCATGAAAACTCGAAGAAATTTGGGATGTAAACAAGTTGCACCTATCAGTGAAAACGTTGCACCTTCCAATTAAAATCTCCTTTGATTGCCTGTTGTCAAATTGGGCATTATAATCCTGGCAGCCAGTCACGAACTCCATTATTTTTTATGCATGTTTGTAGCACCCGTCATCTATGGTTTTGCATTTTCTATGACATATCACCTAAAATTCCCATGGAATAGTCCTCTACAAATCTCCTACCCCAAGTCTCTTACAAGGCACAGTGTTCTTTCTTCATGCTACAGTCAAACTAAGCTCTCACTAATTCATGTTAGAATTCCCTTGAAGAATATATGTCGCATTTTTCTCAATATATATTGTAAGTTTTTTGTGTTGGAGTTTAATGCTCCAATGTCTAACGTAATAAAAACATTAATAAATAGCCTTAATCATGATAAGTTAGATGTTATTGTTAAAAGGAAGTTAGGTTAGATAAGATAAATTATGTAACTGCCTACCGGTTGCGCCGAGAGGCGCTCTACAGCCGAGTATGAGGGAGATCTTGTAACATGTGTCGAGTGTTTGTCCAGTAACAAAATAATACAAAGTAAACAAAAAAGAATAATACAAAATAAAAAGTAATAAATATTATGTCGACCATAAACAACAAAAAAATAATACAAAGTAAAGAGTAAATATGAGACTTAAACTAGAGACTTTAGAGCTTAGGATTAGGCGATAGATATTATGTCGGTCATAAACAAAAAAGAATAATACAAAGTAAAAAGTAAATAAGAGACTTAAACTAGAGACTTTACTTTTTACTTTTAATACAAAGTAAAAAGTAAATATGAGATTTTAAGTGTTTGGCTAGTAACAAAATAATACAAAGTAAACAAAACAGAATAATACAAAGTAAAAGTAATAAATATCATGTCGGCCATAAACAAAAAAGAATAATGCAACGTAAAAAGTAAATGAGACTTAAACTAGAGACTTTAGAGCTTAGGATTAAGTGACTCAGGTATTGAACTCAAGGAGCTATTGAAGACGAGGTTTGCACCTTGAGAAATTTGATCCCTCAGCGCTTGATAGAACCTAGGATTTGGATCTATGCTGGTCAAATAAAAGAGAATTGATATCAATGTAATCAATGACTCCGCCATCAACAATATTGCTACTGTTTATATCCTTTGTGTTTTATTTATTTTGTGATGTATAGTCAATTTTATAACATAGTATCAAAGTTGTACCCAAGCTTGTAACCCTGGAGATATTGGAGTCCAATGCCTTGATGTGAAAAGGTATCAAAGCAAACTATCATTGAACCAGCGGTAGAACTGAGCCACCATATGAATTGAGAGAGAACCCGTCATTGTTTGCCCGGCGTATCATTGTTTGTCCAGCTTACTGAATATAGTAGCTGCGACCGTATTGAATAAAAAAGGGAGTCGACCATTGTATTGAATACAAAAGGGAGCCAACAATATCCATCATGTAATTATATATCCACCTGATCAGTTGACCAGCACGCTGAATATAGAAGATAGCCACTGAGTCAACTACCAGATAGCCAAGGAGTCACGGTCTGAGAAAGGCAGCTGCCGATTCAAAAGACAACCACCACCAGATAAATCTGTTTTTTTCTTGTGATAAAAGGTACAAGTATTCATGCAAGCAGCAGAGATTTATCCTTAGTCATCCATCAACAAACAGATAGAACAATTACAGGTATTATTGTGAAATTTTCCAGCTGAATTTCAAACACAAAAATAGCATTGGTGTTGCTATTCATTTTTATCTCAAAAATTTTGAAGTTTTCGTTTACTCAATTTATTTCTCAAGAATGGAACTTCCTCTAGAAAAATTCAATGAATACAATTTTCATGCGTGGAAAGCGAAGATTCAAAAGCACCTGATGAGTAAAAATTGATGGGGAATAATAAAAGGCACTGAACCAGAACCTAGTCAGCCTAATATATTAATTGAGTGGCAAAGCATAAATGACCAAGCCAAGTCAATTATTGGTCTAGCTCCTTCATATTCAAATTTACATCATGTTGATCTGGAAAAGTCATCTAAATATGGGATGAGTTGAACTTAATTGGTGTAAAAGCAGTAAATGGAAAATTCTCATTGAAGTCACGGTTGTTTAGATTTAAAATGCAGGCTGAAACCACTTCGTCTAGCCATATAAATGAGTTGAAGTCGTTCATAAAACAGTTACGTGAAGTTGATGCGAAAGTAGAAGATCATAAGCTATATTATTAAATAGTTTACCTTTAACGTATAATAATGCAATTTTTACATTTAAATCAATTATCATCTCTTTTGTCTGAAGATAAAAGGTTAAAAAAAGGAGATTAAGAAGGTGCTCTCCATTCAGAGAATGCAATAATGCATTACTTCCGAAAAATCAAATGAGTAGAAAAATAAGAAAAGCAATTGTTAAAGGAGTTGAGGAGATGAGTGTTATTATTGCAGAAAAAGTTAAAATAGGTCATACAGCATGGAATTGTAAAATTCGAGCCAATGATCTTCTAAAAGGGAAGGTTAGAGACAAAGAAAAACATAATATAGCTTTGACAACAGAAAATTTTATAATTGAAGAATCATCTAAGGCTGAATATGAAGTTGAGAAATGTGGCAAAGGAACAGCCAAGGATTACTTGTTTTGACTCTTTGAGTAATCGAATCTTCGATACAAGAAGGGATCAAATAAGGTTCAACTCAGCATGGATTGTTATTCAAGTAATTCGAGAATTCTGAGAATTTAAATAATTCAGCAGTTTGAGAATTTGAGGAATCCGTGAACTTGGGAATTTAAGATAATTTGGGAATCCCAGTTGTAAATTTTCTAGACCCCAACCTGGTTTCAAGTCTCAATAAAAATCATTGTTTAATGTCCCATTACATAACATCAGCAAATAACTTTAAGCAAATCTGATTTTTATAACAAGAAACACTGGAAATCTGTTACTGCTACAAAACAGAAAAAAAAATGCACACAGGAATTTTTGCACAAGATATTTTTGGGCAAATAGCTCCTATAAAAACCCCAAAGAGAAAACCAGTGAGAGGAATCTTTATTTTTTAGGAAAAGTTACAGCAGTATAATTTTCAGCAATAAATATTCAACTTATCTCGACAACCGTGACCAGTCTGCCTCGAAAACAGTGCCAAAATCTGCCTCAAAACAATGCCAACTCTGCCTCGAAATTCATGCCAGAATTTATGTGCTCTGGTTGTATGGTACAGTACGGAATCTCTCCTCTATTTCTGTGCTGTAGTACGGTCCTGCTGCCTCAAAATGTGTGCCTGTTGCTATGCAATAAATGCCTTGATTTCCATGCCCACTTCTGCCTTGAAAATCACACCCTTCAGCTACAGTACGGAACTATACGAACTTGCCGCAATTAATGCATGTACGGCCTCATTAATGTTGGCTGCTGCTCCTTGATTTGTGTTCTAGTAATCTTGGGAATTGTTTCCTACTGTACGAATTGCTTGGGAAATCAAGCCCTCTTCTCTCTCTTGTCTTCTCGACCTCTCTTCTCCAATGCTCTCATGAAGAATGGAAAATGAATGTGTCTTTTCCCATTCCTTGGCCTTTTTGTTCATCAAGAGGGTAAGTGAACCAACTCTAAGATCAAATGGCTAGGATTATGGCTAGGATTAGATATAGAGTCACTTAAATCCGCAGTTGAGATAAAATCACTTTATTCTCAACTTAAAATTAATTTAAGCCACTTTCTCATTTAATGCCTCCAAAAAGTCACTTCATATCTCATAAAGTGAAAATTAACTTTACATCTCATAAAGTTAATGCCTAAGGGTCATGTTGAACATTTCCCCCTTTAGCTAGACACAAAACCACTAGGGAAACACTTGTCCAAGGTACAATTTTTAACACTCCCTCTTACTGAGGAAAGTGTTCTTCACAACTCCCAACTTGTCTCTGAAAAAAACAAGCTTTCCCTTCCCCAAAGATTTCGTAAGGAGATCTGCGCCCTGCTCATCAGTAGATATATACTATAGCTCAACTGCTCCCCTCTGAACATAGTCGCTAATGAAATGGTATATGATCTCAATATGCTTCGACCTATCATGGAAAACCGGATTCTCAGAGAACTTGATGCAACTCTGATTGTCACAGTAAATCACCATAGGCGTCAACTGTTGACCAAATAATCCCACCAACAACTTGAGAAGCCAAAGAGCCTCACAACTAGCTTGACTAGCTACCATATATTCCACCTCAACAGAACTCAAGTGCAACTGACTTTTGCTTCTGACTGAACCATCACACAACTGCCGAGCCCAAACTGAAACAACGCCCAGAAGTGCTCTTTCGGTCTATCACACAACCTGCCCAATCAAAATCTGCATAGCCAACCAAACTAACTCCATCCCCTCTCCTATAATCCAAACCATAATCCACTCTACCACAAAGATACCTGAGCACATGTTTTGTAGCAACCCAATGCAGTCTCCTTAGCTCAACCATATACTGACTAAGAATGTTTGATGCAAAACACAGATCTGGCATGGTGTTGACAAGATACATCAAGGAGCCTATCAATTGACGATATAAAGTAGGATCCACCAACTCACTCTCATAAGCATTAAGTTTCTTCCAGTTGGTGATCATGGGTGTGGACATTCGCCTGCAACCCTCAATCTGAAATCTCCTCAAGATGTCTACAACATATTTTCCTTGCCCCAGGAAAATGTGCCCAGGCTCCTGCCAAAACTCCAATCCTAAAAAATAGTGATCAATCCAACATCTTTCATCTCAAATTCTAAAGCAAGATCTTTCTTGCACCCTGCAGTGAGCCTCTCTGAACCTGTAATGAACAAATCATCCACATAGAACACAAGAATAAGAGGATCTTCGCCAACAACAATGAAGTAGAGGTTAAGATCCACCTCACTCTTCTGAAAACCCATCTACAGCAAGTAAGAATCAATCCTAGAGTACCAAGCTCTGGGAGCTTGCTTCAGTCCATAAAGTGCCTTCTTCAACCTACAAACATGAGAATCTCTCCCATGTATCTCAAAGCTCTATGATTGCTCGATATACACCTCCTCCTGTATAAGTCCATTAAAAAATGCAGTCTTCACATCCATTTGGTGGATCTTCCAACCCATCTTCGCTGATCTTCACCAACAACAATGAAGTAGAGGTTAGGACCCGTCTCTCTTCTGAAAACCCATCCACAGCAAGTAAGAATCAATCCTAGAGTACCGAGCTCTAGGAGCTTGCTTTAGTCCATAAAGTGTCTTCTTCAACCTGCAAACATGAGAATCTCTCCCACATATCTCAAAGCCCTGTGGCTACTCGATATACACCTCCTCTTGTATAAGTCCATTCATAAATGTGGTCTTCACATCCATCTAGTGAATCTTCCAACCCATCTCCGTAGCAATGGAGTCACTGCTCTGATCGAAGAGTATATAGCAACCGATGCAAAGGTCTCATCATAATCAACCTCCTCTACCTGAGAGAACCCCCGCACCACAAATCGAGCTTTGTACTTCTCGATGCTGCCATCCGCAGCATGTTTGATCTTGTAGAGCCACCTAGAAGTCACCACCGACTTCATTTCCGTTCTTGGAACCACTTCCCACACATCATTCTTCATGATGGAATTATAATCTTTCACCATGGCATCTCGCCACACTTGATGCTCTGCTGCCTCCTCATAAGTAGAAGGCTCAGACTCACGAATACTACTCACTAAGGCCATATAACTACAAAATCTCTTTGGAACTCTACTCTCCCGGACCTATCTCTTGGGATTCAACACAGACTCCTGAGCCTTCCTCAAGGTGTCTAGAATCCATTTTGGCTTCCTCTTCCCTGAAGTAGTCTCATGTGGGGGGAACTACTCCTACTCATCCTCATCTAACGACTGTCCTCCTAAAGAAGTAGAACCTGTAGTCAGTGGCCCTATGGCAGGTGAACCTGAACCTCCTGAATCTAAAATTGGGGAACCAGTAACCTGTGACAATGTACCAGTACCTAGGGAACCTGTGACCTATATCCCTGAACCTGAAGCACTTGAAACATGTGGACTTGTCACCCCCGACACCTGTGACCCTATACTCTGTGAAACTAGACTCTGCGATGTACTCACATGAGGAGATGTAGGAGCCTGTTGCTCCCCTTGCACTAATTCACAAGACTTCCTAAAGGGTCGATCCTCCTCAAATCTCACCTCCCACCTCACAACCAGCTATCTTTGGGCAGGAATGTATATGCGAAAGGTCTTAGAAATGTAACTCAGGAGGTCCCACCATGATTTTGTGATGTTTACATGGTGGGAACCATTTTTTACTTTCCTAAAATGTTTTATAATATAAAAGTGACTATATTTTTGTATGACTTGAGTAAAAAGTTAAGTTGTGGGTCCCAAAAAGATTTGTGAGCATTTAATAATAAAGTGTATTATTAAATGAGCATTTAAATGTGAACCTTTAGATATGATTGATCTCAGCCATTGATGAGTCAGTTGAGATTAGTTAGTTAGAGTTTTGGGAAGAGAAAAAATATAAAAAAAACATCTCAGAAAAAAGAGAAAACATTCATTGAAGTCACATCAAGAGAGAGAGAGAGAGAGAGGGAGAGAGAGAGAAATTCTGTAAGAGTTCAGGAGGAGATAAGTTAGCAGGCAGCAGGAAATAAGGCAGATAGCTAGGGCACAGAAATCAAGGCAACAAGCTACAGCACACAAACCGAGGCAATAAAAACTACAGTACAACAGGGACGTACTGTCAATTCCATACAGTTCCGTACAGCAACATAAAACACAGTTTTCAGACTGTTTATTGCACAATTTTCGAGGAAAATAATTTCTGAAATTGTTGGGTACATTTACCAATGCAATCTGTATCAGTTTGAATAGTTTTTAAGTCTGTTGTAGACGCTGTACAGCTACAGAATGTACAGCAGAAAGTACAGAGGGCCATACAGCAGTGGGAACTTGAAGTTGCCTGTATTTTTGTCATAGTTTTGCAGTGGGTTTCTCATATTGCCATTGGCATTACTTTCTTGCTATAAATCTTCTAAAACTCTGAATAGATTTCAATTTCTTGGGTTTTCCTCTTTTGAGGTTTTGCCCTGGGCTTGGCCCTAAATTTCTATGTTTGATTTATCTTCAGTTCACAAGATTGGTTGTATGGTGTTTATGCTTAAACTATCATAAAATTCATTACAGTGTGATACATGAATTCTTGGCATTACTTTCTTGCTATAAATCTTCTAAAACTCTGAATAGATTTCACTTTCATGGGTTTTCCTCTTTTGAGGTTTCGCCCTGGGCTTGGCCCTAAATTTCTATGTTGCATTTATCTTCAGTTCACAAGATTGGTTGTATGGTGTTTATGCTTAAACTATCATAAAATTCATTACAGTGTGATACATGAATTCATAGTTCATAAAAGTCATAAATCAGATTTGCAATCAAAGTGTTTGATAAAAGTCCAATAAGAAGTTTTTGTGATTGTTTATCAAATTTTTTCAGGTGACACACATCAGTCACACAAAATAAGTGAGTGAGATCTCATTGAGTGGATGAGTGAGTGAGATCTAATTGAGTGGGTGGAGGACTTCCATCCAAGTGTGCAGGTGTCGAGGAGGGTCAACTGAAAGGAGCAAGGGGTAGCCGAGGGTTAGCAACCAGCAAAATCAAAGGATTGATCTTGAGGTGTGAAGGCTAGCATTCTAGCTATACCATATGTGTCTTGCAGTGGCAAAATTCAGAGTTTGATACAGCTGTTCAAAGTCTTGCCTATGTTTGCACTATTCTTCTTCATGGGAAGCAGATACAGTGGAGCTCGTTGAAACAGCAGCTTCTACATTAGACTGGCTTGTAAATCATTTTTTCTCCCTTCAAGAGGTATCAAGAATAAGGGCTACAATCAAGAAGTAGCTTGAATGGGAGGAAGCGTCACACAGTGTCAGTGAATCAGAGGTCGGAGGAACAAGTAGCCTAGAGTTTAAGAAAGAAAAGACTTCTGTGACTGGTTTTAAAAAAATGAAAATGGAAATGAATCTTCAGTTTTAATATTAGATATTCTCCATACTGACTCAAACAGCACTATTAGAAATGCATAAATGCATGGTTCTTATTATGCAAGTTGTCTGAAGGAGTAATTGGCTGCCAGATTTACTATTTAGTATTTAATAATCTCTTTTAATCATTGAGCTCAGATTCGATCATCTATTAGGACAAGTGGTTTCTGTGGATTCCCTTTGGTCTGTCTCAACTCTGTCAAAGTTTTAGTAAAACAGAGCTTGGATAGGCTTAGTAAGGCTGAAACTTCAATGCAGAAAGTGATGGATGAACTAGATAAAGAAAGATCGAGGAATGCCATTGGCAAATGCTGTCAGAATTTAACAAAATGGGCCTCAGGTATTGGTGGCAGAATTAATGAAGGATTTTTTCAATAATTGCTCTAAAAAAGAAAATAGGGCATACAATTGCCAAATATAAAGTGTGTGAAGCACTCTGGTTTGTTGGCAGTATGCTTGTAGAGCTGTATGCCAAATGCAGAAGTATAGAGAATGCACGCGATGTGTTTGAAAAAAAAAATGCATCAATGAGATATTGTCTCTTGGAGCACCATGATTGAGTGTCCGTGCAAAATAGACAGTATGAGAAGGCCCTGAAATTGTTTAACAGGATGTTGCGTAGAGGTGTGGTATTGTGGAATTCAATGATTACTGGCTATGCTCAGAACGGCCACTGCCTTGAGGTATTGAATCTTTTTCGCCAAATACAACATACTGTCACAAAACCCAACTCGATCACTTTTATGAGTACTCTCCCTGCTTGTTCTTGCTTAGCAAATTTGTAGCATAGATCTCAAATCCCTGGATCCCACCTTTAGAGGAGGGGCATGAAATCATGGACTGGATTTAAAGGGTCCCTTCAGTAGAATGTCGAGTTTTCCTTTATGAATGATTCACAGAGACTTGTGAAGTGTTCTGTTTTTTGCTTGTGATGTGACAAGTCACAAAACCTGCTTGGGCAATACTCAACATGGGAAATTTTCTGGTGCCGAGAACAATGGCATTTTTTAATAACATGCAGGGCTTTGTCGAAGCCGATTGCTTTGTATTGAGAATTGTTCTTTTTGCAGCCTTAGTCATTCAGCTCAATGGGCTAACCAAGAAGGGCAGCATCTTATTGAGATTAACAGAAGTTTTCAGGATCCACGGAATAATCTGAAAGGATCGATAGCCTCAGATATCAGCCCATGTGATTGGGAAGGTGCAGATTGCACAGCTAGTAGCTCCCAGTGAATGATCTCTTAATCTTAGCCACAAGGATCTCTCAGGCTACATACCATCTGGTATTGGAAAGTTGACTGCCTTGAAGGTCTCAGATTTTTCTGGAAACAATCTGCTTGGGGGAATACAATGCAAGCAGCTAGAAATCCTTGATTGAAGCAGCAACAAGCTTTGTGGTGAAATTCCCTTAGGTTAGCTCAGAACCGTTTTGAAAGAGAAATTTCAAAGGAACTTGGTGTTACCTCCCAAATTAGCATTTGATTAAATTACCGAAGAAGCAAGCTAACCAAGGGGAACCAAGAGGAAAGGCCAATGTCACCACACCAATCCCCTTCACACTTTAGGTTGGCTCTTCTCCAAGTCAAGGGGGACTTCCCTAAGATATGATTACTAGAGCAATAAGCAATGAGGTTCAAGGTGATGTGCAAAGTAGCTCTAGCAAAACATTTGGTTTTTGTAATATAGGAATATATAATAGGTGACGAGAAGAAAAAGGGAACCACTACAAGGACTAGTGCCAATCCAATCAAGGGCAAATGGAGTCAAAGGGTCACCAACTAAGAGGGCCTTGCCAAATAGGTCACCAAGAGAAGAGAAATGCGTCCGCTAACCCCAATCTACTTGGTGGATTGAAGATGAATTGGGATTTACAAGGGAAGGGATAAAATGAAGTATCCACTTCCTTACAAGCTTTACAGTGTGCGCCCTATAGATAAAGGTATATGGCTGCAAAATCCAAATTAAGGCAAAGATACTACACATAAATCTCGTATAAATAAGATGGCAAAAAAGGATGAAACAGAGCTTAACATAAAACACCTTTCTCCAACAAGACAAAATTTGCTACACCTTTCTCCAACAAGACAAAATTTGCACCTCCAAAGGGAACAGCTTCATGAATGATAAATCATAATCCATGTAGACAACCTCCAAGAGGGGACGACCCCTCCTAAAATAGCTCAACAAATGGCTAAGATATCCTCCAAGTGGCAAAATGCATGAACATATGTGCAATAAAACCTCCACATGTAGTAAAGATGACCAAAGTGCCTTTACATATCATATGTGCTACCATGCCAACTCATCAATATAATATTTAACCATGCCTCCACATATGTGCCAAGAGAGGGCACTCAAGGAAGATGATGTGTCAATTAAAAAATACTCAAGATCACCATCATGCAGAAAAATATGCAGTACCATGCCCCAAAAACCGGAATTGGACATCCAGAAAGAAGCTGCCATAGCTCTAACGCCCTTGGGAACTAGGGGGAGCATTCTATACCGCTTGAAAGCTCATGAAACAAGCTTTCCATCCATATAGCATACAACTCCAACAGAGCTATAGTGTGAGAGAACAACCATTCTGAAGACGGCCTACAAAAACTGCTGAAAATGGCCCATAAACCAGAATCTGACGCCAGAAAAGAATGTCCAATTTCTCCAACACGTGTTTGGGGCGTGCCCTGAAACAGAACAAGTGCCCTAGACATGTCCCGATCTAAAACTCTTTTTCAATGTGTTTTCTCACTTTTAGTTTTAGCTGTCAGGAAAGGGCTGCCACAGTCTCTCATTGTGCAGGTAAAGGGTAAATTGAGATTTGAAGGGATTTTAAGTCTTTGTAAATGTTCTAGTTTCTAGAAAAATTGAATCTTTATGTCTATATTTCATATTTATAATCATTTTTTAATATATATATATAACCATGTCCCCCATGTCCTGTTTCCAGGGTCATCATGTCCTGTGTCGAATACTTGTATTTCCGTGTACTTCATGTCCCCCATGTCATGTTTCCAGGGTCGTTGTGTCCCGTGTCGGATACTTGTATTTTTAATTTTTATGTCCTTGTGTCAGGTGACTTAGCCCGAGGGACTATGTGGCAGAAAAGGGGATCCTATTCTTTGTGTTGTGCAGGCTGAGGAAGAAGAGACAATGGTTGAGTGGAACTGTTGTGGCTAGGAAAGAACTGTAATGTAAACTCCTTGTCTAGGATGTCTGGAAATTGGTCCAAGTGAAAAAGACCAAAGTCATAGCCAGTAAATTCGTCATTGTTGTTTCATTGCTCAACACTGAGATGGCACTACATGATCTGGTGCCTGTGGCTGGGAAGAAAAACGCTCCTATGGAGTGCATCCACTAACAGATAAGTAAACTGGCCTTTATTATTTACTTCTTGTGAACTAGTGCATTTAGATGTGTGGTGTTATGCTTATGTATTTGTTGAGGTGTTATGCTTATGTATTTGTTGAGAATTAATACTTGTGGTGTTGCTGTGATGAAAGAAATATGTATTTGATTGAGGAAATGCAGTGTTGCTGTGTTGAAAGAATTATGTATTTGATGGAGGAAATGTAAGTCTGGAATGACATTGACACGGTGATTATGTTCTAGGATATTGGAAGTTAATCATGTGTAGGCTCAAAGGCCGCTACAGCCAACAATGCATGTTGCAGAGGTCTGAATTATGTCTTTGCTCTGTAAATTCAGCTTCAGTTGTGCCAAATGGTAATTGACATTGTAGATATTAAGGAGGGCACCAGAACCAAGAGAGAAATTGCATTTCTCTTCATGAGAAATGCTTCATATGTATGATGCTGTGTCCTCCCATGTACCAGCTGTTAATATTCAATGTAATCAGCAAAGAATATGAGAGTAAATGCTGGGATACTCAATAGCTATGTAAAACAAGTTTCAGCTAAGCCAAGTATACATAATTGTCTTTGTGAATTTAATTGTAATGATATTCATGGGTATCAGAACTGATGCTGGAAAAGAAAGGATTTTGTAATCCTATTCATGGGGCATGTTTTTATGTGTATGTTGTTGATCTTCATATATCCAGCTGGTTGAGACTAGAATTGTGTGCTGGAATTATTGACTGTGGAAATGGGCGAGAACCCCTTTTGTAACCATGCATGGGATTAATTCATAGTATTGCAATTTGGATAATTAATGTATATGGATGTTATTTCTGCTGCAATACGTATTTGTGTATTAATCATCGATAGAGCTGTTAAGATTAAAACAGAATCAAGCTCAGATTGCCCAATTTGGAGATGAAGATGAAAAATTTCAGATCTGTACCCCGACGACCAAGGAAGGTGGTCCAGGCACATTGCAGTATGTTTTAAGAACAGGTCAACTCAGAACCGGAATCGGCCGAGTTGACCAGTGTAACCCTCAGCAACACCGAACCGGAAGAAAACTAGGGTGCACGAAGATTTGGGTGTGGGGTCAGTAATATGTTGCTATGGACAGTATGATTCCATGGTTGCAAGGAAGGATATTACAGCCGAACATAATGGGCACTATCGGCATGAAAGGTACGAATTCAACATAATGCAATTCCATAACAATGTAGCAAATGAATGAAGGAACTGATTCATATATCAAAGCAACATCAGTTAACAACCTTAAGAATCGAAAAAAATCGCATAAAAAGGCCTCTACAAAAGACGCAAGCTATTCATTTCATTTCAGCATCCATATGGACTTGTTAGGGAACCAAGATGCATAAATGAATTGTCAGCGGCCTAGATTAGCCATTGAAAAGTGCAAACATAAAGATTGATGCCATGAGAACATTATAATGAAATCAAAACTTGCCAAAATTAACATGGGTGTTGAGGCTTGCTTTGCCAATGCTCCATGTTCATATGGATGCGGAGACCATGACCATGGCAATACCTTATTATCAATACAATGAAGCACCCCAACGAACAACTGATCCAGTAAGTCGATCAGTGCAGCGGAAATCATTTGCCAGTTGAATCGATATCCGTCTTCTTCCTGAAGGCGGCAGTTTTGGCTTCTTGAATTTTTGCTGCCTCCTCGGCGTCAACGAGGTGCTTCAGCTTCTGCTGGAGTGCCCTGACCCGATCCTCCATTCTACGGAGTTTTCTCCACTTGTATGTGGTGTAAATGGCGAGTCCACCCCAGACAACAGCATAGGAAGCCCACACATATGGGTAGGTCTCTGCATGCTCTGCACTTCTGTGAAACTGATCCTCAAGCTTCTTTAGCAATGAATCTCCGCCTCCGCCTCCGCCTCCGCCACCGCCAGCACCATCATTATCATTTCCCATTCCCTTTGCGAAATAATAATGCAACAAATATGCGTGGAATTATCAGGGTAGGCTCTTCAACTTTCTGCCTATCTGTATTGGGGCCATAAACCCTAACGCCAAACCCCTAATTTTTAACTTCTTGGCGCTTAACGCATGGTACATCGAACTAAGCACTGACCTTGGAGCTCTAGGCTGTCCCAGTAATATCTCTCGATCGTATTGGGGTGGAGGAAAACCGGTTTTCGCTAGACGCATTGTAAGTACGCCGCCATAATGTTAAGACACACAAAGATAGAGAAAAGATGAGGTCGGTGCACCAAGGAATTTGCGAAGAAATAAAGACATTGTTGTTGTTAGAGCTTAAAAAGAAGGCGCCACAGTAATTAGGGACAAGCAAGATTACCTTAACAAGATGGTAGAACACCTCTCCTCTAGCGGAAGCTACAAGAAGTTATTAGGCAATCCTTTTTGAAGAAGATAAAGATTGAGGTTAAGAAGGCCATAAATCATTCTCACTCGGATGATCCTTGCCCTGTAGTTCCGAGAATCTATGGTTTATCAAAAATACACAAGAATGGTGTGCACCTTAGACCTATTGTGTATACAATTGGCTAGCTCACTTATGAATTAGCCAAATACCTTGCTAGAGTTTTAAAACCTCTCGTAGGGCATACAAGTTCTTTTATCAAGGATTCTTCTGCCTTTGTAGAAATGATTAAGGGCACTACTTTGGAAGTTGGTGATTTTATCATTAGTTTTGATGTAGTGTCATTGTTCACAAAGAGGGATCCCTCTTGATGGTGCACTTCATTAAGGAAGTCATGGATCTAGGGACAGCAAAGTAAGTAGAAGTTTGCTTGAGGACACCTTTTTCAGTTTCATGGATGAATTTTATGAACAAACAAGTGGAGTAGCGATGGAGTCCTCCCTTTCCCCGGTCATGGCTAATATTTTCATGGAATCTTTTGAAAGCAAGGTCATTTATTCTTATCCCCTCAAACCTAACCTATGGAAAAGGTTTGTTGATGACACCAATGTCATTTGGCCTCATGGTAAGGAAGAATTAAACGAATTTGTCCAGCATCTGAATGGGCAATCATAGCACATCAATTTTACCATGGAAGTCGAAGAGGAAGGGAGTAATCTTTTTCTTGACGTTAGGATAACAAAAAGACCCGATGGGTCATTATCTCATCAAGTATTTAGACAGGCTACTTATACTGAACAATATTTGCATGCAGATTCCCATCATCATCCAGCTCAGAAGCTTGGTGTCATTAACACCCTAGCCACAAGGGCCCTCAAAATCTGTGATAAGGACCACTTGGCTCGTGAACAATAACACATCATTCATGTGTTCAAGAAGAATGGTTACAAGAAAGCTCATATTAAGAATATCATCTGTAAAGCAAGAACCTCAACTCATAGAAAAGATGAAAGATCTGCAAAAATCATCCTTCCGTTCATCCAAAGGGTTACTGATAGGATCGCCCAAATCCTTAAGAAAAAAGATATTGTCACCTCGTTTAGACCTCCCAACACAATTAAAAGCATGATGAAATCTATGAAGGACCCAATTGATCCCCTCCAATACAAAGGGGTCTATCAAATCCCCTGCGCTTATGGGAAATCCTACACTGTGGAGACTGGTCGTTCTTCCAAATTAGACTCAAAGAACATGAAGCAAACATAAGGTTAGATTTTTTTGCACATTTTCTCTTGCTAAACACTCTCACAAAACAAAACACCAATTATGCCTAGAAAATACCAAAAATCTTGCTAAAGATAAGTGCTACACCAGACGTAAGTTTATAGAGGCCCTAGAGATTGTTAAGCATCCATTTAATCTTAATAGAGACAATGGCTAGGAAGTAAGTAGGAACTGGCTACCTCTTTTCAAAAAGACCACTCCTTGAAAAATAATCACGTTAACTCTTGTTGGCCAACTCATCCATGTGATACCTCTCCCCTTCCTTTGCAAGCAACTAGTGTATTTATTAACAAGATCGGCATTCCTCTCCTTTGACTATTTATGGTCCTAAAGATGAACGCATCTTGAGGTTCGAAAAGTCAACCATTTCAATCCTATTGTGGTTTCTCCTGAAATCAATTTGGATAGATTCACAAGTCGCAGAAGTTTAAAATCTCTAAAGGCATACAAACCTGAACGATCAATGTATTTAGGACTCGAGTACTTGGTAAATTATTTTTATAATTTAAAAGGGTTTGCGAAGAAAAGTTGGTATATGTATATTTATTGTTAATATTGTTTTATGCACAAAAGATCATGTTTTGTCATTGCTATAAGGAAATATGAAATCAATTGTGGTACTTTTTGAGTTGTAGGTTTTCATAAAAAATATATATGTTTTTTATGATGATTATTAAGGAATATGAAATCGAATGTGATTATGCCATATAAATTTGAGTATGAAAGTTTTCACAATTAGCCATCAATATTGTGGTGGGAATTTTTGGCATTACATAGCATAAGAGTTTAGAAACATTCCAACGTTTCGAGTGACACTCATGGACACTTATTGTAAAAGGTTTTGTTTTAAGAGTTGTATGCACTTGGGAAGATCAAACATTATAAACTCTTGGATTGGGACCGTCTTGTTGTACTAAAACCCTAATTGTCACTTGCCTTCTACTAGCCCATTCTTCAGGCTCTCTCTGCCATGGATTTGGGAGGGGCAATCCTCACCCCACCTGATGTAGAAGTGGCAGCCCTCCATGCTTTGGTCACCTCTCTTAATAAATATTCTCACGAATCTCTTCCTTCGATATTTATAAAAAAAAAAATATTTGATACCTAAAGTGAAGTTGCATGTTGCTACTCGTCATAAGGCCTTGCCTCTCTCTAAAAGAGGTCTTATTGGCCAAATTATTGGTATTTGGCCCTCTCTGAGACTAGTGGATGTCTTGATGCGAAACAACTAGATGGTCATGATCAAAGGAAAGCTAAATCGCTACTCTACCAAGCCAAGATCAAGACCAAGCCAAACCGCTACTCTAGGAAAACCGGTTTTCACTAGACGCATTGTAAGTACGCTGCCATAATGTTAAGACATATAAAGATAGAGAAAAGATGAGGTCGGTGCACCAAGGAATTTGCGAAGAAATAAAGACATTGTTGTTGTCAGAGCTTAAAAAGAAGGCGCCACAATAATTAGGGACAAGCAAGATTACCTTAACAAGATGGTAGCGGAAGCTACAAGAAGTTATTAGGCAATCCTCTTTGAAGAAGATAAAGATTGAGGTCAACAAAACCATAAATCATTCTCACCTGGATGATTGTATCAAGAAGCATTTAACTTCAACCTGCCTGTAGTTTCGAGAATCTACGGTTTATCAAAAATACACAAGAATGGCGTGTCGCTTAGACCTATTGTGTATACAATTGTCTAGCTCACTTATGAATTAGCCAAATACCTTGCTAGAGTTTTAAAACCTCTCGTGGGGCATACAAGTTCTTTTATCAATTATTCTTCTGCCTTTGTAGAAATTATTAAGGGCATTACTTTGGAACTTGGTGATTTTATCATTAGTTTTGATGTAGTGTCATTGTTCACAAAGAGGGATCCCTCTTGATGGTGCACTTCATTAAGGAAGTCATGGATTTAGGGACAGCAAAGTAAGTAGAATTTTGCTTGAGGACACCTTTTTTGCTTGGGTGAATTTTATGAACAAACAAGTGGAGTGGCAATGGATTCCTCCCTTTTCCCGGTCATGGCTAATATTTTCATGGAATATTTTGAAAACAAGGTCATTTATTATTATCCCCTCAAACCTAAGCTATGGAAAAGGTTTGTTGATGACACCAATGTCATTTGGCCTCATGGTAAGGGAGAATTAAACAGGATCTGAATGGACAATCATAGCACATCAAGTTTACCATGGGATTCGAATAGGAAGGGAGTATTCCTTTTCTTGACGTTAGGATAACAAAAAGACCCGATGGGTCCTTATCTCATCAAGTATTTAGAAAGGATACTTATACTGAACAATATTTGCATGCAGATTCCCATCATCATCCAACTCATAATCTTGGTGTCATCAACACCCTAGCCACAAGGGCCCTCAGAATCTGTGATAAGCACCACTTAGCTCATGAACAATAACACATCATTCATGTGTTCAAGAAGAATGGTTACAAGAACCTCAGCTCATAGAAAAGATGAAAGATTTGCAAAAATCATCGTTCCGTTCATCCAAAGGGTTACTGATAGAATCGCCAAAATCCTTAAGAAAAAATATGTTGTCACCTCATTCAGACCTCCCATCACAATTAAAAGCATGATGAAATCTATGAAGGACCCAATCGATCCCCTCCAATACAAAGGGGTCTATCAAATCCCCTGCTCTTATGGGAAATCCCACACTGGGAGACTCATCGTTCTTCCAAATTAGACTCAAATAACATGAAGCAAACATAAGGTTAGATTTTTTTTCGCACCTTTGCTCTTGTTGAGCACTCTCACAAAACAAAACACCAATTATGCCTAGAAAATACCAAAAATATTGCTAAAGAGAAGTGCTACACCATACGTAAGTTTAAAGAATCCCTAGAGATTGTTAAGCATCCATTTAATCTTAATAGAGACGGTGGCTGGGAAGTAAGTAGGAACTGGCTACCTCTTTTTGAAAAGACCACTCCTTGAAAAATAATGACGTTAACTCTTGTTGGCCAACTCATCCTTGTGATACCTATCACCTTCCTTTGCAAGCAACTAGCGTATTTATTGACAAGATCGACATTCCTCTCCTTTGACTATTTATGGTCCTGAATATGAACCCATCTCGAGGTTCGAAAAGTCAACCATTTCAATCCTATCGCGGTTTCTCCTGAAGTCGATATGGATAAATTCGCAAGCCGCAGAAGTTTAAAATCTCTCAAGGCATACAAACCTGAATGATCATTCTACTTAGGACTCGAGTACTTGGTAAATTATTTGTATAATTTAAAAGGGTTTGTGAAGAAAAGTTGTTATAGGTATATTTATTGTTAATATTGTTTTATGCACAAAAGATCATGTTTTGTCATTGTTACAAGGAAATATGAAATCAATTGTGGTACTTTTTAAGTTGTAGGTTTTCATAAAAATATATATATGTTTTTTATGATGATTATCAAGGAATATGAAATCGAATGTGATTATGTTGTATAAATTTGAGTATGAAAGTTTTCACAATTATCCATCAATATTGTGGTGAGAATTTTTGGCATTACATAGCATAAGAGTTTAGAAACATTCCCACGTTTTGAGTGACACTTGTGGACACTTATTGTAAAATGTTTTATTTTAAGAGTTGTATGCACTTTGGAAGATCAAACATTATAAACTCTTGGATTGGGACCATCTTGTTGTACTAAAACCCTAATTGTCACTTGCCTTCTACTAGCCCATTATTCGGGCTCTCTCTGCCATGGATTCGGGAGGGGGAAATCCTCACCCCACCCCACTTGATGTAGAAGTGGCATCCCTCCGCGCTTTGGTCACCTCTCTTAATAAATATTCTCACAAATCGCTTCCTTCGAGATTTAAAAAAAATAGATTTGATACCTAAAGTGAAGTTGCATGTTGCTACTCGTCATAAGGCCTTGCCTCTCTCTAAAAGAGGTCTTATTGGCCAAATCACTAGTATTTGGCCCTCTCTAAGACCAATGGGTGTCTTGATGCAAAACAACTAGATGGTCAGATCAAAGGAAATCTATCATATTCTTTCTATGCCAAGGGTTTTTATGCCTTTTTGTTCAAAATAAAGGAAGATCGAGATCTCATCTTCAGGAATGGCCCATATTTCATGGGGACAATGGGAATGTGTCTCAACATATGGTTGCATGAATTCCACCATGAACTTGGTGTGCCATCTATAGTGTTGGTATGGGTTCATTTACCTCATTTGCCTCTACATTGTTGGAATGATGATTCCATTAGGGCCATAGGTAACACCTTGGGGAAATTCATAAGACAAATCAAAACCGAGATCCTGAATGTTTGCATGTCCAAGGATTTGTGTGGAAGTGGACTTGGAGAAAGTTCTACTTTAAGCAATATTATTAAATATGGACAATCGAATACATGTGCGAAAGTTGGACTGTCAACGGTTTCCCTTTGAGTGTAAATCATGCCTTGGATATGGCCACTTTGACAAGGACTATAAAAATCTACTACAATGCAAGCCCAACATAAAAGGAGGATCAATGCTAGATAGTGAAAAAGAAAATAGGACCAAGACGAAGCCAAACCGCTACTCTAGCAACAAATGCATAAAAAGGAAAATTGATCCCAACAACAAATAGTTATGAAATCCTCTCTCGGCCAAGAGTTGAGCCCTCGAATGCAACCTTGGCTCCTCCTCCGAAGGTGAATATGTCTCTCTTTTTCGAGTTCTTACCCCTGAATCTATTGTGTTGTACATTTACACAAACTATCAAGTATAGACATTACTTGCCCCAAAGAGTGATCACTAACCATAAATTCACGAAGAAGTGGAGCTAATTCTTGAAGAGCCTTACCCTTGATCTAGTGGGGTGGTCACAAGGAAAAAGGCCCAACAACAACAACAACAACAACAACAAGAGCTAGAAGAGAAGTGACTTCCAAAGAAACCAGAAAGAAAACCTATTAAGGAAAAGAGAGAGGAAACTGCTAATAAGGAAAGAGATTGGGGATCGAGACAACAATAGAAAGCTCATTAGGAGCTGGATCTAACTTCAATCGATACAAATATAAGAATGCAAGTGCCACGGGAGATTAAACCAGGGGGTATTTACAAACCCTCTTATGTGAAATAATGGATACCGTCTCCTGAAATTGTAGGGGGATGGGTAGCAAGTTCAAAACTAAAGCTTTGAGAGATTTGATCAAATATAAAATCCCAACCATTCTTCTCATTTAGGAGAACAAACTAGAAGATGGAGAAATTGTAGCTCTAGGGAATAAAATTTGGAAAGCAATTAAAGGAGTCATGTTAAGTTCAAGAGGGGTATCCAGAGGAATTTATAACACATGGAGCACATACATTCTCAATCTTTTTAAATGCAAATCCACTCAACACAATAGAGTTGATATTTCATCCAATAGGTCAACGAATCCATTTATTCAACTTATATGCACTGATGGCTCATAAAGAACATATTGAGTGTTGGCAATCCCTATAAAAAATGAAATAAAACATATCAACACAAAACTATATCATAGCAAGGGATTTTAATTTGCTTATGAGTATTCACCACAACAAAATACTGTGATTAGCTCCCTTTTTGGCATCTAGTCACCTTTTTAGTGTAATTTTCTTCTTTCTCTAGGCAAAGGCGACACTATTTCATGGGACAACACTTTTCTTGGCGTTTTTAACACCTTGTTTCAAAAGTCAGCACTAACTAGCACCTAGTTTAGCTCCCTCTTTAGCGTTAGGTTTAACTCTAGGAATAACGCCTAGTTTAGCTCCCTCTTTAGTGTCAGGTTTAGCACCATGAATAGTGCCTAATTAGTGCCAGGATTAGCGCTAGGTATAGTGCCTACTTTTGTACCCTTCTGGGTGCCAATATCAGCTCTAGGTTTAGCACCTAATTTGGTTCCCTATTTAACAATATGTTTGGTGCCCAATTTTGCTTCTACAATAGTGCTTATTTTAGCATCTACTTTTACTCCCGAAATACTGCCTATGTTTTCTCCTGGAATTGTGCCTATTACAACATATGAGTCACTTAATATATGGGTTAGAGGCTATAGGTTACAAGGACAAGGGGTTAAAGGTTATAGGCTATGATGATGATGATCACAATGATGAGAACGATGATGATCCATGATGACAACGACAATGGCATCGATGATGATTTGATTATAAAATGGTAACAATGTCAATAATAATGGTGATGTAGACAATGATGATGACAAATAATAATCAATGCCCATCCATAATGCTCAAAACGTGCTAATGGTGCTTGCATTCCCACTCAGAGTCCAAATCTCCTTTACTGAATTCATGTAAGGTAGTTGCATGCATTTTTCATCATCAAAGTGATGATGACAAGGGTTGTTAGGATGACAATTACTAATTAAGTCCCATCTGTTAGCACCCAAATTAACCCCCAAGGTTGTGGAAAGAGGACACTTTGGGGTAACCACAAAACCACTTTAGATTGCACTTTTGACCCAGTGCAATCAAGAGAGGAATCTCTCTTAAATCTATCAAAGACTGAAAATAATCAATGAGAAACACACAGTCTTCTTGGTCAAGATATTCAAATCAGAGCACATTCAGAAGGTCAGATTTCTGGTGGGACAATTGTTTAAAGGGTTTGGTGAGATAATCAAGGGAGAAACATTGGGCAATGGAGTCATGACCTAATACACAAATCAAATAACAATGTTGCAACGTGAAATATCAAAATAGAGGCAAGATAGCCACCTGCTTCCGGTCGAAATGTTATTGTCTGGTGATAAAAGAAGAAGGAACGAACAGTCCATTGACATGAGCAACCCCCAGTGGTGAATTCGATGTCAACTTTAGAGGAAATATTGAGTGAATACCTGAAACAATAGCCAGAGCTTGCTACCAAGAATTTTGCCCTATTATACACTGATTCCAGATATGAAAAAGAAAACATAATGGAAGTAAATAAAAGGAAGCACGTTCGCATGAGAAGAAGGATAAAACATACTGTAAGCTAAATGACACATGAATCTCTGTTAAACACCAGCTTCAGGCACTGCAATTCTATTAATGATTATGTCCAACAAGACAAAGCTTAGTTTCCCCATGCCTTGGCCTATTGATTTTCCAACCCATTCTATTCCTATTACATAGATATTTATAGGCTCTTAGCCTTGAATTGACTATCAGAAAACAGTTAAAGCTATGCTGCCACCTACAGGTTCCATTTCGCCACCTTTGACAGCAAATTACAAAATGAAAAGGACTGCTAACGGGTCAGCCATGATTTATTTCACACGTGTTATCAGCAGGCTTACAGACCCTAACAACCTCAAAAATTGAGAAATATTACATATAAACCCGATTCAAAACATACTGACATGACAAGCCACAAAAAACTAGGGAACAGGCCGCCACCTCACCCCTGAGTCTTCAACTGGCCCTACCGATCTAAGAAGTCTTCTATCCTCAGAGAGTCTTCCACCTGTGCTTCTTCTACTGGAGGAGGAGGTGTCGCTTCTTCAATGGAGAGGATGAAGTCTTCGAGAATCTCTTCAGCTTGGAGGTTGTCCCGCTCATCTTCTCGAGTTTCCTTTTTCTTATTTCGATGTCGAACCCTCCTGCACAGCTGTTTCTCCTCAGTATCGCTTGCTTCCACACGGTCAAACACTATAAGAGGTGAAGGAATGTGTTCCTCCTCCACTTCAGACCACGCTTGCTCTGGCATGAAAACCACCTCGGCTCCTTGATCCTTCTCCATGATCGGGCTCTAACCGAAAGATACCTGAACTGCAGGGCTTTGCAACCTTTCTCATGCAATGGTCGTGAATCGGCAAATGCTGGGACCCCATTCATAATGATCCTGACAATGACGGCAGCCATGCGTGATTACCTTCGCCATGATGGTCTGACTAGATCTCCCAAGCGAGTAGGAATGATGACAAAGGCATGAGCTGACGTGAAACATGCCTAACCAGGATTTCAGGATAGGCGGAAGGAACGAACGACGACGCTGAGGTGGTTTCCTGTCTATTAGCAATCATTTGATGGCAATGGAGATGCTCTTTTAGTACCCATTTCCCTGATCCAAGGGGTACCGTAGATCTTAACCCTACTCACTTCTGAACTGTCGGATGGTGATGCCCCTTCCATGTTCGCAAATCTTAGGACTGATAATCATCCGCACGAGTTCATTTCACGAACAAAACCCCAGCCGTGGATCCGAGCTCTAATAGATCCCAGTCGTCCGAACTTACATCCTCCTACCAAAAGTTTGCAAATATGCAACTTGGATTTCCCTGCACATGTTAGATATGCGAACAAATTATCGGCCGTTGATCTGTCTCCTCCGCCGTCGACCAAATTTTGACTTGCATGTTGGTTAACCCTCCGCCAACGCTTTATAGTGCCCCCAACTTTTCTGCGAAGGGCGTCTGTATCCGTCGATCTCCATCGTGGTTGATCTGAGCCGTCTACAGGCACCATTATGTTACTGAGGGGGTAATTTGCTTCCAAACCTATGATTATCATTGAAATCTTAGCCTTTCTCCAGACACTCTTACCACGGTCCAGGTCTACTGCTCAGCAAAATTCTAGTGCTAACAACTGGCTCCTATTGGGGATGTTATCCTCTGTGCGAGGTAGCAAAGAACCCCCAGACCGGTGCCTTGTCCATTGGGCCTTTCCCATCGCAAAATTTGCATTATGCAGCCTTTATTGAAAACCAAAAATGATTGAAAATGCTACTACTGCGACTAGAAATGCTAAAAAGGTGCTCGTCATGCCGAGCTTATTTATGTACAGACTACCCTAAGCTATCCAAGTGGCTGCCACATCAAGTGATGTGAAAATGCCAGTGCAACTAGTATAGCAACTGATACCCTAAGCAGACATTCTCACCATGCCTGACTAAACTTAGACAACAAAAGGTCAATGGCATTAAACAATGATGACAGGTGAAATCCTTCTGGCAAAAACAAAGCCAATCACCCCCATCGAAGAATTTTTTTACATAATCAGCTATTAGGTCGAATGAAGCATGACACCCTCAAAAATTTTCTGCCATTTCCTTGATAAAGCAAGTCTGCTTCCGCTGTAACTCCTCTGGCAGCTTATCAGACTGTAGCTCTACTGGCATTCTGGTCGGTTTTCCCCCAGAGGAATTGTAAGTAGCTTGCACCTCCCCTCTATCACTCACATAAGGTATACGGATTGAATATATATGGCCAGTTTCAAGTAGAGCTTGGAAACCATGTACGCCCAGATCCTTATACAACCTAATGAGACCGAAACAACCATTTTCACGTATTTCCTTCTGCTGTGACATTAGCTCTACAGCATGAGAGGCTGCTTCTCTACATGGGCCATTCATGATATCGTTTCTTTGATTTTTTAAAATTCCTAGATTAAAAACCCGATTATGCCCTGGTGCTTCAAAAGAAACTCCATCCTGACTTCCAAATGGGTCTAGGAGGGAAACCTCCTCTTGAAACCGGAGTTCTAGGTCTAAAAGACCCATATAAAAACCATATTGACCACCCTGGTCCTCCTCCAGTACGTCTATCCTCTGGTCAGCTTGCTGAATGCGTGTGTCGGGCTCAAGAAATTCTTCATAGATCTCATAACCAACTTCACTTTTATCTAGGGGATAAACCTTTGCTTGCTGGAAACTCCCACTGCCCCCCCCCCCTTTTCGCTTTGGTGAGGGTCGGGCTCTTCATGCAGGACCTCTCAGCTTTTTTCATTCATAGCTTTAAGAATTCTCTTTATTTTGGCGAATGATTCAGATTCGGGAAACAAGGCTTTGTCACCATCAGGCCCAATACTTCCATGGCTTTCAATGATGAAATCAGGAGTTGTAATTAAGATCCTTTCCCTAGCTAGCTCTTCTATATAGTGGAGTTGGCTGCATGATGGCTCTTTCCTCTCATTCACTTCCAGAAAGCTTATGACATCTTCATCTATGTATTCATCATATATGGATGGACCAAACCCTTCTTCGAAACTTTGCATCCCAGAGCTCTCAGTATGCTGAGCGTAATTTACATAAAACAAAACAACATTATCATCTTCTTGTACATGGCTGGGCTGGCCATCTCTCTGCTTACCATGAGAAAACAAAGCAACTCCATCATGCTCATGTCTCTCTTCAGACTCTAATCTCTTTCCCTGATCACCCTCATTTCTTTGCTCCGAGGTCTTTCTAGACATTCTGAGATTGTCTTCAACCTCTAACGAATCAATGAGCATCTGCTGCAATGTGGAAGAATTTCTCTCCAGCAGAAGGAAAGACAACTCCGGAGGAAGGATAGAGGCATATTGTAGCTTAGCAGCATTTTCTAGGGGCTGAACTTCCTTTGGCATGTTGTAGTAAAAGTTCATGAACCTCCTGTTAAAACTAGACATGGTTTCATTTTCCTGCTTCTTTATGGAATAAAACTCTGAAAGCACTCGGTCCAGAGACCTTCTCTTGCCCCAAAACTACAAAAAGACACTAGAAAACCCCTCCCATGTATCAATGGACTCAGGATGTAGGTGCTTAAACCACTTCTTAACATTTCCTTGGAAGGATTGGGCAAAAGCTCTCAGACAGACATCCCCATGTTCTATTTCAAAAAGGTCTAGAAAATGCTCAAAACCTTGGACATGCTTCTCAGCAGTAAGACTTTCATCTTTGCCATCAAAAACAGGGAGGTATTTTTGGTATTTGGGAGGATATTCATGAAGGACAGGGGGTAGCTTCAAAGGGCTGTATCTCTGCTGAGGTCTAGAGGGCAGAGGACTATGTACAGGAGGAAGGTCTTCATTCTTGCTCTCGTGGGGTTTGAAGGATTGATTAGGGACTTTACATGGCTCGAAAGGAGGAATTGGGTTAGATCTAAGGACGAAAGAAGAATGTACATCTGCAAGATGTAATGAAGGATATACAAAGGAAACTCCCTCACGACCTAGATTTCTTCTGCGTAGCAGCACTCTCTTGACATAAATATATAAGGGAAAAAGCCAACCAAATCAACAGAACAAGACCTCCTTGAAGAGATTGATATTTTGATACCTGTGTCTTGATTCTTCCATGTTTGAGGCAACTGAGCTCATCCCCAGTGGAGTCAGCATAGGATCTTCAACATCTAAATTCTAGCATGGAGTCACCAATCTTCCCCAGTGGAGCTGCCTTAAGAATGAAAACTCAATGAGTGGAGTCGCCAGGTGAAAAGTATACAACCTTCTTAATGTATGACCGTTGTTCACCATCAACAATCACTTCTGAAACTTTGTCGTTCTCCCAGGGATGATATGATTCTCGATCCTCAGCAACGGCGTCAATTTGTTAGCACCCAAATTGACCCCCAAGGTTGTGGAAATAGGACACTTCGGGGTAACCACAAAACCACTTTAGATTGCACTTCTGACCCAGTGCAATCAGAGAGGGATCTCTCTTAAATCTATCAAAGACTGAAAATAATCAATGACAAACACAGAGTCTTCTTAGTCAATATATTCAAATCATAGCACATTCAGGAGGTCAGATTTATGGTGGGACAATTGTTTAAAGGGTTTGGTGAGATAATCAGGGGAGAAACATTATGCAATGGAGTCCTGACCTAATACACAAATCGAATAACAATGCTGCAGCATGAAATATCAAAACAGAGGCAAGATAGCCACCTGCTTCCGGTCGAAATGCTATTGTCTGGTGATAAAAAAAGAAGGAACGAATAGTCCATTGACATGAGCAACCCCCATAGGTGAATTCGATGTCAACTTTAGAGGAAATATTGAGTGAATACCTGAAACAATAGCCAGAGCTTGCTACCAAGAATTCTGCCCTATTATACACTGATTCCAAATATGAAAAAGAAAACATAATGGAAGTAAATAACAGGAAGTATGTTCACATGAGAAGAAGGAGAAAACAGACTGTAATCTAAATGACACATGAATCTCTGTTAAACACCAGCTTCAGGCACTGCAATTTTATTAATGATTATGTCCAACAAGACATAGCTTAGTTTCCCTAGGCATTGGCCTATTGATTTTCCAACCCATTCTACTCCTATTGCATAGATATTTATAGGCTCTCAACCTTGAATTGCCTATCAGAAAACAGTTAAAGCTATGCTGCCACCTATAGGGTCCATTTCGCCACCTTTTACAACAAATTACAAAATGAAAAGGATTGCTAACGGGTCAGCCATGATCTGTTTCACACGTGTTATCAGCAAGCTTACAGACCCTAACATCCTCAAAAATTGAGAAATATTACATATAAACCCGGTTCAAAACATACTGACATGACAGGCCACAGAAAACTAGGGAACAGGTCTCCACCTCACCCCTGAGTCTTCAATTGGCCCTGCCGATCAAAGAAGTCTTCTATCCTCAGGGAGTCTTCCACCTGTGCTTCTTCTGTTGGAGGAGGAGGTGTCGCTTCTTCAGTGGAGAGGATGAAGTCTTCAAGAATCTCTTCAGCTTGGAGGGTGTCCCGCTCATCTTCTCGGGTTTCCTTTTTCTTCTTTCGATGTCGAACCCTCTTGCACATATGTTTCTCCTCAGGCTCACTTGCTGAGTTCTCCTCCATGCGGTCAAACACTACAAGAGGCAAAGGAACATGTTCCTCCTCCACTTCAGACTGTTAGATTTTGAGAATTAATTCAACATACTCTAGGATCTTTACTGAGAGAATAACATGTACAACATATCAATCATATCAAGCACAACAAGCAATCACATAAGACAATAGACACACAGAGTTTCACTGGGGAAAACCATAAAGGTGAAAAACCCCACAACTTCCTCAGAGATAGAAAGAGCAATAATACAACCCAAGTACAAGAGATAGTCCTTCTAGCAGCTACTCCTCCTTCCTCACTTGTGCGCCACTTTCTGGAGAGTGTAGAAGTGAATAATGAAGTGATCAAATAGAGTGCCTCCCGCACTCTATTTATACATGACCTGACTTGCCTAATAAACTAGCAGGTCCGACTTGTCTAACTCAGTCTAATAACCCAAAGTAATACTAATCAGGACCGACCCCGCACTTGGTGGTCTAATAACCCATGGTAATACTAATCAGGACCGACCCCACACTTGGTGGTCTAATAACCCATCATATGCAAGTTGCGACACTTGCAACACTTGTTAATACAAATGACCAGCCCTTTTTCATACTGGATGTAAACCCACCACCTGCAGGTCTTCATCATCTACAGAGCCAGCCCTTTTTCATGCTGGATGTAGGCCTAGCCTCCATGTAGGTCTTCAACATCTCTGGGAGTAAGCCATCAAGTAGGTACACCTCAGGACTGATTACACTGCCTCTGCAAAACCTGCAAGATCTCTCAGGACTGATTACACTGCCTCTGTAAAACCTGCAAGAGCATCTCAGGACTGATCATATGCCTCTGCAAAACCTGTGTACCATACTATCACATCATCGTCTTCAGATCACCTCATAGTCCACGGATCACAACCCAAATGCACACACACAACACTTACACTCATTGACATGGAAGAAATTTCCTCTAACCATCCGGGAAAGGCTCAGCACTTACACTCACCGTCATGGAAGAATTTTCCTCTGACCATCCAGGAAAGGCTCACAGCACTTACATCGACGACCATGGAAGGACTTTCCTCTGACCATGTCGGAACGACTATAGCAATTACATCACGACCATGGAAGGACTTTCCTCTAACCATGTCGGAAAAGCTACGCCCAACCCTTACATTTCACCATGGAAGGACTTTCCTCTAACCATGTGAAAATGGCCCAGCCCTTACATCTCACTATGGAAGGACTTCCCTCTAACCATGTGAGAATGGCTCGTGTGCATCTGTGTCTCCGGACTCATCACTTCCCCTTGGAAGGTATCTCGATTTGAAGTACACCAAGTCTCCCTCTGAAGTATTCAAAATTCACTCTGGATAGCGACTTGGTCAACACATCGGCAATGTGCTCATCCGTCGCAACATATAGGAGCTTCACTGCTCCTCTTTGCACCATATCCCGGATATAGTGATACTTGATCTCAATGTGCTTCGAATTGTCATGGAACACTCGGTTCTCCGACAACTTCACACAGCTCTGTTTGTCGCAATATATACAAGTAGCACTTAGCTGGAGATCAAACAAATCAGACAGTAGCTTCCTAAGCCATACTGCCTCACAACTAGTCGAACAAGTTGTGACAGACTCTTCTTCGGCTGTACTCAGTACCACACAGGACTGCTTCCTGCTAAACCAAGAGATCATACTGGATCCCATACTGAAGCAGCACCCCGAAGTGCTCTTCTAATCAATGGCACTTCCTGCCCACTCTGAATCAACATAATCCTCTAGGTTAAACTTTTGATTCGCATCATACTTGAGCCCATAGTCAACTGTACCCTTCAGGTACCTCAGAATATGCTTTGCAACTATCAGGTGAACATGTCTCGGATCTGTCAAATACTAGCTCAAGGTGTTCACCACAAAGAAGATGTCTGGTCTCGTATTCGTCAGGTACATCAAGGACCCAATCATTTGACAATACATCATAGCATCAACCGGCTCAGATAAAGCATCACACAGAAGCTTCAGGTTCGATGCCAGAGGTGTGGCCATGGCCTTGCAGTCCATCATCCCGAACCTCTTCAGGATCTCTACTGCATACTTTTCTTGTCCAAGGAATATTCCATCTGCACTCTGCCACACCTCCATACCAAGAAAGTAGTGCATCATACCCAAGTCCTTCATCTCGAACTCGGCAGCAAGCTTCCTCTTCGTGTCGGCAATCAATTTTTCCTCACCTGTTACAAACATGTCATCCACATACAATAGCAGTATCACTGGATTGCCTTCCTCAACCTTGTAGTAAAGGTTGGAATCCGCTTTACTCTTGGTAAAGCCCAAACTAGATAGGAAGCCATCTATCCTGCCATACCAGGTCCTGAGTGTCTGTTTCAATGTTAGTTTTTTCAGAATTTAATACATTCTGATCTAGGATCGTAACTGAAAGAACAACATGTACAACATATCAAGCATAAGAGACAAGAGACAAGAGACACAAAACATTTCACCGAGGAAAACCAAGAAGGTGAAAAACCCCGGAACTTCCTCAGAGATAGAATAAGCATCAATACAATGATCACCATGATCAAACCCAAGAGATAGATATCTATAGCAGCATGCTCCTCCTCCACTTGTGCGCATCCTCCTCTTCTCTCACTAATGCGAAGTGAATGAACAATATAATGTGTAAAATGAGAGAGACACACTCTCTATTTATACACTACATCACTTGACCTTTACTCAACTAGGTCGGCCCTAACTTAAGCACATAACATAATGTTGACTGGGCCGACCCCCAATAGGGTGGTCTAATAACCCTTTGACCCACATGAATCATACAGGGCCGACCCCAACAAGGTGGTCTAATAACCCATCAAGTATAAGTTACGACACTTACAATATAACTTGCAACACTTGCAAGTACACATGACGACACTTCCAATCAGAGGAATAATACATCTCCATTGGGGATACAATAAAGTACAAATGTAATACATACAATATACAAGTGAATATCTTCCAAAGTTACAAATACATCAACATTCAAACCATACAGGGCTTTATTCAGTTTGCAGACATGTGACCCTCGGTCATGTGTCTCAAACCTGAGTGGCTTATCCGCATACACTTCCTCTTCAACTACACCATTCAAGAAAATTGTCTTGACATCCATCTGGGGTACCTTCCATTTAATCACTGCAGCCAGAGCAAGTACTGATATAATGAAAGTGTATCTGGCCATAGGAGCAAAATTCTCTTCATAATCAATCCCTTCTTTCTAGGAGAAGCCACGAGCTACAAACCTTGCTTTATATTTCTCTATGCTGCCATCTGCGGCATGCTTAATCTTATAGATCCACTTGGAAGTCACCACAGACTTCCTATCTGGTCTTGGGACCACATCCCAAACATTATTCTTCATGATCGACTAGTATTCCTCGACCATGGCATCCTTCCATTCTTTCTTTTCTGCTGCTTCTTCATAACTGGAAGGTTCTTTGTTCATTATGTCACAGAGTAAAGCAACATAGCTGGTATGTGATCTTGTCTTTTTCCTTTCTCTGTGTTCCTCTTGTGGAATGCCAAACATTTCTGCATCTTGAATGAGCTCTCTAGCCCATGCTGGTTTCCTCTTGTGAGATTTCTTCTCATGAGGTGGATCTACATGTTATTGTGGATCTTCCATCTCACAATCTTCTTCAGGAATTGCTTCATTCATAGTGGTGTCTGGTGTTCTGGATATTCTAGGTTCTTCATTGTCTTCAATAGGTGTCTTTCTTGATTTGATGTATGATGAGCCTCATCAAATGTTATATCCCTACTGATGTCAATCTTCTTGAATCCTGGGAAGTAGATTCTGTAAGCCTTCGAGCTTTCACTGTAACCCACGAATATGCCCTTCTTTCCTGAAGGATCTAGCTTTGTCCTCTTTTATTTTGGGATGTGAGTATATACTGGGCAACCAAATATTATGAGATGGCTAACTTCTGGTTTCTTACCAGTGAACACTTATGAGGTGTTCTGTTTTGCACATATACTGATGTTCTTGTTGCTTCTGCCCATAAGTGCATGGGTAGATCTTGGTCATGAAGCATTTCCCTAGCTGCTTCCATGATTGTCTTATTCTTTCTTTCAGCAACGCTGTTTTGTTGTGGATTGTAAGGAGTAGTCAACTCCCTCTTAATTCCTGAATCACTGCATAGCTTCTTGAAGTCACCTGAGGTAAATTCTCCGCCATTGTCAGATCTGAAGATCTTGATCTTCATGTCAGCTTGATTCTCTATCAAGGCTTTGAATTCCTTGAACTTGTCAAACACCTCATCTTTGTTCTTCAAGAAGTAAACCCAAGTCTTCCTAAAGAAATCATCAATGAAGGAGACATAGTATACATACCCACTCAGAGAGCTGGATGACATTGGACTGCATACATCAGAGTGGATAATTTCCAAGATTCTTTTTTTTTCCTTGCTTTCACTACTTGGAAATGTCTTCTTTGTGTTCTTCCCCTTTGCACAACCTTTGCAAATACCTTCATGCTTTGTCTGGATTTCAGGAAGACCTTCTACAACTTTGCTTGCAATTGGTAATGCCCTATAGTGCATGTGTGCAAGCCTTCTATGCCAAAGTTCACTTGGCTCTACTAAATCATGGACCATGGCTTGTTATGGTTGGCCCTTCAATTTGTATAGTCCTCCCTCTTGCTCTCCAATCACCACTCCACCATCTATAGTCTTACCCTTTGGCCACATTAGTACTTGGCCATATCCAAATGCAACCCTCATGCCTTTTGCATCCAATGCAGATATGGAGAGTAGGTTCTTCTTGAGACCTGGAACATATAGTACATCTTTCATCTTCATAGACTTTCCAAAGTCTAGCTTATAGGAGGCTTCACCACTTCCTTTTATTGGATATTGGTAGTCATCCCCAAGTTTCACCTTGTGGGGTGATTCATGTTCAGATAGGTTCATAAAGGATTCCTTGAATCCTGTCATGTGTTTGGAAGCCCCACTATCTATAAGCCAATCATTACTTCCATGAGTAATGGTTCCAGTGAGGGAAGAAATCAAAACATACTCTTCATCACTTGAAGAATCTTCACTTTCTTCTCTAGCCCTCTTCCTAGGAGGTTCATCATCCTCTGTAGCATGAGCATGATGTCTTCTTTTGATGTTCTTCTTCTTGTGAGAGCCATCCTTCTTATTTATGGGACAGTCTCTGGAATAGTGTCCCTTTTCATCACATGTATAGCAACGGATATAGGACATGTTTCTTCGAGGTTTGGGACTACCCCTTTGATTCTGATGGTGATGCCTTTCTTTCTTGCCATGATGGTGAGCCTTTTTGTCACCATGTCTTTTGGAGTGTGCTGTGAGAGCTTGGTCTTCATTCCCCATCTTCTCTTCTCGAGCTACAATTCGAGCTTCTTCCTGTGAGCATTCTTCCCACAGCCTACTGAATGAGATAAGTTTCTTCCTAGCACAAATTCCTTGGATGAAGGAATCCCATGACCTAGGAAGGCCATTAAGAGTGGTCATTACCACTTCTCCATTCTCTATATCTTCTCCCACAACTTCAAGTTGTTCTTTTATCTGGGATACCCTTGAGAAATAAGATTGCATAGTCTCCGCATCCTGGATCTTGATATTCTTCAATTGATTCCTGAAGGTCATCTTCCGATTTATATTCTTCCCTTCAAATAGCTTGGTCAGGGAATCAAACATCTCCTTAGGTGTCTTTAGAGATGACACATGTGGTATGAGATGGTCTTTAATAGAAGGAACAATTATCCTCTTTTCCTTGACCAATTTCTTCTTGTGTAAGGCCTTAGCCTCTTCTCCCTCTGGGACAGGGACCTCTTCACTTATGTAAGTGTCCAACTCATTCTCTTCCAAGATTAACCCAATCCTACACTTCCATGCTCAGAAGTTATCAGCTCCTTCAAGCTTATCCTCAAGCTTTGTGTGGTGAGACATCTTAAAGAGTACTTCAAATGGAAATAGAAGAGATTTAAGTCTTACCACTTGATTTGCTAAAAACTGGATCTGGTGTCGGATTAGGGTTTCTCAGAGAAACCCTAAAAATTCAAACTTTGAATTTCAAACTTCTGAAAGGATAGAAAGATGCGCCTTGATAAGCTGATCAAGATGGTATACTAAGAATTTGAAAATTGCAAAGTTTCAACCCCTCAAAATTGCCTTTTAGATTTTCGGATTCACTTGGGAGGACCCTGAATTAGGGTTTGAGTTTCCCGGCGCTTCACCCAACCAAAAAGTTCGATCCAAACCTCTAAACTTCGATTTTTCCAAGGAGCTTCCTGATATGGTCTCAGATTTCAGAAATTCCTATTTTTGTGGAAACCCTAATTTTAAGGGCCAAAAATGAAAGTGCCCAGAATTGAATTCTGATTGGACAGAAAGATGCACCTTGCTGAGTAGACTCAATCTACCTTACTACTTTTCCAAAATCTGCGGAGAGAAACCCAATAAACAAGAAACCCTAGTTCCTGCAACTGCACAGTGTCTTCTTCTCAGGTTAGCTCTGATACCATGTTAGATTTTGAGCATTAATTCAACATAATATAAGATCTTTACTGAGAGAATAACATGTACAACATATCAATCATATCAAGCACAACAAGCAATCACATAAGACAATAGACACACAAAGTTTCACTGGGGAAAACCATAAAGGTGAAAAACCCCACAACTTCCTTAGAGATAGAAAGAGCAATGATACAACCCAAGTACAAGAGATAGTCCTTCTAGTAGCTACTCCTCCTTCCTCACTTGTGCGCCACTTTCTGGAGAGTGTAGAAGTGAATAATGAAGTGATCAAATAGAGTGCCTCCCGCACTCTATTTATACACGACCTGACTTGCCTAATAAACTAGCAGGGCCGACTTGTCTAACTCAGTCTAATAACCCAAAGTAATACTAATCAGGACCGACCCCGCACTTGGTGGTCTAATAACCCATGGTAATACTAATCAGGACCGACCCCACACTTGGTGGTCTAATAACCCATCATATGCAAGTTGCGACACTTGCAACACTTGTTAATACAAATGACGACACTTCCGTATAGAGGAATAATACCATCTCTATAGGAGTACAATATACATGGGTGAAATACATTCCGAAGTTACATACACATCAACACAGACCACGCCTTCTCTGGCATGAAAACCACCTCAGCTCCCTGATCCTTCTCCATGACCGGGTTCTAACCAAAAGATACCTGAGCTGCAGGGCTTTGCTACCTTTCTCATGCAATGGTCATGAATCAATGAATGCCGAGACCCCGTTCATAACGATCTTGACAGTGACGACATCCATGCGTGATTACCTTCGCCATGTTGGTCTGACCGGATCTCCCAAGCTAGTAGGAATGATGACAACGGCATGAGATGACGTGAAACACGCTTAACCAGGCTCTCAGGATAGGCGGAAGGAACGAACAACAACGCTGAGGTGGCCTCCTTCCTATTGGCAATCATTTGCTAGCAATGGAGATGCTCTTTCAGTACCCATTTCATTGATCCAACGGGTGCTGTATATATTAACCTTGCTCACTTCTGGACTGTCGGATGGTGTTGCCCCTACCATGTTCGCAAATCTTAGGACTGTTAATCGTCTGCATGAGTTCATTTCACGAACAAAACCCCAGCCATGGATTCGAGCTCTAATAGATCCCGGTCGTCTGAACTTACATCCTCCTACCAAAAGTTCACAAATATGCAACTTGGATTTCCCTGCACATGTTAGATATGCGAACAAATTATCAGCCGTTGATTCATCTCCTCCGCCGTCGATCAAATTTTGACTTACATGTTGGTTAACCCTCCACCAGCACTTTATAGCACCCCCAACTTTTCTACGAAGGGCGTCTGTAACCGTTGATCTCCATCGCGGTTGATCTGAGCCGTCTATAGGCACCATTATGTTACTGAGGGGGCAATTTGCTTCCAAACCTATGATTATCATTAAAATCTTAGCCTTTCTCCAGACACCCTTACCACGGGCCAGGCCTATTACTCAGAGCTTCTAATTTTTTGATTTTAGGACCATGAGGTTTTGGGAACAAAGTTTTCCCTCTTGACATTCTCCACGGGCCTGAACCCCTCCATATGATTAGCACAATTCTAATGCTAACACCATCCATATTGCTCAAAACATTCTAATGGCACCTGCATTCCCAATGAGAGGCCAAATATCTCTTACAAAATTCATGTAAGGTAGTTGGATTCCTTTTTCATCATCACAATGATGATGTCAATGACGATAGCAATGATTATGATGATATATGACAATGATGACAATAATATTGTTGATGTCTATGATAATGAAAATGATGACAAGGATAACGATTTCGATGACAATGATGATGATGATGATGTATTTGAACCTAAACATTGTTGAGGGAGGAAATCTAGGCCTTATCCCCTAGAGGAAGGATTTAAGCATCCAACTTTAAAAATCATACCTTGATCAACATACATGACCTCCTGAGCATATCCTTTGCTTGAAAGTGGGGATTGAAAGCATTACAAGGTTTAAGCTGTAGATACAGGTATGTGATCCTTAGATATCATCAGGGTAAAAACCTAATCCTTTGGCCCTAAATGAATATTAGAGGAATCCAAACCCAACAATGAATCCTCAAGCCAAAACACATGACCTCCCAATTGACCTTAAAGTGGGTATAGTGAGCTTTAGAGCAGAAGGTATATTCATAAGGATCTCAACATGATTAAGGGAGGAACATAAGCCATAGGCCCTAAAGGAAGCTTTTATTCATCCAAGGTGAAAGACAACCTCTCAAACCAATACACATGATCTCCCAAATGGATGCTACACATCTAAGTGGGAATATTAGCACCATTTGAGTTTTTGAAGACTAAGTAATTGTGTTGAGGCCTTGACCAATATCAAGAAATGAAACTCAAACATTGGACTTAAAAGGTCTCTTATAGGGATCAAGGGCCATGAGTAAGGCCATGAACCACCATGCATGAAATCTCCATGGAGTATTTGGCCTTTGATTGGTGATATGGGTACCATTATAAGGTTTTAAACATCAAGGATTTCTTGCAGGTTCTTGGACATGTTCAAGAGAGGAAAAGAATTCCTTAGGACCTTAAGTAACTTTCTATGCATCTAACACCAAGTACACTGCCTCAAACCATCGCACATCACCAAACCATTGCACATCACCTCTCAAGTATATCATTTGCCCTTGAGTTGGGACATATGTACCATTTAGAGGTTTTGATTAGTATGTATGGGTATTGGTACCTTGACCATGGTTGAGGCATGAAACCTAGGCCTTATGCATTAAAGGTGTCTTCTAATGCTCAAGGGCCACGAACGAGGCCTTGAACCACCATACATTCTCTCTCTATGATATATTTGCCTTTGAGAGGAGATATAGACTCTCCTAGAAGGTTTTTAGCACGAGGAATGGATCATGAGGATTTGCACATGTTTGGGGGAGTAAACATAAGTTGCGGACCTTGAAGGAAGCTTATAGGAATTTAAGGTAAAAAAACATCACCTTAAAACACCACACATGATCGACTTAGGATATTATTGGCCTTGGAGTGGGGATATGGTTACAATTGGGATTTTTTGAGATCTATATATGGGTACAAGGATGTTAACCATGGATGGCGGAGGAAAATCAGGCATTAGGCTCTTAAGGTAGCTTATAGGGCTCGAGATCCATGAATGACACCTTGATCCACCACATGTGACTTCTTGAGGGGAACTTTGTCCTTCAAGTGGGGATATGGGAACTGTTCAATTTTTTCAAGCACTAGGTATGTGTCTTGGTGCCTTAAACATGGTTAAGAAGGATACCCAAGCTTTAGTCTTTAAATAAATCCTATTAGCATCTAGGGTGAAGAAGGACATGTTAAACCATTACAAATTATCTTTCGATGGTATGCTTGACCTCCAAGTGGGGAAATTGGTGTGATTAGGATATTTTCAACAATAAGTATGGGTTTCAAGGCCCTTCCCATGCCTTGGGCCCCAAAGTAAGACTCCATACATCCAGGGTCAAGAGCAATTGTGCAAACCACTACACATGACCTCTCAAGGGCATCCTTTTCCTTTGAGCGGGGATATGATGCCACTATTATTTTTATAGTAGTAAGGACAGGTATTTGGGTTCTAGACATGATTTTGGGAGTAAATGTGGGCCTTATGTACTAGAGAAAGCTTCTAGGAATCCACATATAAGAAGGAAACTTCAAACAACCAAACATACCCTCTTGAGGGTATACTTATCCTTTGAGTGGGGTTTGGTGCCATCAAGTGGTTTCAAGTAGTAGCTATGATCATAGACATTATCAAGGGAGGAATCCCATGCTTTACGACATAATTTAATATTTAAAGCACCTTGTGCCATGAACGATGCCTTAAAACACCACACATAACACCTTAGGAAAAGATAAGCCTTATTCCCTAAAGGAATATTTTAAGCATCAAATTTTAAAAATCAGTATACCTTGATCAACCAAACATGACTTCCTAAGCATATCCTTGGCTCGAAAGTGAGGATTTTGGAAGCATTACAAGGTTTAAGTATCAAGTATGGGTATGTGAGCCTTGGATATCATTGGGGTAAAAACCTAAGGCTTAGGCCCTATATGAATACTAGAGGAATCCAAACCCAAGAATGAAACCTCGAGCCAAAACACATGACCTCCCAAGGGGATACATATTCGACCTTAAAGTGGGGATAATGAGCTTTAAAGAAAAAGGTATAGGTCAGAAGGACCTCAACATGATTAAGGGAGGAACATAGGCCATATGCATTAAAGGAAGGTTTCATGCATCCATGGCCAAAAACAACATCTCAAACCAATACACATGACCTCCCAAAGGGATCCTTCACCTCTAAGTGGGTGTGTTAGTACCCTTTGATTTTTTAAGAACTGAGTATTTGTCTAGAGGCCTTAACCAAGATCAAGAAATGCAACTCAAAGATTGGACTTAAAATGCCTCTTATAGGGCTCAAGGGCCATGAGTGACACCTCGAGCTATCATGCATGAAATCTCCATGGGATATGGCCTTTGATTGGTGATATGAGCACCATTAGAATGTTTTCATCATCAAGGATTTATTGTAGGGTCTTGGACATGTTCAAGAGAGGAAAACAAGTCCTCAAGACCTAAAGTAATTTTCTACACATCTAATATCAAGTACACTACCTAAAACCATTGCACCTCACCTCTCAAGAGTGTCATATGCCTCTGATTTGGGATTTATGCACCACTAGGAGGTTTTGAACACTGTGTATAGGTATTGGTACCTTGACCATAGTTGAGGGAAGAAACTTAGGTTTTATGCATTAAAGGTGTCTTCTAAGGCTCAAGAGCCATGAGTGAGGCATTGAACCACCACACATTCTCTCTCCATGGTTCCTTTGGCCTTTAAGAGGAGATATAAACTCCCTTAGAAGGTTTTTGGCATTAGGAATGGATCGTGAGGCCTTGCACATGGTTGGGAGAGTAAACATAAGTTTTGGTTCTATAGCAACATGTATTAGAAATCTATAGTTCATCTTGTGAGTTCTACAACATTATTTTGTTGTACCACTCTTACATTTAATCATTATTCCTTAAAAGACAAAGCAAGTTCAAATAATCATGCCAACTTTGCATTTTTTATTATTAGAAGACACTTGTGTTCCTCCTCTCACCTTACCCACAATTCTAGGAACATTTTCATCTTTTTCCCTCTCAAGTATGACTTTAGGGCCTCATCCCTAGGGTTTCGATACAAGACCATGGTTTATTTCTCAACTCCCATCCTTAGTTGACCAAATCTTAAAATGTTAACTATATATCAATTGTATTCAATGGCTCGGTTTAATATTATTTTTTTACTAACACCAGAAAGCATTGGAAAAAAAATGAGGCTATTCCACTATAATCCCTCTTTAATATTTTGTCACCATAGTCCAAATATCAAACCTCATTCATTTGTGTGAGTGTAGGGGAATATGACAAAAGGAGGATCAAAAGGGTTGATGGAAGTGAACTTGGTGAGGGAAATAATCACAAATAAGGATCAATGATCAAGCCTCCTTCATGTATCCATAAGATGAAAAATGAAATAGGAAAGAGGAGCTACACAAGGAAAAAACAAGGCAGATGGAGGAATGGGAAACCCTCCACCTTCGAAATGATGCACAAATGTAGGTCATATAAATATTTGAATAATTCACATGTCCCGTGACATAAATCTCAACATGATGTTTTTCAATGCTTATCTCTTCCAAGTTGGTAAGAAGGTTGCCTTGAGCAACTTTCTGAAATCATGTTCCAGCCAAAGAAAGAGGTAGGAGTCATCTTCATTATGACTCTTACCCCATTAAAGAGTATTGGTGGTTTATTTTATATGGTTATTTTGGACAGTTAGTGACTTTTCAAGCACATAAAGAGTATCAATTGTCATTATTAGCCCCATTTTGATCTAGTAAACGTTAAATTCATTAGTTGGGTTAATAGTTTGGTTAGGCCTCCTGCACTTGGTTTGGATTATTAGGGTTGTTTGAACGTTAGACTTTCAATATTCCTTAACCCATTGTAACACTTGAGTCATATTTATGATAGACATTAAGGCCATGGTGTCCTATGGGATCTTGTTGGCACACAATCAAGATCAATCCTACCTAGTTTGGCTCATTTCATGTGCATAAATTTTTGGCCTTCAGGGCGGCCATCCCATAATTATTTCAAATTTTTTAAACCCTCCAATGTCATTATTTCTTATTACAAGGATGATCGGGTCAAATTTCATGATGCATAGGCCCAATTTGCAAAAAAATCAACATTGGACCCTTTTTCTAGTCATTGGATGGGTTCTAGATGGACATGATTATTCATAGAAAAGAAAATAGGTTATGTTCACTATGAGAAAAACAAAGAACTCTCACCTTTTATATACCTAAATAAGCTTTCCAACGATCCATTATTTGCTTGATTCCAAGTTTTTTTTCCTAGTCAACTAAGCGAGCAAAGTGCACACCTACTAAATGGAAAAATTCCATTGTCATGACTTCGTGATCATATTTTATTGTGAATCTGATTCAAAGGAAAAATCAAGGCAAGTGGAAATATGGAGCACTCTGATACCTTTCCAACAGTGTATCATATGCCTAATTTCAACTCCCAGTTGTCGAGAACAAACCTTCACATTTTCAAGACCTCTTTTAAGCAACAATTTGGTCGAAGTAGTATGTGGTTTAAAAAATATTGTTAATAGACTCTAAATTATAAATTTAGAGTTTCCGTGTTGTATTTGGTTATGATCCCTTTGCAATGACACCTCATTTCAACATCAGTTGACCCAGTTATGGTTGTCACAACGTTTAGTACTAGTTATGAGGGGGTTGTTTTGGTAGGTAGCACAAGAGTTTTAGGACAATAAAAAATGCATTTGATAGTCTCATACCATGTTTGTGAGTGGAAGTCATCAAAGTACTCATTGAGACCTTTCCAATGATACTTCATTTTTATCGACTGGGCATCATATGGTAGTGTGGCAACCTTCACAAGATTGAGTCTTTTGTGGACCGCATCAACCAATAAGTATTAGGGATAGATCTTCGGGAATAATTGAGGGGAGAGATGGCACAATATTAGTTCATCAATTACATATTCATGATGTGCTCGTTGAGACCTTTTCAACTACATGTTGCATACCCCATTCCAACTCTGTCTCACGGGGACCCTCCTTAGCTTCTCCGATCAAAGTCCAAGTCCAAGTCAAAGGTTGACTGGCGCAATTTTCAAGAAAATAAAAAATATTATTAAAAAAATAAAAGATAGAAAATAGAAAATAATAATTAAAAAAAGGGAAAAATGAGAAGACGCCATGCATGCTTCCTCATGCAAAAAGGAGAAAATTTTAAAAATGAAAATTAGGGAAAATAGAAAACCCCTATTTCCCATTCTCCTTGGTTCATTTGCCAAATTTGGAAATGGAGCTCTGCAGCTTTGGGTTGGGTGTAGAAGATCAATTTTTTTCATAGGAATTTTACGGTGAACTTCCCTTTGAGAAAATACCATTGCTGACCATCACTAGTTCATGGTTAAAATTGTTAGATTAGTCACCGATGTACATTTTGGTTCATTGAGTGCTTTTCAGTGTTGTTTTAGTGGATTGTGTTGATTATACGGTTGCACGATGTCCTAGTTCTAAGAATTTTGTGTTGGTTTTGACATGCATGATAGAAATTGTACCATATCTGAATGAGTTGATGGTTGGTTTGAGTTGTTTTGGTGTTGGAATGGTTTTAGTGTTGTTTGAACCATAATTTTGGGGTGAATTCGTGTTAGATAATGATGGATTGAGCGTTCGTTTCCAAAGTATTTAGTTATTGGGGTGAATTATTTTATTGTTGGTTAAGTTGTGTAAAATTATTGTATGAGGGAGGGGATTTGAATCACTCTTACACACCAAAGCCAAGTTCCTTGGCCCTCTTGAATTTTTTTCTGCAAATGATTCAACTTGATTGAATTTTTGAATTAGGTCAACTTCAAGTGTTAAATTTTCAGAATTTACTTCAATCTGATCTAGGATCTTAACTGAGAGAACAACATGTACAACAAATCTATATCATATCAATCATGGACACAATAATGCAAGCACACAAGAGACACAGAGTTTACTTGGGGAAAACCATAAAGGTGAAAAACCCCAATAACTTCCTCAGAGATAGATAGAGCAATGATACAACCATAATACAAGAGATAGTCTTCTCCTAGAAGCAGATCCTCCTCCTCCACAAGTGCGCCACTCTCCAAAGTGTGAGTGTGAGAATAGAATGTTTAAAATGAGAGAGACCCACTCTCTATTTATACACTAACTTGACTTGACCTTTACTCAACTAGGTCGGCCTCAACTTAACCACTTAACATAATGTTGACTGGGCCGACCCCCACTAGGGTGGTCTAATAACCCTTTGACCCACATGGCCGACCCCCAATAGGGTGGTCTAATAACCCTTTGACCCACATGACTTATACAGGGCCGACCCCAACAAGGTGGTCTAATAACCCATCAAGTATAAGTTACGACACTTACAATATAAATGACGACACTTCCGTATAGAGGAATAATAACATCTCTATAGGAATACAATATACATATATGTGAAATACATTCCGAATTTACATATACATCAACATCAAGGGGTATCCATACCATATGAACTTGGAACCTAAATTTTGATTCCATGATTTTTTTTTCCAAAATCAAATTTCGTGATCTGGACACATTTAAGAAAAAAACATAGTTCACCCTATGGCAGTTTTTGTTTTCCTGGGTTTTGGGTATGAGTTTGTTCGTAGTTTCTTAAGAATGTTGAAGGATATCAGGAAATTAAGAGTTGTAGATAGATAGGTTCCTAGTGTTTGTAAAAATCCCTCAGCCAAATAGTTGTCTACCAGGTGTTTGATGAAATGCATGAGCCAAAATTGCCATAACTTCATCCGAAGGTGGAATTTGTACTAAATAATGATGGATTGCGTGTTTGTTTCCAAAGTATTTAGTTGTTGGTATGAATTACTATATTGTTGGTTAAGTTGTGTAAAAATATTGTAAGTGAGAGGGGATTTGAACCCCTCTTGGGCACTAGACCCAAGCCCCTTGGCCCTCTTAGAATTTTTTTTGCAAATGATTCAAAGAATCACATCTATCGGTGATTCTATTTTGAATTAGGTCAAATTCAAGGGATATCCATACCAACTTGACTTAGAACCCCCATTTTGAGTCCAACAAAGTTGTTTCCATATCCAAATTTCATGATCTAGACACATTTAAAAAAAACGCAGACCCCCCTAAGAGGTTTCTATTTTCTCGGGTTTTGGGTATGATTTTATTCCTGGTTTCTTAATAATGTTGAAAGGATATCAACAAATTAATATTTTTAGGTGGTTAGGTGCCAAGTGTTTAACAAAATCCCTCATCTAAATCGTTGTCTACCAAGTGTTTGATGAAATGCATAAGCCAAAATTGCCATAACTCCTTCATCAAGAGGTGGAATTTTGCCCATAAATAGTTAGAATGACTGGAGCATAGAGCATTTCAATGATATAGGAGACAAACTTATGAATTCAATCCATATTTCAAAAAAAAAATTATGTAAGTCACTTAGCCTATTTTACAACTTGACCGGTATATATTTCGGGCGAGTTTGGGCTCATTTTGAAGTTTATTTAGGCTTGAACAACTTGTTTGTATATTTTGTTCATTGACCTAAATTTACAGGCACATTAACAATGTGGTTGTTGTTGTTAGTTTCCCCCTTTTGACTAAATTTTACAAGGAAATTGAAAAACAATCTCCATAACTAAGTTGTCCTAGATCCCGGTGTACCTAGGGAGTTAACCTTGTCCATTTTTTTAGCCTAAAAGGGAACGATCGACTTGTTGTTTGCTCTTATTAGTTTGTTGGTTTGAAAAATCAATGAGCTAATCTTTCACATCCACACCCTAGTTTCTCACATTCTACCCTTTTTGGTCCATCCAAGAAGTCGAGAGAGGACAATACCTCAACAAGGTGGTCCTCAAGTTCCTCTCCTCTCTTTCTTCCCCCTTTTTACCACCTCATAAACCATACCATCTAAGGTGTAGGTACCCTTTTACCCTTGCTGAGCTATCAAAGAGGCTGTAACCAACCTCACTGTTGGATAGGTAGAATCCATCTCAATGGACAGATTTTGCCTATAACAAAGATGTTTTAAAGAAACCTAGAGAGGAAAAAGTATGTGAAATAACATTGGATATACCCAAGCCTCAAGGCGTTACAAATATAATTTATAAGAAGATTAAGCAAGACCATTACATTAGTACAATATTGTGAATGCTTGCACTAATTTCAAGAGTAGACCATGTGAGCATTGCATTGATAATGTGAAAAGGAAATTTAGCATGTTAGGACATTGGTGCAATAAGGAGAAGAATATGTATAGAGGATTAGCTGTATTCTTTATATGTTTCAAGACTGAAGAGATGGATCACCTTATTTGGAGTCTACTTGGGGCTTGTTTGTTACGGAATGGACAACTAGGATAATCTATCATTGATTTTAAATATTTAAATTAGATGGGTATATAATTTGCAAGTTGTCTAGTGTTAAATATAAACAATGCTTGAGTTTTTCTCCATATAAAATTGTCAATGTCTTATGATGGTGCATTTTATGTATGCATGTTTTACTATTTTTAGAACCAAAACAAAACAAGTTTTATTATGTTTTACCATGATGGTGTAGAGACTTGAAAACATAATTTCTATTTAGAAAATAGAATGCAATGTATAGTTAAAAATTGGTCAAATGTTATTTGGAGGCTTTGCCTTAGTTTTAGCTTCCTTGTTGTGTATGTCCATCCAATGTTGATTTTAAGTGGTCTTTGACTTAGAATACTACAAGTTAGTTCCTTAGTTGAAGGTTAGATGGGTTATTCTTTGAATTTGGGTGACATGGTTTTTACCCTCAATCCGACTTAAATGGGTTTGAAATCTGGCAATATAGAACTTTTTGTATGCTTGCATTGTATCATGAATAAAGTTATCCATATTAACCCTAATATTATTGAGAATATTGTAAGTCGTATCACCCTCTTACATGCGCTAGATAAACCCTTTGGCATGCCTATTGTATTTTGAGAGTGATTATAGGTCTCCCATTTCATCATCTCATCCTCTTAGTTGTCTTTAGAACCTTTAACTCTTGCAAAAATTTCATTAGCCATTGTGTTTTGTCATCCAACATTGGTTAAAGTCAACAAACTCCATCTTGTGGTTTCTTCTTCATATAAAATGTTGGATTGGTAATAATACATGACCTTTATATACCGATTTCTCTCTTGTTTACAATGACTATGCTTGAGGAGGAGATCCAATCATTTGCTTTAAATTTAATTTTATCCAACAAATACTGTAGGCACTCTACTACAAATTGTTATCTTGTAGTGACTCTTAGAATTCAATTTCTCAAGAATCTCCTAGGTTTTCCCTTCTCATTTCAACGCCATTATTGCTTCCATTGCATTATCTTTTAGGGTAGGATCTTGTAGATTGTACTTACAAGACAATTTTAATTTTGAGTCTCCAAAAACACTTGCACTTCTAAATCACAAATTCAAAATAATTGTCAACTAACATTCAACCCAACTTATACGACTACCAAGCATTTCCATAAAATCACACCTGTCCACCTCCTACATCTTGTAGAATACCCTTGGAAGCTTCATCAAAGACTAACCCATTTTTACTGTGGTTACAATCTAGAGTTGTTGGTGTGGCTAGCTTTTCATTTACACTGGGACTCTTGAGACCACTACATTAGCCAATTTTTTCCACTCTTTTTCATGAACTTGCCAACGTGAACATTGAATTGAGGTATAAATCATCTCAATCACCAAAATTTCACTTCAGAGTCTTCCAGGCGAGTGTTTTTACCTTTCTCTCTAAAAATTAGTTTATTCCTATTGAGCCATTTCCGCCATCAAATGTTTTTAACTATAACATTCCAAATAGTTCTCAAGGTTGCTTTGGCTATGAATCCTCGAGGTAAGTCATCAAACCATAAAAGAATATACAAGATGAAACATATCCCAAACTTTTCCAATGAAGAAACAAAGATTCTATGAAGAAGCGAATAATCTATAAGAAGAGAGACGCTCATGTCATTTACCATTCACTGCATATAGAAAGGATGACCTTGGGTACTTTTCTTCTTCTATGAACATTTTGGTTTTACTTGTAAGACAATTTTATTTTAGAAGGGTAGAGAAGTTCCGATACTTGATTGCATTCTAGATAAGGGTCCCTATAAGGGAAACATTTACATGAGTGAGTAAAAAACTAGCCATTCTTCACCCTATATCCCTAGTTTATTCTTGTGCTTTAACCAACCTTTCTTAAAATCAACTCATCATAAGATATTCACGCGAGATTTGCACGGGCCTTCTCCATTATAGAATGATATCGATCATTGATTATAAACCATAATAAATATGATTTTTAAAAATCTATTTCCTTATTGATATTTACCATAGTTCCAAGGAGGCATGGTCCATGTTTATAGCATATTTGTGAAACAAAACCTTTTGTTAGGGTTGATTTATTGAAAAACCTAGTCTCCAAACTAACTTGGTTGCTAGTGAATCCACAAATTGGTGCAAGTTTCTAATTGTAGGGACACATACCACCTCCGAAAATCAGATATTGAAATTTTATGTTTTTTACTTTACTCCTTTGTAAATAAAACAAATGAGGATATTTTCAATTTTAGATAACACCAAGTGCTAGAGGTGGGTGTAGTATACATGCACCCTCTATGACATTTGAGAAAGTGGAAGACTTATACCTTGATTGAAAATTAGTTTATTGGATATGGACCACAATAATTTGAAATTTGGCCATAGACATAACAAAATTATAATCTAGGCAATAATTGTTGTAATCAATTGACCATGCAATAATAAAAATAAACCACCACAAATACACCATTCACAACAATATAAAAACACAAAAAGTTCTACTTATTTGTGCTAATATGGATGGACCACATGGAATGGCTACCGAGGAATGATTTTCCTACCAAATATAGTGAATATGATGGGATTCCTACTACCGAGTCAAGCCCATGGAATGTCATGAGCAATGTGTGCTTCTTCAGCTTCCCATCTTAGTAATAGAATTAAACTATATGATGTAATGGAAAGGAGGGTTGCATAGGAAACCCATATTATGCAATTCCCCAAGGCGGAGTTCCAACTCTAGAAAAGATGGTCACCATGTCAAAGAAAGACAAAAAAAAACTCCATTTACAAAGAATGATTGCATTTTACCCTTGCATGAAAGGCTAGATGTCACCCTCCAAAAATATTGTAGCATGAATAACTAGGTTACAATTATGTTATGGATATCCTAGCTCATCTTCTAACAATGATCACTCACACTAGCTCGACCATTCCATTGCCAAACCACACCGCACAAGAAACCCTTCAAAGTTTGGTTTCAATTATGGTATGATAATGTTACTTACTTATCAATTATATGAATGAACCAAATCAAATCTATCCTTCCCGCCCCACAGGAATTCTGTCTGATCCTATCGACTTACAAATTTTGTAAGGCATTGTTAAGGTTGTGCAACTCATAATAAATCCATAGCCAAGGTTCCTCACTAGCTTATTCAAACAAAGCCATCAACTCAAGGTGATCAAGGTCCAATACATACTTTCAGTCTAAGCAAATTAGTATCCTCTCCATGCTTTGAAGCTCCTAAGAAGCCAAAAGTCTCTTATAATTGGTGCAGGACATGCACACCAACTTACAATGCAATCTCACGTATGCTTGGATCAACAAAATATTCACTAGGTGCATATCATATTAGTGCATATTTGTTTGCTTAATACACACTCGTGATGTTTATACCATAGTTCATATAAAAGAGCAATCATCAACCCATACAAATTATGCCACATAAGCCACATATATATATTAATGGCTACCTGGTATATGCATATCTTGACAACAACCAGAGAATGAATAACATATTTTGTCACATAAGATTTCCAATAAGATCCATATATAAAAATGTTGATGATAAGCATATATAAGCATACCAAGGTTGTTGGCATATAAAAGCATCATGAAATGTCATATATATGGATGTCAATTGCATGTGCTCATGATAATGCCAAGAAGGTATCACTTGAATACAATATGCTCATATATATGTTGAAAATCACCCATGTGTAAAAATAATGAAAGTGATTTCATATACGGCTGCCAACCATGTTTGCATACAATAATGTTGAAAGATGCTCCACATAGGAATGGGGGTAATAAAGTTTTTTTCTTTCCAAGGATTGCACTTGTGCACCTACACTTTGAAGGTTAATGTACATAGTATTTATATGAATTCAATTATAATTAGTATAAATGATATGAAGCCAACAAAGATTCATATTCATCCCAAGGATATAAAGGACATCTCCAATTCTAGTAACATTGAGGATGTGGGTCTGAACATTAAATATAACTTTTGTTATATTGTGTGATGTCCCCTTCCACTCCCAGGATGACTAGTAGCCTATATGACCCCATAGGCTAGAGCCAATGAAGACAATGGGGTCATTCTTATTGTCACTTAGCTTAGAAAATGCATTTATCTCTAAAAGTGGCTAATAACATGGTATTGGGTGTTCGATGGTATTCCCATGGATCAGGTGTTCCATGGTATTGACCATGGTATTGGGTGTTCCATGGTATTTCCCATGGTATTAGGTGTTCCATGGTATGGAGCTCCAGTGAAGTATACAAAGAAGGGAAACACCTCACTTGGCATTATGATATGATATGGTTTCTATTTGATCCCATGATTGTGTGCTCTTATGAGCTAAGGGTTTTTTGTTAGAGATTTTGGAAAAACCTCTTAGTTATTGATTTCGGTGGTGCAACAATTCCGCCCTATTGAATAGTGTGGATATTTCACTCATAATTCTCACTTGAGCTTCATCTTTTGGTTTGGATTCATTTCAGGAGAGTGAACAGTTACTAGTAGAAGAGCAGTGGCATATTCCCGGTGTTTGATTTGCTTATTGTGTATTTTCAGCTGCCCTAGCAACCATTGGAGCTTGTAGTATGAAGTTTCATTCATAATAAAAATGCCAACTTTGTCTCTCTTATTTCAGGTGTACTTGGAATGAAGGATGTCTCTCTTATTTTCATGCAAGCATTTGATTAAATATTTTGAATGCAAAATTGTTGAAGAAGTTATAGATTAATATAATTTACAAGTGTTTTACCATTTTTTTCCCATATCTACATTGGGGATATTTCAGTGGTATCAACGCTGGTGATCTTGCTATCCCGTGAAAACATGAAGACAATGAGAGAGATCTTGGTGGAAAATTTGAAGGGGATAACATCACTTCAACACATGCTTTGGTATCAAGAATATCTAGCATTGGGTGATGAGGTATGTGCAACTTTATCCTTTCAAGACTATTACACCATCAAGTATGGAAGCTGGCCCAAGTATTTGGATGAGGATTCTTTAAAAGGCATAGGTCAGAAATTGAAGGGAGTTGAGCATGAAGGACAAGAGAAGAAGCGTGCATCTAGACATATTGAGGATTTGCGCACAGAGGAAAACCAAACAACAACTTATGAGGATGATGTCACCAATGTAATGGATGGGTATACCTATGATGTAGTTTCCAAATCAACAAAATATGGGGAAGCAACAACTTGTCCTACTTATGGTGACTCTAAGGATCTTGAGGAGAGTGGTTACCGGATGATTTTGGCATGCTCTTCATTATTAACAGCAATAAAGACTCCATCATCTTTGGCATTCGAGATACATGAGGGCAATATGTTCATTGTTGCTTTTCCATGCATGTTAACAATGAGATGAGGGCACAATGAGTCGGGCCTTGAACTAACAAATCTTAGTGAATACATCCATTTTCTAACCAAGATAACTCCCATGGAGGATAAAAATAAATACAACAAAGTAGGATATCCCATCAAGATGTTGTTTGAGGAATCCCCAGGGAAACATAGGGAAAAGATGATGGATAATTTCACCTAGATCCGTTGACAACTCTTGATGATGATGTAGGAACCTTAAAAAAACATTCATGTTGAAGGTGTGATGCACTTCAAGGTACAACTTAACTTTGGAATTCATTTTTTTGAAGGCAACATGGACACAAATGCTTTCCAACAATAAGAAGATCAATTTTGTGCTACTTAAGTCCATTTATCATTCAAATATTTGTGGGACACTTATTATGTGAAACATGTTGAATATGTATCTAAATTATTTGGGACAAGAGCCACCCATTAATGCTTTTAGGAGGAATTCTACCCCATTGGAAACTATAATGAACGATACATAAGATGGACAACCTTGTGCCATAAGAAAGACCAAATGGTGCCAAAGTACACCAATCACTTAAATATGTGTATCAAGGACTCCATACAACAATTGGTTTTTAAATACCACAATGGTTATAGAATTACATCCAAACACAACTAAATATTTTGGACATATGTTCACTAGGAATACTTATTGGTATGCGGTGAAGGTCAATAAAAAGCTTTGATAAAAGGGTAACAAAGAGTTTAGGCATATAAATGAGCCACAACAATATAATGGTAAGGTGTCCCTAACTAGTATATCAAAGGATAGAGTAAGGATATCCAACCTTGGGACAAACAATCCGAGCCACATACAAATAAGAGTTAAGGGAAGTTGAAGGACACTAGAAAGTGGTGTGAGATCCATAATATCCATTAGCATAACATTGATAAATGCCATTCCAAACAATCATTGTTGGTTGAGATGGAAGCCTCCAAATCTAATTCTATATCAGATTCTTATTATGAATTAAGTAAGGTAAAATAGATCAATAACATGAAAGATAGTGTTACCATTGCTATTGCAAATGTCCAACCAGAGGAACTTGAAGAGCCTAAGCAAAGTGAACACCTATTCCACTCATAGATTTGGGTGGAAAGGAACTCCCTTACATTTCATTATGTATATCAATATCGAAAATACCCTAATCTAAATAGATTTAATCAATAAGTTGATTTTTTTACAATGATGCATCATGGCCATACACCATTAATTGGACAGGCCAGGGATGCGACACATACATCGATCAACAATATTTCCTACATTACAACATTAGGACCTTCAAATATCTGGTATTTTTTTATGTTTCCCCACTTGAAGTTTATGTTTTTCTTTTAAGACAACCATATATGTGGAAGCATCATGTTGTGTATGGGTCTAGGCCCCTTAGTGTCATTGTTACTTTTGGAGTTCAACTCAACAAGATACCAAAGGTGTCCTCCACTATCACAATATCTCTAATCATAACTAAGCGGTGAAATAAGGTAATCTCTTAGACTAGGAGATATTCCCTCTTCATGGTTCTATTAAAAGGTAAACAAAAGATCATTGTGACCTATAAGACCTTTACAAGGGATCTCTCTACACAACAAGAGAAGGTTGACAATATGATGGAAGAATAGAAAGATCACCTCAGTTAAGGGCATGATATTTGGATGATGTCTTCCGTAGAATGAGTAGATCAAATGCCAAATTCAAGATCTAATACAACATGGATACATCCAACCCTCCTCACCTTGTGAGAGCCAGGTTATTTTAGTTCAAAAGAAGGATGGGGCATGACGACTTTGTATTGATTACAAAGCCCTAAACAAAATCATAGTCAAGTACCGGTATTCAATCCCATAGATTGATTATCTTCTCAATCATCTCAAGGGAACCAACCTTTTTTCAATAAGAATGATCTGAGTCAGGTTACCATTGCGTGAAAATTGAGCAATCTGATGCCTAAAATATATCCTTCAAGTCTAAAGGAGGTATCTTCAAGTGTTTTTTCATGCCAAGTTGTTGCTTGAATAATGCCCCAAAAATGTTTATGAGGATGTTGGATGATATCTTGTGGCCCTTCACTAATTATTTTGATGTCATAAATAAGGATGATATCCCCATTTTCAGTAAAACCTAATATGAACATGTGAAGCACATTCAAGAATTGTTGAGCACCCTACAACAACACACATTACATGCCAATAAGGAGAAGTGCTCATTTGACATGCAAATAATTCAATATATGGGATACACCATGGATGAACATGGTTTGCATGTGAATCCATCCAAGATATAATCATTTTTCAATTAGTTGGCCTTAGAGATCTACTAATGGATCTCCACTACTTCTTGGGAATTTCCAACTTCTACCACAAGTTCATGTTGTGGTTCTCCCATATCACTTGGTCCTTGAGTTAGGTGAACAAGGGTGGAGCCAAAGTTAACCTTTTTTGGGTTAATGCACACCAAAAAGCATTCAAGGATCTCAAATGTCACCTTTTCTCAACACCACTTCTAACTCTACCAGACCTACAACAACAATTTGATATTAAGATAGATTCCTTATATTTTGATCTTAGTGTAATTCTCACTCAACATGGAGATTTGTGGCATATCACAACAATATTATCTATAACGTGGTTCACATGTACCCAACCGATGAAAATAATACGTACTCCATTATACATGCACATTGACAATAGAAGCATTATGTTCTAGGAAAATAAATTATTACCCACACCAAACACAAGGCTCGTCAATTCATGTAGAGATAGGGAAAGTTGCAAATGACTACCATCAAAAGTGGTCAATGTACATTTAAAAATTCCACTTAAATTTAAAGTGAAAGAAGCATAGCACAAACCAGTTGCATGCTCCATCAACTGATCTTTGGTTGCAACACAAACCATAATGCTTAATTATTGTAAACTTGATAATTATTAGTGGTCCCAGTTGCATAACACTAGTTCTGACTTTGCTGCTGCATGTCAAACATAGGACCTAGGTAAACAATTTGTAGACTTTCACTTCTTTGATGGACTATGCCATCTTTATGATCCCTCAAGGGAGTTTGAGAAAATGAATTGGGATTTTCATTACAGTTGGGTGGCAAGGCACTTCAACATGGAGGAAAAATTGGCAATACTCCAAGAGTATTGATATTAGCCACAACTCTAGCAATATGTCAATAAGTAGGGGCTATACACTCTACCTACTCTATATAATCCTGGGCAGTTAGTCTCTATGGATTATATGTGAGGCGTACCCTCAAATAAGTATTGTAACAATTGTGTGTTTTTGGTCCTTGATTAATTCTCTAAGATGCCCATTTTGACACCTTGGAAGAATATTATGATAGTGGAATCCACTGCTAAACTCTTATTCGAGTGTGTTTGGTTTCATTTTGGGCTTCCATGGACTTGTATTTCAAATGGGGACAATAAGTTCTTTGGTGATTTTTGGTCTATCATGTAGTCAATGATGGACACAAGCTAACCAAATCAACTACTTTCCACTCCTATACCAATGGAAATACAAATCTAGTCAAGGTGATGTTGTACATATCCTCAGAACATACAACTCCAAGCATCCATTTACATGGGGCGAAATCCTTCTTTATGTTCAACATATCTACAATGGATGGCTTCATAATTCTATTGGTCATATCCCTTTTCAAGTCTACCTAGGGTTCTAACCAATGGCCCCAAATATCTCTACATATTACTTATACACAAGAATAATCCTCCCATGCTCACACAAACAAAGTAGTTGAATTTGTTGAATGATTCCAACACATCAAACAACAAGTTCATGATATATTTCCTAAAGCCAATGATAAGTACATGTATTGACACAATCATCATCAAGTTCCACACAATTGTCAAGTTAGTGATAAGGTATGGTTCCACTTTTAAAATGAGAAAATCACAGGTCCCCATACGAAGATCAAACCATTTTGATATGGGGCCTTACACCATCACCAAGTTTGTCCATGAGAATCATTTAGATTGAGTATTCCACCTTTCCTTAAATTACACCCTATGGAAATTTATGAATACTCAAGCTTTAATGAAAAATAAAAATTTCAGCTTCTTCCTAGAAGGTTTCTCATATCTTAGCCCTAGAATTTTTATCCTTAGGACTACTGTAAATTATAGTACAAAATGACAGTGAAAATAGTACAACAAACCACTTTATTAAATGACCTCAAACTTTCTAGTAATTAAAGGAGAAAAATACCAAACACAGATATCAGTTGCAACTCATTCTAGGGAAAATTATCAACCGATAATTACACATACACTTTACAATATTATAACATCAGTAAAATCATCCCTTTATATATTCATAGATGTCAAACTAATTAACAATTTCCCCTGTTACTTATGTCAAATTAACAAGACATGAATTGTTCTAAATAACAATGCATAAATAACATATATATTTGAAATTCAAATATAAAAATTGCATAAGTAATGGATGTATATAAACTTAATTAATATGCTCAAGATGAAGTGCATGTACATACCATAGACTTCTCTCAAGGATAGTTAAATCCCCCAACCCTCCAAAAACTCCTAGCTAGGGTAAATCAACAAGCTTTAGCTCAACCAAGAAGATCCAATATGTAAGAATCTCTCCAACACATCCTTCATAGCAAGACATCATCCTCCTCTTCTTCTTCACCAACCCAACCTAGGGTTTTCTCTCAAAACCCTAATTTCCAATCTCCCAAGGAATAAACCCTAACCTTAGGCCTCCAAGATGCCTCAAGAAGACCAAAAAACTGTAGTGCCTCAAGAGAGGAGGAGAAAACAAGTAAAATTGAAGACCTAAGAGGGAGAGAGAGCAAGTGCACACTCCTCTGTAAGTCACATCTCTACACAAGAGTGTGAATGAATATGATGTGTCCCAAGACTCTATCCTTACTCTATTTATATGAGAGATAATGGAGGCCAATAATACAATGTAGGCCTTATCCCTTACAAGAAATGTACAATGATCCCTTGTAGGCTAACACAAGTTAGACATCCACTCTAAAGTACATGTGTCATACTCTAAGGTGATGTCGTGCACAATAATGATTCCGAGGTGATGCAACTACATAATAAAATTCCACACTACTCCATCACGAGCCTCCATGGAGTTCATCTACCCTCTAAACCAATGTAGTCCACTAGGTTAGATACCCCATAAAAGAGCATTATCAAAACCCTATCCATCATAGATCCATATCTAATACCATGAATATGAATGCAAGAAACCACATGCCAACCAAGACTTGAATCCCTCCTACATGATGCACAACACTCCACATCCTATGTCGGGTACTCTCCAATAAGCTGATCCTTCCATGTGGCCACAATGAAGGGAATCCACCATCCAAGCAAGAGCTATCCACCACCCTACAAAAAACATCACAATCACCATCTTGAGGTCCAACATCCATTGAGTAAGCTATCTCAACTGTAGATTTCCATCATAGACTATGTCTCATGTTACAATATATCTTGGACCATATAGGGTCTAAATATACACCATGCAACCCAAATCTCATGAAGCACCCCAAAACATGGTGCAAACACCCAAAATGATCACACTTCCTCTCTACGTGGAAAGTGTTTGCACCAACACCTTTCAAATCCCTCTGCAACTCCACTAAACCTTCATTTGGAAATCAATATTGGATGCAGTCCTAGAATCAATCACTGTCATCTGTGACAAAACCATCAATTGTGCTATCACAACATCATCTAATGAATAATTACCACTTGTGAATATAAAGGAATGCCTCTCTAAAGAAAAACCTAACCACCAACCTCCATCATCCTTAACATCATGATCCAACATTACACTACATCATGAAATGTCTAGGACATCTTGCAAATATAATCATATATACATACAAATCAAGTTGATCATATAATACAAGGCTCGTGGTATAATTAACAAACTATGCAATGCCATCATCAAATTGTCAACATGAAAATCCTTCTCATGCACCACAAATCCTCTATCAATTGAACCAACCCATACTAAGTTGATTCTCTCATCTTGAGAGAAGCCTAAAGTAAAAGTAAAATCAAGGGAAACTTCCCCTATCTGAGAGAATCCAAAATCCCTCCTATCTATATACTCCATAATACTCCCATCAACTCCAACTCTGAAATCAATCTCAATATCATCCTCCATCAATTCATCACACCTCTCCCCTAATGAACAACAAAAAGTCTCATGAATGGAAGAAACCAATGCTCTATGACTAGCATATCTCCTAGGAGATACACTTTCCCTCATTGAGATTAGGAAAATCCCAAATGCTCCTGAGCCTTTGAATCTGGAACATCATTCTCCACATTCTCATATTCCGCTAAAGGAGAACCCTACGCAATGAGAGATCCAAATTCTCATCAACATGAGATGTAATATGAGTAAGTACAATTCGTGTTATACATGGCTCTATAACATCTCACAATGCAACTTCCTCCTCCTCCTAAGAACTAGAAGTCCCTACTAGCCTCTCATTGGAATGTATGAGTGACACTAGATCAATAAGTAACCTATAAAGGAGATCCTCTCTTACCCCTCTAGCCAAGGTCCTTGTATTTGCTAAAGTACAATAATTTATGGTGCATTGATGTCCCTCAAAGTAAACTCTCCAATGTATATATCTCATACAATAAACTGAAAGGGGGTTTTTCCTTGAGACCAGAACAAATAAAACATCACTCAACTCAAAAAAATTAGTTGAAGGCATATATAATGAAATGGATCCAACTCCTCTCATAGGGCATGTGGCATCATCACCAAGATCCACATTCATGCCTACCTCTTGCTCCTAAATCTTGATGAATAGTGACCTCTCATATATCATGTGTCTTAAAGCTCCACTATACACATGCCAACCAACACTACACATAGTATTAGTTTATAAATAAGAAGCACTGGAAAAGGCAGTCTTAAATTGAGAGTTAATCTCCTCTACACCCGCTACAGTCCTAATTGCAACCTACTTCATTCCATTTCACTTTTTCTTCAATGGACACTATCATGCATAATGTCCCATCTCATGACATCGAAAGCGCATGAACTTACTTAAGTCCTTCTTTCTTGCATTTGTCTCTTCCTTATTCTTGAATCTTTTCTTGCTAACTTTCTTTATCCTCCTGACGAGATCGATAACATCTACTTTCCCTTGTTTCTCCAAACAAGACTACAATATAATTTCTTCTTGCACAAGATCAACCAAAATATTTGAGAAAGCTGGTATGTTCTCCTTAGCACAAATACCCTAAACAAAATGGATCCAAGATGGAGAAATCCCATTATGGGCAATGGAAACTAACTCTTGATCCTCCATCTTGGTTCCAATGGAAACCAACTAGTCCTTCAAGTCATTTATCTTGGTCAAATATCTCACCATAGTATTTGTCTTTCTCTTGCAAAAGGATGAAAGGTATTTTCACAAGAGAATATGTTGAGAAGCATAAGAAATTTGAAATAGCTTAGCCAAAGCATCAAAACTTTCTTATGAGCATTCTTATTTGCAATAGAAAAAAATCAATAAAGGTTCTCTTTACTCTAGCTTCCTTCTTTTGATGAGAGACGAACTGTGTTGGACTGGTAGGTTCTCAAATTTTCTTCTCAACATGTTCCCAAAGATCAAATTCCTCTACAAGAATCTAAATCCTAAGATTGCATGGAACAAAACTAGAGGATCCATCCAACATGTCACACTCTCTCAGACCTAGAGTCATCTTACACATCTTGAATAACTCTCAAGTGCACAAAAACAACAATATATGAAGTAGACAAAACCCTTCCAAGGGTGAAGGTCCTTATCTCAAGCAACCTAAGGTTTCACAACCAATGATCTCAACTAGGTCAAGTACCTCTCCCAGTTAATATTCAACTAAAATATAAACTCCTTCCTACTTAGGAGTGATCTCAATCATAACAAGCTATACCATGTGTAATTTTTTGAATACTCAATCTTCAATGAAAAATAGAAGTTTCACCTTGTTCCTACAATATTTCTCATATCATTAGACCTAGAATTTTCAGCCTTAGGACTACTATAAACTGGAGTACAAGAAAATAGTGTAAATAATACAATAATTCACTTCAAAGATCTATAAACTTCCCAACAATTCAAGGAAAAAAGGTGGTACCAAACAAAGAGATAAGTTTCAACCCCTTCCAGGGGAAATTCTCAACCATTAATTATATATGAAAACACACCTCTACAACACTATATCAATAGCAAATTCGACCCCTTATATTCTTCATTGATGAAAAATCACTTAATAATTTTCCCTTAAAATTATGTCAAATAAAAAAGACATAAATTAAATAACAATGCATAAAGAACATATATAACCAAAATTAAAATATGAAAATTGCATAAGATATGGATAGTTGGAAACTTCATTAATACGATCAAGATGAAATACATGTACATACCATAGCCTTATAGTCTCAAGGCTAGGATAAATATCTCGACTGTCCAAAAATCCCTAGCTAGGGTAAATAAAAAAACCCGAAGTTAATAAAGAAGATCCAACATGCAAGAATCTCTCTAGCACATCATTCAAGGAAATATATCATCTTCTCTTATTCTTCACCATTCCACCCTCGGATTTTATCTCAAAAACTAATTTCAAATCTCTTAAGGAATAAACCCTAACACTAGACCTCCAAGATGCTACAAGATACTCCACGAAGACCAACAAACCCTAGTGGAGAGGTGGAGAGAGAGAGAGAGAGAGAGGTGGAGGTGGAGAGAGAGAGAGAGAGAGAGAGAGAGAGAGAGAGAGAGAGAGAGAGCACTCTTCTCTAAGGTTACATATATATACAAGAGCGAATACCAGAGTGTGAATGAATATGATTGTGTAAAGAATCTCTCCTTTTTCTATTTATATGATATGTAAGGAAGTCCAACAACACAATGTGGTTGGTCTTATCCCTTTTAAGCAACATACAATGGACCCTTGTATGCCAACACAAGTGAGATGTCCACTCTAAATTACACATTTCATGCTCCAAGGTGATGTCATGCATATAATGAATCCAAGGTGATGTAGCTACACAAGGCAAGTCCACACCACTCCATCATAATTCTACATGGACTCCATTGGTACACCAAAGCAATGTACTCGATTGGGTTAGCTACCCCCTATAAGAACATTGTTGAATACCTAGGCATAATTGAGCCATATCCAATTCTCTAAACATGAATCCAAGTTTCCACATGCAAACTAGGGCTCGAATCCCTCCTCCATGATGTACAACTCTCCACATATCATGTACTAAACTTTATAACTAGGTGATCCCTCCATGTGTCCATAATGAAAGGAATCCACCATACATGAAAGAGAGCTCCAATCCCTAAGGGGAGAACACTAAGCCAACACCATCCCGAAGTCAAGCATCCACTGAGAACACTATCTCAACTGTGTACATCCATCACATACCATCTCTCATGCTACAATTAATATCAGACCATCCAGGGGCTTAACATACACTAAGTACCCTAAATCTCATGAAGCATCCTAAAATATCATGTAAACCCTTTCAGAATAACCCGAAAATCTAAGACACCGTGTATTTAATGGGAGTTTCTTTGACCATATTTCCCACCTTTGTTGGACACCTCAAAGGTGGCAGAGAACTTGGTCTCTAAAGAACTTACCCTCGACTCAATGTAGTAGGATACAATTGATCAGATCATGGACACCAATATGAAATGCACCTACCAACAAAATATAAAGCTCAATCAAGTTGTCAAATAAACATAACTTCATGAGGGCATGTGGTTCACCAGGAACCAAATTGAGTAGAAGTTTCCTCATCCAATCAAGGAACTTAATGTAATGGATAATGATAGCTTCCTAAAGGGGGATATAAACTAATCCAAGTGGATAAAGGCAGCCACATAAATCTACCACCAACTAAAAAATGATCCTACACCTTATTATTTTTACAACAAATGTGCAAGTCCTTAGCTTTTCATGCATTTTTTGACTTATTAATTTTATAATAGTTGTGTGGGTCCTACAGCTTATTAATTGTACAATAGTTGTGTAGGCCCTACACCTTATTAATTTTACAACGATTGTGCATGTACTAAACTTTTGATGCATCTCTTGAACTTCCCATGCATTTTTTATGATTGACACAACTTGCAATATTTCATTGACACAATTTAAAAATATTCTAATGCTAGGCCATCCAACACATATGGTTCAAAATAATCTTTGTAATAGTTCAAGAAATTTCCTGAAAACAGTTTGTATGCAAAATTTACAACCTCGTAATGTTGAGATATTACCTAGGCTCCTCAAGCTCTTCATCCCCTTTTCCACCTCATCTCCTAGGGTTAAGGTATTGGATATTAGGGATTTTACCTCCTAGAATTTTATAGTTTATGTTAAAAAGTAGTTTCATCATTTTGTTATGTTTTTTTTTCTTTCTTTCAAATGTGCGTAGTTGACACACTCTTATTAAAGATAAGCTACCACCATTCTAACTAGTTTGTATTGCTTCACATATTGTGATGTTTTCACTATTTCCTTCATTAGAAGAGTTTATGTTTCATTGTATTTATATGCTCTTTGCAACATCTTTATATTATTTCACCTATTATTACTATCTTCTTTCATTATCAACATAATCTAAATTAGAATTCTCCATAATACAATAATGAACTGATGTCGAACATGGGATAATCCATGTGGCTAATGATCAATAATGAAAATCTCTACTAGTTGTAAGGTCACCCATCGATTATCATCAATGGGTACCAATGCACAAAGTACAAACTTATTTAGTGGGAATAAATGTGTTGACGTAAAACACTAGACAAGACCATGCAATCAAGAATCAATGATCAACATTCACATTATATACAAGGAATATCATTAATGATAAAAATGGTATTAAAAGTACTTTAAGCCATGAAATCAAACTCCCAGGAAAAAAAAGCTGATATAGAAAGGATTAGGTTTGTGGGATAAAGGGTAATGAGGATTCTATATAGACCCAAATGAGATAAGAGAAACATGTATATATGTAAGGACTTGGATAAGACTCAATGAAATGAGTGCAAGATAGGTTGTTAACACATGACTTCCCTTGAATGGAGCATATAATGGAGGCTAAGCAAAGAACTGACCATAAATTTGTTAACCAAATAAATCGACTAGATGTCATTTGATGGAGGAGAGATTAGGAATATTGATAGTGTAATGGGCATCTTAGAAGTCACGTCATAATATGATTATGATCGTGATTCAATGACCTAGTGGCAAAACTCTCTAGATGGGAAAACTCACAATGTAGAGGTCAAAACATTAAGGTCACATTAAATGGTGACAAACAAGACCCAAACCCAATGACCCTTACATGGATGTGGGAAAATGTGACATGGTACTAAGGCTACAAACAAGGGTGACTCTAACAACTACCTGACTTGAAAATGATGCTAAAACAAGTAATATAAAAATGAATTATCTTTCCTATTTTTTATTTTTTGAAATTTGAGATGTTTTTGGATTTTCATGTTTTGTATTTCTTGTTTTTGGTGTCTTGATTTTAAAAATAATAAAAGAATAATGTTTGTTATTTACATTACAACAAGGAACAAGTATCAAATGTGACCAAGTGGTTTTGAACCATAGTTGAGGAACATGAAAACAATCTAGTAATTGAAGATGTGTTTGGGGTTTATCTCCTAAAAAAGGAGTGAATGCCAGTAATTGTACAGGTAGATTTAAAAAGGATGGCAAGGAAGCAGTTGTTCGTTAATAAAATTTTAAAACAAATCAAATTGTAATCTCTCAAGGTTCCATTGGGTAAATACTAACAATGGGGACGACTAAGAGAAGAGGCTCATTTATGCAAACATAGACAATGAGAACTCTCAATTATCATCGTGATGAAATGGCATGGTTTCCAACATGTAATGTGTAAACTAGGGGAACCCATGGGAGAATGAATAGTGCCATTTAATGAGGGATGGAAACTTGTTCTAGGGGTCAAGTCAATCACCAAAATGAAGTGGAACCTATGGAAACTTTAAAGGGTTGAAATATTTAAAAATGCATCATATCAAAGAGAGATACTAAACATATATTCCAATACATTGAATTTATAGCTAATCTCGATCCACAAAATATGTTAAAAATGGACACATTTGATGATATACAACCAAAACACATGGCGAAAGAGTGTTTAAAAAACTAAACATAAAATCCATATAAAATATACGTATTTAAAAGTGTATAAATCTTGGTGAATCATACCAATTCTTAAAATTTCAACTATAAATATTTGGCGATATTTTTCTAAAATTATTTCAATTTCTAAGGATTTTATATAATTTATATAATAATTTGGTGATTTTTAGAGTGAAAAAGGTTTACCCCATCAAAATTGGGCGAAATGGGGCTTCACAAAATGCAAATTGGCGAATCTTTTTTTGGAAAAAAACATGGAAAAATAGCCCATGGGCTAAATTTCGCCCCCAAAATTATCTTTGATAAATTGTCACTAAGTATCCTTGGGAACAATAATTTCTGGAAGGAGGAACCCTCTCAAAGGATACCATGGGATGATGAGTTCCCAAAAGAGGCATTACTGCTAAGGCGGTCAAGGAGTGATGTTGGAATGTGTAATGTTAATATTGCAAGTGTAATGCTATCTAGTGTGATGTTATGATGTATTATCTAGCAAAAAAAGACATTATTCTCTTATCTTATGTAAAAGCAGTTATCCCACATGCATCATGGAGTAATATTTATCCTATTACCATTCATTGTATAAGAAGGTGGAAAACCATTTATCCACATGTATCATGGGATTTTATTCTTCCATACCTCCAGCTATGTAATAGAGATGAAGGATACCCTTCGGAGTATGATGTTGAATAATGTTAAAAGTTATATTGTGGCACATTGTAAAGCTATGGTAAGCATATGTGGGTGGTGTTTAAGTGTAATATTGGAGATTTCTAAAGAATAAATAAGATCATACCTTCCCATGGATGTTTCCCCATTTGGGGTTTTACCACGTATATCTGGTGTAACATCTCTTTTTCTCTTGTCTCTTGCTTACTATTTAATTATCTGGTGCTTGCATGGATAGGAGGCTAGATAGTAGATTCTTTCTATTGATTTACATGTTAGTAAATGTATTATTGTATGCTTATGCATATTTCTCAATAGTATAACATGGTATCAGAGCTAGATTCGATCCTACCAAGCTCTACATGCTTGTTTAAGACCATAGAAAGACTTGTGTAATTTGCATACCAAATTTGAAGTTTCAACAATGATAAAACTAGGTGGTTGTTGCATATAAATGTCTCCACGAAGATAACCATTAAAAAAAGCACTCTTGACATCATTTGGTGTATTTCCCATTGATAATATGCAGCGAGAGAAAGTATGGTTCTTATTGTGTTCATTTTTCTAGACAATAAGTTAAGAACTAGAAGAGATAGTGGATAAACAATAGAAATTTTGCACCAATGACCAAAACCCAATAGTACCTAACCGATGGATCTGTAAACCCTATGTGTGAAACAACGAAAAATAATCAATTTACAATGATGATTTCACTTCAAAATTGGGTGCACACACCTTCTATGAAGGTTGGTCATAGGGGTATGTGACTTCTATGAAGGCAAGGTACAAGGTAGCTAAAGAAGTAGTATGTTCTTACAGAGCTTGGATTGGTTCATAAGTCTCCTACTGAGTTAAGATGTGACAATTAGAGTGCAATTCAACTTGCATATAATCTAGTGTATCACTCCAAGTCTAAACACATTAAACCTGATAATCATTACATTTGATATCTTGTTGTAGATTGTATTATGTGTTTGGTGTATTTTCCCATAGAACAACATCAACAAATATCTTCACCAAGTCCATGATAGAAGTGAATTTTCGCATATTCAAAACTTGTTGGGAATGGAGGAAGTTGTCATAAGGGGGGAATGTTAATGTAATTCCATATTCTTCGATGTGTGTTCCTTCTCCCTAGTTATCATTAAGGGGTGAGTGTTGGAATGTGTAATGTTAATATTGCAAGTGTAATGATGTCTAGTGTGATGTTGTATGATGCTATGATATCTTATCTAGCAAAGGAAGGCATTATTCTCCTATCTTATGAAAAAGGAGTTATCCCACATGCATCATGGAGTAATATTCTCTCGTTACCATTCATTATATAAGGAGGTGGAAAATCATTTATCCTACATGTATTATCAGATGTTATTTTTCCATACCTCTAGTTATATAATAGAGGTGAAGGAGACCCTTTGGGGTATGATGTTGAACAATGTTGACAATTATATTGTGACACATTGTAAAGTTGTGATAAGCATATGTGGGTGGTGCTCAAGTGTAAGACTGGATATTTTTGAAGAATAAAGAAGATCATACCTTCCCATGGATGTTTTCCTATTCGGGGTTTTACCACATATATTTGGTGTAACATCTCCTTTTCTCTTGTCTCTTACTTATTATTTGATTAATTGGTGCTTGCATGGATAGGAGGCTAAACTAGTAAATTCTTGCTATTTATTTACATGTTAGTAAATGTATTATTGTATGTTTATGCATATTTCTCAATAGTTTAACAAATGATGAGTTCCGAAAGAAGGAATTCCCGCTAAGGAGGTCAAGGAATGATGAGTTTCTTAGAAATGCACTCATTCTATGGAGGTAAGGGAATGATAAGTTCCCAAAGGAGTCATTCTTGCTAAGGATCCCAAGGAACAATGAGTTCCCAGTGGATAGGTCACCCTAAAGAGGGGTAATCTAAGAGATCAAAGCAAACAGGGTCTTTCCATGCAATGTAATGACACTATGTTAGTGAGTCAATGTGACTAGGCAATTAAGATCTAAATCATATGACATCTAGGAATGAAGGACACAAGTAGATGCCATGAGTGTTCCCCAAAATAACACAAGATGAATTTGTGTTGTGACTTAATCAAGTCCTTGGGTGACCTTGGTGGGAAACAAGACTTCCCCCAATATCAGTGGATGTAGGCCGAGGGAGAAATTGTTTCCAAGTAACAATGATAATGAGCTGAATGTATGAAAAGACATAGCTTAGGGTCAAGCATCCACAAAAGATGGTTTAAAAAATGTATCATATTATTGATGTGATATAAAATTAGTCATAGGTTTTAGGACCTAAAACTATATGGAAACGTCTTAAGTGCAGGTGGAATTATAGTTCTTGGAGCTGGAATGGTGGTTCAAAAGTATCTCTATTAAGCATAAGAGATGGTCTTGGGTGAGAAAATCAAAGGCATTGCCAAGGGAGACGGAGGAAGAATGCATTCCAATCGAGATACCAAGCCCAAGAAGGTAGCCTCTAGGAGAACATATACATATGTTATCTCTAGGACTAACAAAAGAATCCACAACCTCAAAGAATTATTCAACATCAAGGAAAAATGCGATCGAGGTGGCTTATGGACTTTTGCATATTGGGGGATATCTTGATGTGGATTCTCCCAAGGGTGAATGAAACCCACCACCCTTCATGCCAAATTGGAAAGGAGGTAGTTCTGTAGCCATAATATTTCACTTAGTGGATGGTACAAAAACATAGAAGAGACCACATAGTTTATTGGCTAGGTGTGAGCAACAATAGGTGAGGTTGTGTCAAGTGTTGGACATGGGGGGTGATCACAATATGCAATATAATCAATGGCGATGTTGTGTTATTAATGAGGGAACTACATAACTGGAAATAGGTAAGAAACCATAGCATTCATGGAATAGATATAATTAGGCCTAATGAGGATATTTTAACCCACTAGACAAGTCATGCTTGCAACATCGATGAAGAAAATCTTATTACCTAACTCAATTGGGATATTAGGAAAAATCCCTATTGGATTATAGAGTCCATCGAAGTTTAGAAACTTGGTCATTGGTGGAATGAGGAGGCTCCTTCATGCAATAAACAATGATGAATACATAAAAGCTTAATGGTGCCCCTCAAATTGACACATTTGAAATCGGGTGGAGGATGGAGGACAAGCCTCAATATAGTTATCCAAATCTAAGGTGATGGTCTAAGAATTGGGAGAGGGTATACTCCCATTTTCCTTACAAGGAGAAGGCCTGGTGAATGACATGTATCCATTATGATGTGATTTATTTGGTTCTAGTAAGTACTAAATAGAATCCAACAATAGGTTAGAACTATTGGTGTAGATAGAGAGTGTGAAGTGTATTAATAAGAATGACTGGTGCACAATCATTCCTTTCCTTTACTATGAAAATATCTATAATGTGAAACATAGTCGAGGTAAAAAATTGATAGAATGACCCCTTGAGTGGATTGTTGCTGATATAATGAGATGAGGGCCTCCACACTAGAGCCTCCTCTATAGTTTTGTACAAAAGAACACACCGACAAACAACCCTACAAAACTTCTCACACCATCAATAGGTTAGAAATGAAATCAACACAAAAATTACATAACCATTACAATGCATATTTTGGCTGCGAGAAAGAGAAACCAAAACTTTATATTGATGAAAAGAAGGGAATAAATTTACATAAAAGAAAGAAAACTGTCACCTACGAAAAGAAAGAAAACTGTCACCTACGAGTAGCCATGGAGATGACCTTCCAGCTCCCTATTTAGGTGGGTCTGATCCTCTTTGAGGTTTTATCTTTTAAATGGAGTGGTGATTGGAAGAGACTCTCTCCTTAGTGGTAGAAGAAAATACTCAATGTTGATACCAAGAGATGCAATGAAGCTAGAACTACCAAATGCAAAAATCCTTGGTCGCACTCGTTCATTACATTCATTTAACTTTTGGAAATATTGAGAGGCCCCTGTATTTATAGGTTTTCTTTGGAGAATTATATGCGTGGGAAGTGAATATGTTTGCAAAGTTAGGCCATGCAATTGTTTCTTTAAACCTGATAATTTATCACAACTAGAAAAAATCGAAGTTTTTTAGCCTTTTCCACTAAGTATGCATGGAAACTAGATAGTGTAATTTGATGTGTTAGTGATGTATAGGAATATTACATGAGTATCAAAGAATTTATTACATAGACTTTGAGAACTATAAAACTAATGTATTGGATGACCATAAGTTTGGTCAACCTCATGGTTTAATTTTGATTCTCCATAAATAATTCAACGATTCCTTATAACTTAATCCTTCATGATATCCAAACATAAACGTTGTTTTTTATCAAAACCCTTTGATATGCACAAGTAGATGAAAATGGCGTGATAACAAAGGATGATTAAGGGTGTGATTGAGAAATTCACTTAGATACCTCTTATGTTGATGCTCGTGATGGTTCATTTTTTGATATTGTTGGTAGAATTGATATTTGTCATGTTGGAGGGGAGACATCTCATTCCTTGTTGGCTACTACTGTTTTGATTTTTCTAGGATTTAAGAAACATATTAGAGGAATTGGGTTCCCAATGTTAAGTAAGTTGGGATGTAATGGATTTGGAATTGGGAAGAGTGGATAGGGTATTATTTTTCCAATTATGCCCAAGATGAGACCACTTAGGTCTTGGATAGATTAGACTTTATTAATAAATGGAGGTGTTTCCTCATCCACTGTTGTGTTTTTATTTGTAGGTAGAATCCATCTAATTGAGTTTCAAGAAGAGCTACCAACTCCCAATGGATATGTTGAGTTACTTGATGATGATATGCTAGAATTAGAGTCTGTTGTCTCAAATGAGTGTATTATTGATTTGCAAGATTCTACTGAACCTTTGTCTGAGAAAAAACACTTGAGTATGTGCCTTCTGTTTAATAGGAATAAAGTCCTTTTCCATAATGATAGGAGGAATTTGTCTAGAAGTTGGGCTTATGATTGTATAAATTCTTACCTTTTCCACAAAAGAGGAGTTAAGTGACAAAATTTTGGACCGATGCCAACTGCAAGAGTTGAACATAGTTGGATTGATGAGTGATAGTGGAATGCTTTGAACAAATGTCTAGGGAATCCATAAAAATGTGTGATGTTGAATATACAATCATGCATTTCTTCTCCTTCTTCTTGTTGATTGATTATTTGATTGACTATTATAGGAATCATTGTAACACTAGCTTGATGGGTAGTTATGTTATATGGCATGTTTGTGTATAAGATAGTTGGATTGAATACCTTACAATATCCCTTATGAACATTTGCATTATATTTGATCGAACCTTTGATTGTGTTTAAGGGGGGTATTATTGATGCTATTGATGTTTGGATGAGTAAACACAATTTGTGATATCTAGTCAGCCAATTGATCGTGAATTGTTATTGAGAGTCAGCTAATGTTCCAATTGTATTGTTCAAATGATATTCCACTGTATATACTTGGTTGATTGTTGAGTGTGGTGGTATGTAGAGATCAATTTGACTATTGCAGAATGATGACTGAAGGCTAATGTTGAAGACTAGTGTGCAAACAAATAAAGGAGTACTCAATGACACTTACCAAATATTTATAGGGTACGTTACCAAGTGATGTTGACATGGTCCAACTTGATTATTGACAGAGAATTTTTTGTTGATTGACTGCCATTTCCTTGACTTGATGTCTAGTTGATTGATCAAGTGGGACTATTATTTTGACTATTTTGGAAATTTTTTGGGAACTTTCTTATTGTTCTAATTTAGTTTGCGCATGCTCTCATTTGGAAGCATGGCATATAGATTGTTTCACTAGTTTCAAAGTAGATTAGGAGAAAAATCTTGTTGAAGATGACATTTTTTTCGTACTTATTTCAAGAAGTGTTGATGTATCTAGGTTTTATTATTATCTTCATTGTTAGAAATCTACTATTATGGATTGAGGTGGCAATGTTTCTTGTTTTCCTTTTGAGAACATTACTACACATTTTCTTATATTTTCAGCATATGTAGTCCCTATGAATAAGGGGGATGTGATGTAATTTGATTTTCCCTCCAAGCTTGGGGGGGGGTGTTAGAACCATAGTAGCAAGATTTGATTATATTGGCCTTAATTGTGCATAAATTCAACACTATTACAAAATTTGGTGAATATTTGATACAATATAAATGCGGTAAGGTCAACTTATATTCGATTCTATTCGATAATTAGTCTTAATAATTTGATTCGCATCTACTCATAATCCCAAAAATCTAAAAACCAAAACCATAAAAAACATTGAATACATCTATAAATATGAATTAACCATAAAATTTTCAAGAAATGGATAATTTTTTGTGTTTTATTGGATGCTCTTGAGGTTGAAACTCTTCTACAATTTGAAATAAAATGCATATTTTTGTATCTATGAGATGTATACTCATGTATTAGATTCGTACTGTTTTTTTTTGTAACATATTTTTTCTATATCAAATTGTATTTGAATTCAAATTCCTATAAAAATATAGCTACCATGGTTGTAACCTATGGCTCTTTCGTGTAAACTCACGTTGTCAAACTCTAGAGTCAACCTAGAAGAGACAACCGACCATCGACTAGGCTTATAGAGTTTATCCAGTCCAGTTTGACCAATATATCCTTATTATGTTGATGGATATGGGGCATATGATCCCATAATTTGGTGGTTTAAGTTATTCACCTAGTCCTATATAGATGATCTTATTGATGAACCTTTTAATGAACACGTGATGAGTTATGCTCACAATGGTTAAGTGCTAACTATGTCTTTTAACACCACCACTACTTCTTGGTCTCATTGTTCCCACTTATATTGTTTTTCCTATCCCAAAATATTTTGGGTTACTAGAGTTCCTCATGGAATATCTTAATATTTATTATGTAACTTATCACTATCACTATCCTTAGGAGTTATTCTCCCCATCTATGTTTGGTGTATTCAATGAAAATTATCGTGTTTTTTTTTTGTAATTTGGTTCATAACACCATAAATATTTGATGAGGTAGCCAATATATTTAACCATAATACCAACCCATGCCCACCTCTATGTTCTCCTTAAGGCATATCATTTTTCACCAAATGATTTGGAGACTAACTATGGGGAATAAGGAATTTCATGCCATACACCAAGGTCCTTTCCATGACTTGTTTTGGTGCCTTGAGATAGTCACGGGGGAACCAAGATTTAGGGTGTTGAACTAATGGAAATGGATGGAATGAAACCTATCAATATCAAGAATGAAATCCCACTCCCATGGTATTTATAGGCCTAGCATTTTCATAATTAATATAAAATATAGGTATAATGAATTTAGGGTGTGAGTGATCATACCAAAACTTATATTATTAAATGACTCATGGAGATGATTATAGAAACTATTGTGTATGATGGCCTCCTTTCAAAACACATTAATCACATTTTAGTTTCCAAGATCAAACCCATGCTCCTTAACTTTTGATTGAGTTGACACTTTAAGGCATTGCAATATCATGTCTTTTGTCCTACATTCTCATGTTAGTATGCTTCAATTTCCTTAAAGGCGATCTAGACATTGTGAGAACCTATTGTGTGGTGTTATATTTTGTAACTAATGACACCACATAATCTTACCTCTCACCTAGCCTTCATATAATATGAAGGGACATTAGAGGTAATATATAAGTAGTGAGAACCTACCTAGACACTCAATCTAAGAGCTTATAGTGATATTGAAATTACAGAAGCACCACATGGAATATATTATATGATCTTGTCTAACGCAATCCTACAATTCAAGGGGCGAGGCGCATGTAGAATTACTCATTATTCACCTCAAAAGGCCAATGTAGCTAGAACCATACTTAGAATGATCCAATTGTGAGTAATGTTATAGAATGTGCAATTGCAAACCAAATTATATAATTGATTCTACCATACTCTCTGACAATGTTATGGTGCAATAAATAGACTTCTAAAAGCAAGCAAATACATACATAGATAATGGCACAATTGTTTGCCCAACAAAAATATCCTATAAAATTTCATTAACAAAGAGAGAATACTTAGCATATAAACAACATGATGTGATCAGATAACATCATCCCATATAAATAATATCAATATAAATGGCCTAGATAAGGGAATATAATACATTTCATCTCTCATATGTTGATATCTCATATGGTATAGTAATATATAGAAACATGGGAAGAAGAGTTAGGATCATAGTCAGATGATATATCACAATAATTGAAAAAAATGTACATAATGAGTTGTCCAACTACCAAAACTCTATGTTGTTCTATATTGGAATTTGTAGCGATGCTAATGTGCAATGTTGTGCAATAGGCTAACTAGCACGACCAAGTTTGTCTAACATATTTACTGTTGTGTGAGAATGGGTAACCAACATTGGGTGCATCTTGAAACATAACGAATTACAAAACAACATTGAAACTATGCAACGGATGTAAATTGTGATGCATGACATGTACTATCTTTTCTTATTCAAGTCACTTTCATTAAGCAACAATAAAAATTTTGCACCCATACTTCTGCATGCTCTTATTAAACTATCATGGACATGTTCAATCGATTAACTCGTTTATGATCAAAGCTTAGGACTTGTTAGTCCCCAAAAACCGTCCTACCAATTGAGGAAATTTCTTCTATATTTGACCTAGATGTATCACTTCTTTGATTTTGCTTTCAACCTTATTGGACAAAATTATGAAGTTCCTTGTTTGGTTAGTCATTCTTTGCATTGAAATTTCTTCTTCTTCTGAACATTAGCAATAAGTTCCTCACAAATTGGCATTACATACTCATCTTCATCTGCATCTGCATTCAACAACAATGGCTCATAGAGATTCAACTAGACCATTCATGTTAAACACTAGATGGAACCCCATACATGTTGGAAATTTTGACGCTCTCCAATATATTTGATGATTGTATATGGGTCATACATAACTAGTTTGGAGTTTTTGTCTTTCTCTCTAAAGTGCTCTTTTAGAAGATACACATAAACTATATATCCTACACAAAACTAGTGATGAGAGTGGTGTTTATCATGCATGCTGGACTAATGATTTTGTCATTTCTTCTACAAATATTCATGAACTTGATCATTTATTTTTTAGATGTGGTAAATGAGCATTACTCTTTCCCATGTGCAAAACCTACTTCATCATTGTTTCCTTCGGAATGGGACCCAAAATGGTTGATATGCCATTGGCAAATAATTCAAGGCGTGTCTTAAATGGTGAGGTGCATGTAGCATTGTGCATTGCATGATTATATTTTTTTTACACTTAAAGGATGCAAGTATCCCAAATTTTGGTTGAGTATGGTTAAAAAGGAACAATAGTTAAACAATGGTGTGATTTACACCTTAGTTTGTCCATCTCTTTATGGATAGAAGGAATTACTCCTCTTTATATTGGTGTCCATCAATTCCCACCATGCCTGCAGAAAAAAACCCCTAAGAATCTATCATCATAATCATAGATGATTAATGATGGTAGACATAAATGGATCTAAAATTTATTGTAGAACTATGCTTATTGTTGCATTTTAACACCGTTGCTACATGGTATCATGATGGTCATTTTGTTGAAGCAGTCCAATGCTACCCTAAAGTAGTAATTTCCCCTACTGGTTATTGCTAAACCTCTGATGAAGTCTATTGAAACCAACTCTCTTTATCTAATTGGGATTGATAATGGTATACCCTTGCCTTGATTATAGTTTGTTGGATTTGATAAGCTACATATGAGAAGTTTCACACAAATCTTGCCATCGTGTACACCATCTTTGGCTAATGAAAATAACTCTTCATTCTTGTGTCTTCTCCACTCCAAACTTTCTTGCCGCACCTTGGAATGGTGTGCTTTGTATAACCACTATATTTAATTATCTCTTAAGGAACACAAATGTATTTGCCTTGTACCTAAATTTGTCTTTCAAGGGGGTATTTTGAAGCTCTTTATCTTGTCTTGTCACAAATTTTTGTAACATTGAGTGGATCAACCCAAAATATAGATATTGTGCAAGTCGCCTTGCTTGATGTCACTCAATCCAAATTATTGAATTGTGCTAATATAATCGATTTGATTACTTGTGGTCTCAATAAATAATTTGTCTTGTAGGTCATTCCCTTGTGATAATCATAATATTGAATTGCTACAAGTATGCTATCCACCTCTTGTGTTGTGCATACTTAATCTTGCACTATCTCAAGAGGAACAAGAGAGGTTTATGGTTATTTTGCACGATCTTGTCATTTTTGAGAAAATAATGTTTCTATGAACATGCACATCTTGTCATCGTAGATTGAATAGTTTAGAATTGCACCTAAAAGGTCTCATAGCGGAATGTGGAAGGTATTGAAATGATTCCTTTGTGTGTTGTACCAAATCATCCAATTTTTTTTGCTCATGTGACTTTTGTTGGGCCCAAGTCTATGTGATTGCACACATTTATAGATCTAAAATTCAGAGTTCTAGCATCAATTAGAAAATGTGAACTTCTCTTCCTTCTCTAGTCCAAAATGAGATATGCAAATTGTCATGAGACCTTAATGAGTCTCTGAGATTCTGCCTTCGAAGCTAATGTTGAGTTTTGGAACATTATGCCTTGTCATTTAATATGCTTGTTCTTTAACAAGTATGTATTAGTATTTGCATCATTAATACATCACATCATGGTCCAATAAATAAAGATTGGCAAAAAAATTTGTGTCATCAATAGATTGCTTCATGGTCCCATAAATAAAGATTGTAAAAAATGGTACCATGCACATTTGGATGTACCACATTGAAACTCAATTCCATTAATACCGTTGATTGAGATAGAAAAATTCACATCACACTTACATTGAACACACAAATCCTTATTCTTGCTAATACAACCCGATGAGTAGAGTTCAAAATGCACAATTGTGGTAGATTATTCCTCTTAACTACCACTTCTATGATTAAATCTCAATGGCTAGCAATATCAAATGTGTGGTGATGAGCTCCTTTTAATTTAGACCTTGATAAAGATACTTGCATGCTCTATGCAACTGGATAAAACATTGGCATCAGATAAAACCTTTGATCATATTGTAGAAAACCCTCTTTCTGCTTGCTTCCTATTGACGCTTGGAAAAATCCTTGCGTCAACAGTAGGGATTCTCCCCAATGAAAAGTCCCAATTAGACTATTCACTGTTAGGAATGGGGAATCCGTACGATTTACAGTCCGACTACCGTAGGATATGATTTTGGTTGAGTTTATCGGTTACGACCCGATCCACCGTTTAATTTATTATTAAGAAATGCAAATGCAAATGCCCTAATTCTAACTGTGCATGATCCCATCTAAACTACGTTTGACTGGTAGACAAAGGCCTTACAAAGTGATGCGCAGGTTCTTACCTCCTTTGCCTTACTAATCAACTAAAACTAAGCTACCAAAATAAATAACTTTAACCTATCTAATATAGCCTATCCTTACAAGGAGCGGAATTAAAGTTTGAGTAATGACTGGAATTGTTTATTACAACTTCAACAATTAGCTATTGAAAGAAATATATTCACAATCACAGTATAATTACCTAAGATAGCTTTGGCATAACATTAATTAATTCATTACTCAAAATCACATAGAAAATTGCATTTTATCATTTAAAGCAGTAAAATAATTCACATACCATTAGAGTAATCCAATGAAATAGGAAAGATCTTACAACATATAGAAGAACAAAATGAAGAACTAATTCTGCACATTCATTCATGTAATTCCATGCAACAGTCTATGCAATCCTTCACCCAACAAAATAGTTCTTTCTCATTTGCAGAAAAATAATTCTCTTACAAATGGTACTAGCTCACTATTACACCATCCAAAAGCCCCTTTCTCATCTATACTACCCTATTTATAATTACAAAATTTGTCTTTTCATAACTCATCAGTTCATATTCCATCCCAAACTCTAGGTTTCCCACTATTTTGTCCTTTTGTGGCTGTACTAAAAAATAGCTAAAATAAAATAAAATTACAATATTGCGTCAATTAGATTGTTTATTCTCCCGACTTTGGATATAATTATCCCAAAGACCACTTTCATAAGATGTCACGTTCAGTTTTTGGGGCTCTAATAATTCCAAAGCTATTTCATGTTAGTTTTTCAGAATTTACTTCAATTTGATCTAGGATCTTAACTGAGAGAACAACATGTACAACATATCTACATCATATCAAACATGGACATAATAATGCAAGCACATAAGAGACAATAGACACACAGAGTTTCACTGGGGAAAACCATAAAGGTGAAAAACCCCACAACTTCCTCAGAGATAGATAGAGAAATGATACAACCCAAGTACAAGATATAGTCCTCCTAGCAGCAGCTCCTCCTCCTCCACACATGCGCCACTCTCCAATGAGAGTATGAGTGAGAAGTGAATGATCAAATAGAGTGCCTCCCGCACTCTATTTATACATGAATTGACTTGCCTAATAACCTTTACTAGGTCGGCCTTAACTTAACCACATAACATAATGTTGACAGGGCCGACCCCCAATAGGTTGGTCTAATAACCCTTTGACCCACATGACTTATATAGGGCCAACCCCATCAAGGTGGTCTAATAACCCATCAAGTATAAGTTACGACACTTGCAATATAAATGACGACACTTCCGTATAGAGGAATAATAACATCTCTATAGGAGTACAATATACATATGTGAAATACATTCCGAAGTTACAATTACATCAACATTTCATGTATAGATAATTCTTTGACCATATCAATCAACCCTTTTGCTGCAGTCTTGTGACCTTATCCTAAAAAATAGGCATTCATAGTAGCTTGTCCAATATATTGCTGAAGGTCTTCTGTAATGAGTGAGCCCAACCTATTTATGTAAGTAATATATTCCTCCAGACTATTCCTTAATTTGATATATGTTGTTCTTTTGGTGTCATCTTGTCAATGGCTTTAGGAGGTGGAAGATGACATCTCTCAAATGCTTTGTAGATGGTCTGATAAATATCTTCACACTTTGTGATTGAATTTTGTACTTCATTCTGTATTTTCTTTTCTGCCTTTCGACAACTCTCTAAGAGTGCTATGTCCAATTTCAACTCAGTAGTGGTCCTATTTCGTAAATGTGCAGGGATCTCCCTAGGTCTTCCCTTCTAGATAATTAGCTTCTTCATTTTATCATAGGCCCCTACTAATTTCTGTTTTACAGTTGAAGCTTCTGTAGAGATCTGCTTCAATCTAGTGACCATTTCTTTTAACTCATAAGTTTACTCAGTAAGCAATCCTTGAGAGTGAAACAATTGTTCTTGCAATTTGCAAGCATGCTCATGAAATGGTGTTAGGTCCCGTTTTTGTGCTTGGGAAGATTTAAGTTGTTCCATCAAGTATTCATTTTCTCTAGTTAACTCATATATCTGAGCTTTCAAAGATTCCTTTTCAATTGTGAGCGACTCAACTCGCTGATCTAACCGAGTTTCCTTGTCTTCTAACTCGCTTATCTGAGTCTGGAAATCGGATTTTTCACCTTCCATGATGATTAGTTGTACGTTAAATGAATCCTTTTCATCCTCAAGGATTTGAATGTCTTGCAAGACCTTTTCCTTTTCTGATTCTAATGCGTCCCATTGTCTTCTCATTTCTATTTCTTCGCTCCGAGCTTTCACCAGGTTGTCCTTAAGTTTGATCATCTTGGCCTTGCTCCTTTCTATATCTTCAGTTAACTTGTCTATGTTATATGCATTTTCTTGCGCTGCAGCAAAAATTACTGAAGTCATGAACCTTGGGTCTTTATAGGTGCCTTCCCTGACCGCACTTTCCTGTATGGTTACGATGTCTGGTTGCATAGCAATCTTCAATCTTTTTTCTGTTTGTCTAAGAATGGTTTTCCTTTTGGGATAAAAAACTATAGTATCCAATTTAGCCACTGAATGTTGCTTTGACGGTGTGAAGGGCCTGAGTCCAATCTCAACTAATGGGAGATGACCCCCATTAAGAGGTACCTCTGTGTCAGGATCAGTGGGATTGTCTGTGTCCATGTATTATTGATCCTGATTATCTTCGTGATGTTTTTTTACCTTCCACAACTTTCTTGACTCTTTCTTCATCCTCTTCTTTCTTTTTAGCTTCCTCTTGTAATATTTTCTGCCCCAGCTTGATTTTACTTTTCTCACTCTTCTTTGCTTCTTGCTTCCTCAACTTCTTCTTCCTTTTGTCTCATTTCTTCCTTTTGCTTCAATAGTTGCTCCTCTTGCAACTTTTTCGCTAACTCTTCCTCTTGCATTTTCTTTGCATTTTATGCTACTAGGGCCTCCTCGTTGGCTTTCTTTTCTGTTGCTTCTTTTCTTTTGCTCGAGCTTGCCTCGATCTTCTTTCCAAACCTCTTATTCAAATCTTCAATGTTCTTCTCTCTCCTGTATACTTCTTCATCTTTCAAGAAGTGATCGGAATATTCAAAGTTGATTATGCATGATGCACAATGTTTGGATACCTTTTATTGACTATCATTTCTAACGAATATTTTTTCTCCAAAGTGGTAAGCCTCTAAATATTTTACAAAATTTGCATCCTAAACTTGTAGGCTCCAATTGTGAATGGGAGTGGAGGATATGATGCCTTTTTATGGTCATTCAAAAATTTTCCTATACCATTTATAAACACTTGCCTCACTGCCTTCTTCAAAATTATGTAGTTTGTAACATACATGGACATCAAAGAGGGGTTCTTTGTGCCTCCATACATTCGGAGATAGGGTCCTTCTAGAGTGAAATAGTAATATCCATACTTGCTAATGAATTCTAACGCTGCATCTGACATACAATTCGGTTCTTTGTCGAAAATCAATTGATATAGCGGCATCAGGAATTCCTCACAGATCAACTTGTAAAAGCTGGCATGTTTTTGTGCCCACATGATCTGGTAGGCCACATAGATTGGAGTCTCCTCTGGAACCCAATAGCATCCTAGCTTAGGGAAAGGATTTATGATGAGGATGCAATCAACCAAGTATCCCGAGATGTAGAATTCAACTTTCTTCTGTTTTATCCCTTCCTGTGCATTTAATATGGCTTGGGCCATATTTTTTGAGATGATGTCTAACCAGTTGAAAATAGTACCATATGTTGTGAAATGGTATCAAAATGGAACCGAACTTATTTTGTAGACGTTTGCATTCGCTTTCCTGTATATTCTACACATAAGCATCATGACGACCCTGAATGGATTCCTCAGATTCTTGGTTTCATGTTCTCGGTTAGATCTCTGTCGCAACTGTTTGCCTGGGAGCAACATTTTCTTTGTATATTCCGAGTGATATATCTTCACACTCTTAACCCAATCATTTGTCAGGAATATCTTGGGAGCTGGTAATTTATATGCTTTGCTTATATGTGTGGGTTTAAATGAAGCAAATCCATTTCCATTAGCTCCTGAAATGATCCTAAATTTTGCATCTACATGTGGCAGGATCCAACTGATTACTTCAGAACATGAGAATAAATCTAGTCGTGTAGCAGCATTGTGGAGACCGGACTTCTTGATACTCTAGTATATCCAATTCTCTTCTATAGTTGCATCTGGTACATTCTGATCTCTTATAAGGTGATAGAGTTCACCCCATTTATATTAAAGGACTATTCCTCTGGCAGTTTTTGTGTCCGCGAACTGAGTTTCCATGGTGGGTCTTGGTACCATTTCAATATTTGAATTTGATTCCACGACCTTGACGCTGCACTTAGAGATCCTTCTAGACATATCCGAGTCTTGTAACATAAGAGAATCATCAAAGAGTGACATTGTATCCATTTGAAATATAATCAGATAGATTTTATGAAAATGATAACATGAGGGATTCAAACCAAAATACTGAGTAAAATATTTATTCATGGAACATTTTCACTTTTTCTCAGATTCATCAAATAAACTACTTATCATCCCAAATTTCTATGCTATCAACCTACTTATAAAATTGTTTTCAATGCAAACTATCCTTGAAGCAAATACAAATTGAATGAATCTTCTACTATTGCAAACATGCTAAAAACAAGGAATCATATCAAGCATCTTATCAGGCAAATGACCATGTCTAAGATTAATTAGAAGGGCAACTGGTTGAGCAATGTTTTCCTTAGTGACTGTTAGGGTTAAGTGCCAACTTTCAATCGTTTTCTTAACATAAGCTTAATGAGCTTAGGGTTTCAATCCTATTTTGCAAAACCGCAACTGCAAAAGATGCTCTAGTTAGGGTTCAAAGCTTAATTTTTTTTCTCGAAACTAGTGGAGGGAAATTACTTAGTTAGGGTATATGCACTTGAGTTGATTTGAACGAAATATTGAAGGAGGGAACGCTGAAGTCCTGATCGGTGCTTGACTAGTTAAGTGTATGCTTCCATAGTTGGTTATGGTTCAAAATGTTTCCCTCGCAATCGATCATTTAGCACAGAAGGAGGAGAGACAACTACGGTTTACCATTCCCTTTGAAATGAAAATGGTGGGTTTAAATGGCTTGCAAATGCAAAACTAGGGAAAAATGGTTTTCACCTAATCTTTCAACGTCTAATCAAATCCAACCAAATTTACAAGATAAAACGAAAGGAACCTACTTGGAAAAGACGAGCGTGTTTCCGAGCCGGCGTTGGCGCTCGAGTTGGAAGAGTTTCACGTCCAGGTGGCTAGAGTCTAATGGGGTTAAGGGCTTCAATGATAAAACAAAATGGTTCCCCCTATTTTAAATATGACCTTAAACCCTAACTCTTAGTCAACAATTAGTAATGATCGAGGGCCCTTTTCACATGGTTAAGTATTTAAATAGAACAATTGCTTCAGCTAGATGATCGACAATCCAACATATTCAAGCGAGCCTTTTTGATGCGTCTCGGGACCAAAGTTTGTTTTGCACCAAAACACTCGGTGGTCAAAATAATATTGACTCCGATAACAAAACTATAACCCCGCCGATGTAAAAGAAACTTAGGCAAAAACCTTTACGGAGCCGCCTTTTTCGGGGTTAAATGGGATATGGCTCCGACATGAGTCGAGCCAAAAATAGATTTGGACACGCCCCTTTCGGGGTGAAAACAAAAAGAACCCCGATATATAACGACGAACAATTCAATTTTTTAAGTGTTGAGGTGTTTCGGGGCTAGATCGAATTCCATTCTGATCACCCCGGTGGAAGATCAAAATCAGACCCGACCCTTTTAGAGGGAAAAAATATTTGGATTCAATCACATTGGTGCAAGATTGAATTCTGCTCAAATCGTTTCGACGCAACTTTTGATTTTGCTTTGACCGTTTTGGCACAACTTTTGATTTTGCTCCGAAACAATAAAATTCAAATTTTTTTCTAGTATAAATTTTTTCTACGGGGATTCAAACTTTAAGAAGACTTTGGTGATAAAACAACTAAAATCCAAGATAAAGCCAAAAAATTGAACTCAAAATATAAGGAGGGGCCCTCAATTGCAAAAAATTGGGGAAGGGGTTGCAGCTGCAACAATTGGCGACTAGCTGGGGAACTTAGATCTCTAAAAAGAAGCAAAGAATACTCTTTTGGACTAGATCATTTAGTTATGGTAAGAATTTATTTCTACTTGTTAGTGAATTCTAATTGTAAGAGTCATAGTTCATTCATCTACCTTGTAGTTTAAACATTTCCATTTCAAATTGGAATAAGTATCGCATGGATCACATATTATTGTTAGTATTGGGGATAAGGCAACATGGTCAGGAATTCACAGCCACTCTCCTGGGGCCAAAGTATGAAGTTCATTTACCTACCTTGTCTTTTGGAAGCAACTCGGTAAGACACCGCAGGTTAGTAACAACATCATGCAGATGTAATCGTTTGTTCCTCATTCCTATACCACATGCTTTTCTTTGATGCTTGAGTCGCTCTAATATATAGTTCCCTTTGTCTTCAAAGGTATATTCTAGGCTCTTCCATCCATAATTTCCTTCTGTGTGGGTGATAAGTATTTTTTTTGGCCTATCATATCCACGGATGGAGAAGAACCTTCTTTGAGAATATGAAGAAGTGTCCTCCTAATTTGCTTTGCACATTGATCATGTCTTCCTTGAATGCTTCAGACATTCAGTTTTGACTTTGATGGATATTCATATTAGGAAATGCCGACTCTGTTTGTGCCTTTTGGATTTGATATTTTTGGTATAGGATCATTTTAATTGCTATACCTATGCAAGACTTGCTTCCCTTCTATGGGTCGGCCATAGTATACTACTTGAGACATGGTTATTTATGTGTTTAGTGATCGGAGCCCCAAGATAATAGCCTAGAAATCTTTATCCCAGCTTTTTACACAATATTTAGCATATTTTAGTTTAGAATGGTCCATGTGATAAATTTTCCAGGAAACAGAATGACAGATAAGGCAGACATGTTAAAATCTTTAAAATAATAATGCTTGAAATCGCATTCATGACTCTTCACAAAAAGAAGAAACTCTTAGATTTCGAAACAATTCTTACAACTTCTAAATTCTGAATCTTTCCCTAATAGATATTCCATGAATAACATCAAATCTTAGCTTCCCATTTATCACTCTGATTATCAAGATGGCTTTATTCAAAAATTAAAAACAAGAGCAAAAACTAAAAGCATTTGACTCTAAAAATCTAACAACTGGGCTGAAATAAGAAATAAAACAATAGAAAGGAAAATTTATTTATGTACAAAAGTTTCCCTAAACTAAGAGAAATACTGCTTGAGAGATTGGCTATGTATGGGAAGAGTTTCCATTTCCCCTTGCAGATCTTGTAATCTATAAGTTCTTGGGCCAAGTTTCTCAGCAATGGTGTAAGGTCCAAGCCATAAATGTTGAAACTTGGTGTGCTTGCCCTTCTCTTCGTGGGGATGATCCCACTTCAAAACTAACTCTCCTACCTCAAAATATTTATTTCCTACTTTCCGACTATCAAACCATCTCTAAAGTTACATTGATGAAGATTAAACTTATCTCTAGATTTTTCTCTTTCATCTTCAAGTTTTAGTAGGGTATTAATTCGTGATTGCATGATTTTTCTATTTGATCCACGAGATGCTTGGGATAACTGCAAGGAAGGTAACAAAACATTTGGTGGAAGTATAGCCTCTTTTATGTAAACTAGTTTGTAAGGAGAAACCCCTAGAGCATTCTTTGGAGTGACCTTATCATCCCATAAAGAATTAGGAAGAGCTACATGCCAATTTCTCTGGTTTTCAATAATTGTTTTCTTTAAAATTCTAATCAAGTTTTTATTAGTATAATTTGCTAACCCATTCCCTTGTGGATAATAATTTGAGGAGTAATGCAATTTAATTCCCTTTTCAAAAACAAATTTACTTAATTTCAAAGAAGAGAAATAGGAAGCATTGTAAAAAACTAGAGAAATTGGAACCCCAAACCTGGTTATGATGTTCTCTTGTAGAAATTTGATAACAACATCCTCGTTGACTTTGCACAAAGGGACAACTTTAGTCCATTGAGTAAAATAGTCTGTTGATGTAAGAATGTAACGATGTTGCATCGAAGAGTTGGGGTTGATCTCTCCAATGATTTCTAAGCCCCATTGTTCAAATGGTTCGGAAATGATCACTAGTTGCAATGGTGATGAGGGCTTTGCTAATCTTCCGACACTCTTCCAGTACACAACACATTTTCGGCCATATGCATGTGCATATTTGAAAACAGTAGGCCAATAATATCCTGCTCTTAAAATCTTATGAGCAGTAGTGTCTCCAGACTAATGACGTCCAACAGTATAATGTTTTCCGTTACACCAGAACCTGCATATATTAGTAAACATTTGAAACCAAGCACAAGGTCTGATTATCCAGGGTGGCGGTTATTCCACATTATATTCCCAAAGGTGTGACAGTTATGAATCGATACTCCAACAATCCCCATCCGACATAGCTTGGTGGAATTGAACATGAGACCTCAACTCTGATACCATTTAAGGTTTTTCGTTACACCAGAACCTGCAGATATTGGTAAAGATTTGAAACCAAGCACAAGGTCCGAGTATCCAGGGTGGCAGTTAGTCCACATTATATTCCCATAGGTGCAACAGTTATGAACCGATACTCCATGAGAACTCAGATAGGAACAAAATAATGTGACATGATAATATAATTAGTATAATCAACAATGATGTTACAATGGAGAGAATTCGAGTCTCATTCAATCTAGCATATGAATTGTCACCATTGGAGTGCTCCGGAAGACCCAAACTTAGTTAAATCAAGACATAATGAATTAATTGACCAAGGAGGGTGCATTAGTGAGTTTTTCATGCAAATCACCCAGAAAAGGAAGCATGAGGCCACAATAAGAGGCAATCAGAGCATAAACCCCCCACAAGAGTCAGCTAACTCAGGTGAACTAAACTGGAACACTAAGTAGGATCCTAAAATACAGGGAACTGACTTAAGTAGTCCTAAAATGATGCATGCAGGGCGCATTAGGTGGTAGATGGATCCTAGATGACATCCACACACCACTAGGGGGAAAATGACATCATCAACTACTAAGAAAAAGAAATAATGCTAGGTAGGACAAGGATGGAGTATTAATGATCCTAACACCCCCCCTTAATCCAAACTTGTGCATCCTAGGCCCTGGTTACTAAGACCAAAGGTCATCCATACAATCAAATAACAATGATGAAAACAAAAAAACTGTCCATGAACCTAGGTAATGGGGAAAACCTCATGGGAAACCCCTCCTAAAATATAGGACAGCAATAGGGAACTCAAATAACCTTCACACTAAGCACAACAGGAAAAAATTTCCTGAGTGAAAGCCTTTGTAAAAATTTAGGCACTCCTATGTAGGATAGAAATGTAGGTGCTGGATATAGATCTGGATCTGGATCTGCTCCTATGATGTACCTCCCATTGTGTCAAAGCTGTATTTTCCAAAACAAGTCTTCCAAGAACCCTTCTTGATACTAGAGTGAATGGCTCATTGTAGTCCAAATCATGAACTTTTGAGTACCCTTTGTCAACCAACCGAGATTTGTACTTGGGTGTAGATCCCCCATGGACAGTCTCTTCAAGGGATTGTGGATCAAACCCCACTATCATGTAGCACCTCTATGATAGAAGTGGATTTGCATGACATAGTGCAAGGTTTGCATGATACTGAAATCTGGTGGTTCTATGGTCAGATGGATCCCCAACTATGTTCCTAGCAGCTACAAGGACTTTGTGAGGCCATATTGGCCTTGGCCATGGATTCGGAGCAGGTGTTGGATTTGGATCTGGATCTGCTTGAACTTTATTCTCAACATCAATATCTTGATCCTCATCTTCATTAGAAGATATATCACTCTGATCTTCATCATATGCCAATGGAGTAGGTATAGAGTATGGAAAAAAATGAGAGAATTCATGTGCCTTTTAGGCATGGTTTGCAACCCCTTTCACTATAATATGCCTAGTAGAGATCTCTGCAATCTCAGCTGTGTTAGGACCAAAGAAAACTTTTTTCAGTGAACCTATGTGAGTCATCTGATAAACAAACAACAAATTTGCTGACAAAGAAGGCACAAATAGAACATTTTTGAACTTTCCATGCTGCAGATGTACTGTGCCATTCCCTTCAACAGAGATCTGAGAATTATCTCCCATGTGGATAATCAGACCATCATTGATATCTAGAGAAGAAAATGATTCTTTGGAGGAAACCATGTGGTTGGAGGCTCCATAATCTATGAGGAAGGCTTGTGATTATGTGAATCCAACCTTCAGTGCATGGCATCTCTCATGATCATCTGTCTCACTTCTAGAATCAATATCCCTTAAGCCTTCTAGGAGGGAAATGTTGTGTTGTTCAATAAGTTTGGTCATTTGATCTATCTTCTTCTTCATGCATGATCTCTCTGGATGGTTTCCTTTCTTGCAATAGGAGCACTTGGTCTTCTCAAACCTCTGTTCCTGATTTTTGGAGGCTTGCGAAGCGCCCATTTAAATCAGTTTGTCTTGTTCTTGGATGAGAGATTCGGTGAATGCATCTAAGGATGCCATTTTCCAACCAGGGATTGACAATCTCCCTGAATGGAAGGTAGAAGCAAAGATGGAGAACTATGGACCAAGCTTGATCAGAATGGATAGCAGCAACTGCTCATCCTTCTTCTCAATGCCACACTTCTTGCATTGCATGAACATAGATTTGAATTTGGAAAAGAATTGCTGGATGGTTTCAAAACTGTTGGGTTGAAGAGCAATCAACTCATTCTCTAGAATATGGACCCTTAGCTCATCTTGTTTTCCGAAGAGGGTCTCTAACTTCAACCAAACCTCTTTTGGAGTCTTCAATCCATCGAGGTGTAAGAGTATATATCTGGAAATATGAATACACATGAAACCAAATGCTTCATCCAATCTATTCAGATACTTGGCATTCTCAACAACAGCTTGAGGTTCGACCTCCTTTCCCATTGTTACCCTGTACAGTGACTTGTTGCGCAACACCATCTGCATATCAACCCTCCAATCAAGATAATTGAAAGTGTTAGGATCCTAGGAGAGAGAGGAGCATTCGAATTCTCCATTAGAACTGTTGGAGCGAATACAACGTGGTACTATTGCACTGAATTTTTTTTCAATAACCTGGAAAAAACTCTCAATTTTGGAGATAGACTACTACTGAGTATTGCTTTGGTACAATAGGAACATTTTTTCAGATCCTTCACACTTGGATAGACCTCAAAGTATTTCTCCAATGAATTCAATGCAATAGAACCAGGATTTGCTATGGAAATCCAGAGGCTTCTGGTGCAGTACTGAAAGCAACAGCTCAACCTACGCTCACTTGGCTCTGATACCATGTAAGGTTTGCCGTTACATCAGAACCTATAGATATTGGTAAACATTTGAAACCAAGCATAAGGTCCGATTATCTAGGGTGGCAGTTAGTCCACATTATATTCCCAGAGGTGCGGCAATTATGAATCGATACTCCAACACCCCCCATCCGGCGTAGCTTGGGGGAATTGAACCTGAGACCTCAGCTCAGATACCATGTAAGGTTTTCCATTACACTGGAACCTATAGATATTGGTAAACATTTGAAACCAAGCACAAAGTCTGATTATCTAGGGTGGCGGTTAGTCTACATTATATTCCCAGAGGTGAGACAATTATGAACCGATACTCCAACAAGCATGACCATCATGCAACTCTTTTACCACTTTTTCTGCATCTTCCTTTTCCAAGCATCTAAGAAACACACCATCATAGTTTTTCCAAAAGAGTACTCCATTGATTATCTGATATGCAACTGATTTCAAACGGAGAGCTCTCCTTTGCTTGGAATTCCAATGTTCTAGAGTGTATCCACGCTGTAGATAGTGCACTAGATCTCGGTACCATGAATCAAGAGAAGTGTGAGTGCAACAGACCTCTATTAATTTCATCTCAACTTCATTATCCCATCCATTCATTTCTCTCGTTGAATTTTTAGTAAGTAACTTGCATAGTGCTTGACCTTTGACAATATTAGTCGGCTTACACTCTAAGTCATATTATTGTAATGCGATTACCCAATTCCCGCGTCTTTCTCCCAATTCCTTTTGTACAAATAACAATCAGACAGCCGGATGAGGTACTATGACTTTAGTCCTATTCTTTAGAATATAGGGTCTGAAATGCTTTACAGCCTTGAACATAGCATAAGCTTGTTTATCTACATCCAGGTAATTAAGTTCATCCCCTTGTAACCCAATGCTCATAAAAGATATTGGATATTCACCCCCCTGCTCTCCCTTTTGAGTGGGCACTGCTACAAGGGAATGATCAAACACAAATGTATAAATAATAAAATCCTTTTCAAAATCTCAACTGCTTAATGATGGTGCATGAGCAATAGCGGTCTTAATGTTTTTAAAAGCATTCTTTTCTATTTGAGTCCATTTGAATCATACGTCCTGTTTCACCATTTGTTGCAAAGGTTTTACAAGCTGTGCAAAGTTTGGTACAAACTTTCGAACAGAATTATTTTTTCCCAAAACGATTGCATTGCCTTTTTATTATGGAGCATGGGAATCTAGAGTATAGCTTGTATTATTTATAGGTCAATAAAGATTCCCTTCTTTGAGATGATGTGTCCCAACAGTTTCCCTTCTAAAACAACGAATACACTTTTCTTTGGATTAAGAGATATACCATACTTTCTACATCATTCAAAAATTTGTTTCAAATGAAAAGCATGGTCCTCCCTCCCCTTCGAGAAAACTATAACATCATCCAAATAAACAACAACATTGTGGCCGATTAATCCTCAAAATGCAATATCCGTGGCCCTTTGTAATGTGGCTGCAGCATTCATGAGGCCAAATGACATTCTTTTTGTAAGCAAATGTTCCCCATTTTGTACGGAACGTTGTCTTAAGACAATCCTTTTTGGCCACTAATACTTGTTTATAGCCTAAAAATCCATCTAGCAAGGAGAACATTTATGAGCTTGATACAAGTTGCAAAATTTGTTCCATAGGCAGGACAAGATAATTGTCTTTGTCTGATGCTCTTTTCAAATTCCAAAAATCCACACACAATCTTATTTCACCAGAATTTTTTCTTACAAGCACAAGGTTTCCCACCCATTCAGAATGCCTAACTTTGAAAATAATCGTATCATCTAGTAGCTTCTTCAATTCCTTTTGAATAAATGGCTCTAAAGTAGGGTGTATGATTTTAAGTTTCTGCTGAAAAGGCTTAGCACCTTGTTTGATCATAATCACATGCTGTATGATGCTTGTGTCATAAGTCTTTAAATAATCATAAGACCAAGCAAATACATCTTTATATTGTTGGAATAGTTTGACGAACTTATGCCTTTCACCAGGTAAACAACATTTTCCCAAATTGACATACTTTGGTTCTTGTTCTGTCCCTAGATTCACCAACTCATATTGCATGGAAGAACTATTTGTCTTGACATTAGCAGGCTTTCTGAACTTATGCTACAAATCGAATAGTTTCTCTAAGGTGCGTACTCCTTTTGGCATAAAATTTCCATTAGATTGATTTTCATTCATATGTTCCAGATTTGACTGGTGTTCAACTTCATCAATAACTGATCCTTTGAATGCGTCTTCATCAATCAAGAAGTCAATAATTTGTTCATCATCATCAAACACTCTCCAATTGGTAAGATTGTTTGGGACAGGTGGTTTGAAAATAAATTCAATAGAACATTTATCATTAGTTGGTACTAAACACGAAGCAAAAGTAGCTAATAAATTAGCAGCGACATTTTTGTAATCTAGGAATATAATTTATATTAAAAGCATCAAAATTAGGGATCAAAATCCATACCTCGGCTTGATACCCTTTCAAGTGTGGGGATAATCAATGAATAGTATTTCTTACTCGTCTGACAATTATCTCAGAATCACCAAAAACTTTTAAATTTTTAACATTCAAGTCAATCGCCTTTTTGAGTCCCTGAATCAAGGCCTCATATTCAACAGTGTTATTGGTGCATTCAAATTCTAATCTATAGGAGATAAATAATATTTTCCCTTGAGGATCTACAAGAACACAACCGACTCCTGCTCCCTCCTGTGTCTTGGAGCTATCGAAATATAAATTCCAAAATTTAACTTGTACTCTATCTAAATTAGTATTAACATCTAAGTCAGTGACTAACTCTACTATATTAAAGTCATTCTCACCAGTCCATGAAAATTGAAGGAGATCGGACTGTTTGTCTGAATTATGACCAGTAGTTTCAACTTGGTAACATCTGGGTTCCATTTCCAAGAAATAATTTCCCAACACAGAGTATGAAAATTTAACTGATTCATTCATTCCTTCCAACTCAGTCACATTGAACTTCATGTGTGGTTCCCTTAGTACCTTAATATGGTTCTGCTTGTTCTAATAAGGTAACCACAAATGAGACCAATCAATTGTGAAATAGCCATTTAATTTACTTGACCAATCTCTACTTAATATCAACCCATAAGCTTCTGGAATATCAACCACGACTATGTCAATGAATTGACACACTCTTGAATCAACAACCAACCTGATTAAAACATTCTTCATCTCTCCTATTACCTTGACGTCTGATCTATCAAGTTGAATGATCCTAGAGGGAGATGCAACTGGCTGTCCATTAATATTTTTGCAACTAGATAGTGGCATGATGTTAGACGAAGCTCCTAAATCCACCAAGCAATTTTGTACATTATAGTTAAAAATATCAAATGTGAGCAGAAAAGGTGGGGTCTGAGATTTTGACTTACCACCGATACTGGCTTCGTTGATCTCTGGATCTGATTCAATACTGACTTGTTGCTTATCTTTATTGACATAGTTACTTGTTGTGTGTTTAAATAAAAAATCTTCCAGCAATATCTTTCGCTGCTGTGGCAAATTGCACATTTCAAATAAAGATACATTAGCTTTTATCTTCTTAATATCTTCAACAATATCATACCCTATGTTATAATTTCCTTCAGTATTTCCACCTAAATTTGGTCTGCTTGATGAAGGGGCGATTTCTTTATGAATCGGATAATATGTTCCTTTTATACCTTCCCAAGGATTGTTAGGTCTTTTATCTATCACTTTTGGTGGTGGTTGAGTTACAACATTAGTTTTACTTTGATTTTTGATAGCAGCATTACTTTTTTCCCCTTTTGGGAGTGATATGCTTTGATCATCAACTGGTCCTTTGCTCCTAGTAGCGTAATCAGTAGATGAGACTTGGATTTATTCTATCTCTTCTTCATCATCCAAATCGAGATTCGGTGCCCAATCCCATAAAATGACTGTAGTTTCTTCATTATCATCTCCTGTTTATTTTGATTGAACTTTATCATTATCTTCTTGATCTAGGAGTTTTTTATCCAAGAATTGATTCATTACCAAGTCATGGAGTTTATCCATTGTGGAAAAGTATTCTCATAATGCTGTTCTTGATGGAATGTACAAAAATGATCCATACCAACTTCATTCAATTTAAGAATATATGTTTCATTTGTTGGAGGTTTTGGACCTTCTTCTCTTTTCTTGTAAAAAGGTTTAAAGGGTTTTCTTGTTGACGAGCTAATTCCCTTATCTTTCTCCAAGTCTACTACCTTATTGGATAATTTCTGAACCAATTTGACCACACTTTCTAAATCAGTTGAAGATTCTTCATCAGGATTTGTCAATAACAATGGTTTCTTGGAAGTCATAGGCTTGTACTCTGTTTCCACACCATGTTTCACAATGTTATTCATGTCCGTTTCAACCTTTTTACCTTCTTCTAAATTCTATGTCAAAGTATTTTTGCATGAACGTTTAACAAACATAGATAGAGATGGATGTAACGTAGTGGTATAATATTCAATTAAGGATTCTTCAAAAGGTTTTGTAGTAGCACTAAATTTGTTCAAAACAATAGTAAATATTTGATTAAAATCCTGCACTTTTTCATTTTTATCCATCTTCAAAGACAATAATTCCTTCATAAGTGAAGCTAAAGCTCGTTGTTCACCAAATTTACTCAAGAAGACTTTTTCAAAGCTTTCCCAATCAGTTATAGAACCAGTTTGTAAACTAAAAAACCAAGACTAAGCTTTAGGTTCGAACGTATAAGGAAATAGTTGACACACTACATTTTCATGTTCCACATCCAGTAAATTCAATTCCAGATAAATAAATTTTAAATGATCATCTGCAGAAATTCCTTTTCCAAGGTCAAACTTAGGAAATACCCGCTCAGGATGTTTAGGTAGATCATGTAAAGGAGCGGGTAAATTCAATGGTTCTCTAGCTCTCCAAGTCGGTGGTTGGTTAAGATTATGAACCATATTTCCAATACAAGGAGGCGGATGTGGAGGAGAATGTGGAGGTGAGTGTGGGGGTGACTGTGTTTGAGGAGAAGAAATTGACTCCAGAGAAGATGGTCTTAATTGATTGACATGATCTAGTATTTCTTGTAAAGGTAAATCCACCAATTCTTCCAATGATTCAACAAGAAAAAAGTCCTTATTTTGTATAGCTTTTCTTCTAGGAGCACTTCTTCTTGGTAATAATAGAACTATGGGTAATCCTCCAAGATTCCTGACGTAAGACTTGGTATATCTCCTGAAACTATCTACTTCTTACCGAGGAACAACATATAAATGCTCAATGTGTTCAGTTTTAGAATTAGGATTTTCTTGATAATTAGTTTCTAACTCTGATTCAGGAATCGAATTTTCTGGTTCATATGTTTCAAATGGAGACCCAAATAAATTTCCTTGTGAGAAGAGACTTTCTTTACCATCCATACAATGGCGGCCCTCCTTCTAGCACCAAATCTATTGACACCTGGAAAACTCCTTGTGTCGACAGTAGGGATTCTCCCTAATGAAAAGTCCCAATTAGACTATTCACTATTTGGAATGGGGAATCTATCTGGTTTACGATCCGGCTACCGTAGGATATGATTTTAGTTGAGTTTATCGGTTATGACTTAATTCGTCGTTTAAATTTATTATTAAGAAATGCAAATGCAAATGTCCTAATTCTAATTGTGCATGATCCTATCTAAAATAAGTTTGACTGGAAGACAGAGGCCTCACGAAGTGATGCGGAGGTTCTTACCTCTTGTATTGCCACCTCTGCCTTTCCAATCAACTAAAACTAAGCTACCAAAATACATAACTTTAACCTATCTAATCTAGCCTATCCTTCCAAGCAGCGGAATTAAAGTTTGAGTAATGACTGAAAGTGTTTATTACAACTTCAACATTTAGCTATTGAAAGAAATATATTCACAATCACAATATAATTACCTAAGATAGATTTGGCATAACATTAATTCATTCATTACTCAAAATCACATAGAAAATTGCATTTTATCATTGAAAGTAGTAAAATAATTCACATGCCATTAGAGTAATCCAATAAAATAGGAAAGATCTTACAACAGATAGAAGAAAAAAATGAAGAACTAATTCTGCACATTCATTCATGTAATTCCATGCAACAGTATATGTAAGCCTTCACCCATCAAAGTAGTTCTTTCTCATTAGTAGAAAAATAATTCTCTTACAAAATGGTACTAGCTCACTATTTCACTAGCCAAAAGCCCCTTTCTCATCTATACTACCTTATTTATAATTACAAAATTTGTCTTTTCAAAACTCATCAGTTGATATTCCATCCCCAAATATTGGTTTCCCACTATTTTTCCCTTTTATGGTTGCACTAAAAAATAACTAAAATAAAATAAAATTACAATATTGCATCAAATAGATTGTTTATTCTCCTGACTTTGGATATAATTATCCCAAATATCACTTTCATAAGATATCATGTTCAGTTGTTGGGGCTCTAATAATTTCAAAGCTATTTGATGTGTAAATAATTCTTTGACCATATCAATCAACCCTTTTGCTGCAGTTTTGTGACCCTCTCCTAAAAAATAGGCATTCATAGTAGCTTGTCCAATATGTTGCTGAAAGTCTTCTGTAGTGAGCGAGTCCAACCTTTTTATGTAAGTAATATCTTCATCCAGACTATTCCTTAATTCTGATATACGCTGTTCTTTTGGTGTTAGCTCATCAATGGGTTTAGGAGGCGGAAGATGACATCTCTCAAATGCTTTGTAGATGGTCTGATGAATATCTTCACACTTTGTGATTGAATTTTGTACTTCATTCTGTATTTTCTTTTCTGCCTTTCGACAACTCTCTAAGAGTGCTATGTCCAATTTCAACTCAGCAGTGGTCCTCTTTGGTAAATGTGTAGGGATATCCTTGGCTCTTCCCTTCCAGATAATTAGCTTATTAATTTTATCACAGGTCCCTACTAATTTTTGTTTTACAATTGAAGCTTCTGTAGAGATCTGCTTCAATCTAGTGACCATTTCTTTTAACTCATAAGTTTGCTCAGTAAGCAATCCCTGAGAGTGAAACAGTTGTTCTTGCAATTCACAAGCATGCTCATGAAATGGTGTTAGGTCCTGTTTTTGTGCTTGGGAATATTTAGGCTATTCTATCAAGGATTCTTTTTTTCTAGTTAACTCAGATATCCGAGCTTGCAAAGCTTCCTTTTCAATTGTGAGCGAATCAACTCGTTGATCTAGCTGATTTTCCCTGTCTTCTAAATTGGTTATTCGAGTATGGGAATCGGATTTTTCACTTTGCATGATGATTAGTTGTATGTTCAATGAATCCTTTTAATCCTCGAATGTCCTACAAGGCGTTTTCCTTTTCTAATTCTAAGGCGTCTCGCTGTCTTCTCATTTCTATTTCTTCACTATGAGTTTTCACCAGTTTGTCCTTAAGTTTGATTATCTTGGCCTTGCTCCTTTCTACATATTAAGATAACTTGTCTATGTTATCTTCATTTGCTTGCATTGTAACAAAATTTATTGAAGCCGTGAACCTTGGGTGTTTATTGGTGCCGTCCATCACCACACTTTCCTGTATGGTTACGATGTCCGACTGTGTAGCAATCTTCAATCTTTTTTCTGTTCATCTGAGAATGGTTTTCCTTTTGGGATAAAAAACTATAGTATCCAGTTTAGCCACCAAATGTTGCTTTGACGGTGTGAAGGGCCCGAGTCCAAGCTCATCCAATGGGAGATGAACCCTAGTAAGAGGTACCTTTATGTCAGGATCAATGGGATTGTCTATGTCCATGTCTTGTTGATTCTGACTCTCTTCTTGATGTTTTTTATCTTTCACAACTTTCTTGACTCTTTCTTCATCCTCTTCTTTATTTTTAGCTTCCTCTTGTAATATGTTCTCCTCCTGCTTCGCAGCTGCTTGATTTTCCTTTTACTGCTCTTCTTTACTTCTTTCTTCCCTAGCTTCTTCTTCCTTTTGTCTCATTTCTTCCTTCTGCTTTACTAGCTTATCCTCTTGCAACTTTTTCGCTAACTCTTCCTCTTGCAATTTCTTCACATTTTCTACTACTAGGGCCTCCTCATTGGATTTCTTTTATGCTGCTTCTTTTGTTTTGCTCGAGCTTGCTTCCGTCTTCTTTCTTAACCTCTTATTCAAATATGCAATGTTCTTTGCTCTCCTGTATACTTCTTCATCTTTCAAGAAGTGATCGGAATATTCAAATTTGATTCTACATGATGCACAATGTTTGGATACTTTTTGTTGACTATAATTTCTAACAAATATTTTTTCTCCAAAGTGGTAAGCCTCTAACTCTTTTACAAAATTTTCAGCTCCTTTGACTTTGGTAAACTTGTAGGCTCCAACTATGAATGGAAGTAGAGGATATGATTCCTTTTTTACGGTCATTCAAAAAAATTCCTATACCATTTATAAACACTTGCCTCACCGCCTCCTTCAAAATGATGTACTTTGTAACATACCTGGGAATCAAAGAGGGGCTCTTTGTGTCTCCATACATTCAGATATAGGTGCCTTCTGGAGTGAAATAGTAATATCCATACTCACTAATGACTTCTAATGCTGCATCTGACATACAATTCGGTTCTTCATCGAAAATAAATTGATATAGTGGCATCAGGAATTCCTCGCAGATCAACTTGTAAAAGCTGGCATGTCTATGTGCCCACATGATCTGATAGGAAACATAGTTTGGAGTCTCCCGTGAAACCCAATATCATCCTAGATTAGGGAAATGATTTATGATGAGGATGCAATCAACCAAATATGACGACATGTAGAATTCAAATTTCTTCTGTTTTATCCCTTCCTGTGCATTTAATATGGCTTGGGCCATATTTTCTGAGCTGATGTCTGCCTAGTTGAAAATAGTACCATACATTGTGACACGGTATAAAAATGGAACCCAGCTTAGTTTGTAGATGTTTGCATTCGCTTTCTCGTGTATTCTACACAAAAGCATCGCAGTGACCCTGAATGGAGTCCTCATATTCTTGGTTTGATGTTCTCTGCTAGACCTATGTCGCAACTGTTTTCCTAGGAGCAACATTTTCTTTGCATATTCTAAGTGATCTATCTTCACACTCTTAACCCAATCATCTGTCGGGAATATCTTGGGAGCTGGTAATTTATATGCTTTGCTTATATGTGCAGGTTGAAATGAAGCAAATCCATTTCCATTAGCTCCCGAAATGATCCTAAATTTTGCATCTACATGTGGCATGATCCAATCAATTACTTCAGAACATGGGAATAAATCCAATCGTGTAGCAGCCTTGTGGAGACCAGACTTCTTGATATTCTAGTATATCACATTCTCTTCTATAGTTGCATTCGGTACATTCTGATCTCTTATAAGGTGATAGATTTCACCCTATTTATATTCAGGGACTATTCCTATGGCAGTTTTTGTGTCCTCGAATTGAGTTTCCATGGTGGGTTTTGGTACCATTTCAATATCTAAATATGATTCCACCACCTTGACACTGCACTTAGAGATCCTTCTCTACATATCCGAGTCCTGTAACATAAGAGCAACATCAAAGAGTGATGTTGTATCCATTTGCAATATAATCAGATAGATTTTAATCAAATGATAACATGAGGGCTTTAAACCAAAATACTGAGTACAATATTTATTCATGGAATATTTTCACTTTTTTCTCAAATTCATCAAATAAACTACCTATTAGCCCAAATATCTATGCTATCAACCTACTTATAAAATTGTTTTCAATGCAAACTATCCTTGAAGAAAATACAAACTGAACGAATCTTATACTATTGCAAACATTCGAAAAACAAGGAATCAGATCAAACATCTTATCAGGAAAATGACCATGTCAAAGATTAATTAGAAGGATAACTGGTTGAGCAACATTTTCCTTAGTGACTGTTAGGGTTAAGCGCCAACTTTCAATCGTTTTCTTAACATAAGCTTAATGAGCTTAGGGTTTCAATCCTATTTTGCAAAATCGTAGCTGCAAAAGATGCTCTAGTGAGGGTTCAAAGCTTAAAATTTTTGCTTGAAACCAGTGGATGGAAACTACTTAGTTAGGGTAATAGCACTCCAGTCGATTTAAACGAAATATTGAAGGAGGGAAGGCCAAAGTCCTGATGGGTGCTCGACTAGTTAAGTGTATGCTTCCATAGTTGGTTAGGGTTCAAAATGTTTCCCTCACAATCGATCATTTAGCACAGAAGCAGGAGAGACAACTACGGTTTACCATTCCATTTGAAATGAAAACAGTGGGACAGTGGGTTTAAATGGTTGGGACAGTGGGTTTAAATGGTTGCAAATGCAAAATTAGGGCAAAACAGTTTTCACCTAATCTTTCAACGCCTAATCAAATCCAACCAAATTTACAAGATAAAACAAAAGGAACCTACTTGGAATTGGCGCTCGAGTTGGAAAAGTTTCACATCCAGGTGGCTAGAGTCTAACGGGGTTTTGGGATTCAATGATAAAAAAGAACGATCCCCCTCTTTTAAATATGACCTTAAACCCTAACTCTTAGTCAACAATTAGAAATGATCGAGTGTCCTTTTAACATGGTTAAGTATTTAAATAGAACAATCGCTTTAGATAGATGATAAGCAATCCAAAATCTTCAAGCAAGATCTTTCGATGCATCTCAGGCCCAAATTTTGTTTTGCACCGAAACACTTGACAGTCAAAATAATATCGACTCCGATAACAAAAATATAACCCCGCCGACGTAAAAGAAACTTAGGCAATTTTCTTTATGGAGCCGCCCTTTTTGGGGTTAAATGAGATATGGCTCCGACATGAGTTGGGCCAAAACTACCTTTGTACGTGCTTGTTTTGGGATGAAAAAAAAAGGAACCCAATATACACTACAAGGAAAAAGCCTTGTAGCGGAGGTCATAGCGGATGTTTTTAGTGTTACAAGATTGGAAAAAATTGTCAAAAAAACCTCCGCTAGGACCTCCGCCATTTTTAGCGGATGCTTTTACGAGGTGATAATGGATACACATTATAACTAAAAAATACTTAGTGGCCATAGGTTTTAGCGGAGGTTACATTACTGGTGCCCACAACAGAAATTAAGCGCACCGGGGCATTTTCACCCATGACGCACCAATGCTGCATACTTAGAACAGACGCACTGGTGCACTCAATTAGAACAAGTACCAGAAGGAATCAAATTGTGATGTCGCACCGGTGCTTGAGTATATTAAATACACATCGGGGCGTTTGTAGAAAATAAAAGCACTGGTGCGATATTTTATATCATACACACTGCACATTTTTTCATTACATTTGGATTTAATGGTGCCGTACATTTATGCGTCAACATCGGTGCATTTCATACACGAACGCACTAGTGCATTTAGAAGTAGAACGCATCGGTGCTTACAAAATATCAACCTAGCCCAGTGCATTTAAACACATGGAACACACCGCTAGGCTTAAAAACTAAAAATCGGTTGGCATAAACTGTGATCGTTCTCGGTGCGTATAATCAATCTACCTTTGTTAAGATTTAATATGCTAAGACAAAAAAATTCAGTATTACATTCCATTTCACAACAATAGCATATACAGGATCACTAAAAGAACAACAAGCACATCATAAACACAGGAGACATAGATTTATCCTGGGAAACCCTCATGGGGTAGAAAACCCAGCAAAGATTTCTCAATATAGATGACCAACAAATACAAAGATGTAATCCCCAAACATGAGCTCCTTCTCCTCCATTGCAGATCTCTCTCTCTCCTATGCGAGTTTCACAAGTGACTGAATGTGTGTTAAATGAGGAACACACCTCCTCTATTTATACACAACTCCGTCTTGACTTTTACACAAACTAGGTTGGCCCCAACTTAACTACTTAACATAATGTTGACTGGGCCGACCCCACTAGGGTGGTCTAATAACCCTTTAACCCACATGACTCATACAGGGCCGACCCCACTAGGGAAGTCTAATAACCCAAGTTACCACATTCTCCACGGAGGAATAAAACATCTCCGGATATACAACAGGGTCTCCATGGAGGAATGAAACATGTCCGGAATAATAAAGTACAAATATAATATTCTTAGAAGTTACAATATCTCAGTACTCCCCCTTAACGAGAAGGTTTTATAAAAACATCTGCAGGAGCAAGGAGTCATCAACTACATGATACATGATACATCTATAAATCATTGGAAGCTTTCTTCATCAGTAACTCAAACAATTACTGGAACGTCTTCAAGATCTTCAATACTGGAACATCAACATCTTCAGTAGTGAGTCTTCATCTTCTGCAGCACTTGATCAACCACAACATCAACATCCGAATCTTTCGATCAACAACATCATCCAGATCCTCTCGATCAACAGTATCAACATCTGGATCTCCCGATCAACAACATCAACATCTGGATACTCTTGATCAACAACATCATCATCTGGATCTCCCGATCAACAACATCATCTGGATCTCTCGATCAATAGCATCATCAGCTGGATCCTCTCGATCAACAACATCATCATCTGGATCCTCTCGATCAACAACATCATCATCTGGATCTCCCGATCAACAAAAACATCTGGATCATCTTGATCAACAACATCATCATAGCAGCATACTCCACAATACACATGATCCAATTATAGGATGATCAATCCCGCTCACTTTAGGACATAAGTCCAAGGATGATACAATCCTATCACGTGCATTTTGAACCAAACGTTCAGGGATGATGAAATCCTATCACGTACATTTTGAACCAAACATTCAGGGACGATGCAATCCACTCGTCAACTTAGACAAAGTCTAAGGACCCCTTTTTCGAAGACATATGTCTATGTATCAATTCAGGTACCGAAGTCCGGGGATGATACAATCCCCTCTCGCCCACTAGGGACCACTTCTTGGAGACATCTGTCTACTGATCAATTCAGGGACCAAAGTCCAGGGATGATACAATCCTCTCGTCCACTAGGGACCACTTCTTGGAGACATCTGTCTACGGATCTATTCAGGGACCAAAGTCTAGGGATGATACAATCCTCTCATCCCACTAGGGACCACTTCTTGGAGACATCTGTCTACGGATCTATTCAGGGACCAAAGTCTAGGGATGATACAATCCTCTCGTCCACTAGGGACCACTTCTTAGAGACATCTGTCTACAGATCTATTCAGGGAGAAAAGTCCAGGGATGATACAATCCTCTCGTCCACTAGGGACCACTTCTCGGAGACATCTGTCTACGGATCTATTAAGGGAGCAAAGTCCAGGGATGATATAATCCTCTCGTCCACTAGGGACCACTTCTTGGAGACATTTGTCTATGGATCTATTCAGGGACCGAAGTCCAGGGATGATGCAATCCCTCTCATCCATTAGGGACCATTTCTCGAAGACATCTCTCTACGGATCTGTTCAGGGACTGAAGTCTAGGACAATCCCTCCTCATCCACTTAGACAAAGTCTAAGGACCATGCATCGACCTTATCATCATAACCGACAACCTCATCATCGACCTCATCGTCGAAACAGGTAACCTCATCATCGACACAAGTATCCTCATCATTGATACAAGTATCCTCATCATCAATACAAGTATCCACATCATTGATACAAGTATCCTCATCATCAATACAAGTATTCACATCATCAATACAGGTATCCACATCATCGATACAAGTATCCACATCATCAATACAAATATCCTCATCGATTCAAGTATTCACATCATTGACCTTACCGTCGATATAGGCAACCTCATCATTGATATAGGTATCCATATCGATAACAGTATCCAAGTATCATCATCGACCATATCACTCCCCTTTTGGAGGAGGGTCCTTCTGAAATACACCAAGCTTGTCTCGAAAATACTCAAACTTTAATCGAGACAGAAGTTTGGTCAATACATCAACATCTTGTTTGTCAGTGCTCACATACTCGAGCTTTATAGATCCTTTCTGCACCATATCCCATATATAGAAATATCAGATCTCTATGTGCTTTGAATTACCATGGAACACTGGAATATCTGTCATCTTGATACAACTTTGGTTGTCACACAGGATCACAGTGAGGTCCATCTCTAAGTCAAACAATCCTGATAACAACTTCCGAAGCCATATCGCTTCACAACTAGTAGAGCAGGTAGCTATATATTCCGCTTCAGTTGTGCTGAGAGCCACACTAGACTTCTTCCTACTAAACCACGAGATCATGGCAGATCCCAAACAACAACATCCGCCCCATGTGCTCTTCCTGTCTGATACACTTCCTGCCCAATCAACATCTGTGTAGCAATACAATCTTAAATCATGATCTCCAAGATAACATAGACCAAAGTCTATCGTACCCTTTAGGTACCTCATCACATGCTTTGAAGCTATTAGGTGAACATGCCTAGGTTCCACTAGATACTGACTCAAGGTGTTCACAGCATAGCATATATATGGCCTGGTATTTTTTAGATACATCAATGACCCAATAATATGTATGTACAGAGTCACATCCACTAACTTTGAAGAGTCATCAGCTAATAGCTTCAAGTTGGAATCCATGGGAGTGGCCATGGCTTTGCATTCCAACATATCAAATCTTTTCAAGATTTCCACAGCATACTTTCCCTGGTTGAGAAAGATTCCTTCTGGGCCTTGCCATACTTCCAGACCTAGGAACTAATGCATCAATCTGAGATCTTTCATCTCAAATTATGTAGCTAGCTTCTTCTTGCTTTCCATGATCTGTTTCTCATTCCCTGTCAGAAAGAGATCATCCACTTACAGTAATAGTATGACAGGTTCATCATCCATAACCTTAAGGTAAAGGTTAGGATCAACTTTACTTTTGGTAAAGCCCAAGATTGTCAAGAAGCTATCAATTCCGTGACTGAAAATCATTCATACTCTGCATTGAGTGATCTTTTGCATATCTATCCGTGCCATCACCCATCAGATGGGTCTACTGATATGAGCCTCAAGATCATTCGAACTCTGTAGTGAGTTCCTTCTTGCATCCATCTAAGAGAAGAATGTCATCTGTATATTGACACCATCCATCTTCAACCTTGTAGCAAAGGTTGAAATCCGCATCACCCATGGTGATCATTAATCTTATCAAATGACTATTGATCCTGGGTATCCGTATAGAGCTTTCTTCAATTGAATTATGGGAGTTTTCTCGATTCACACTTCTTCTTCAATTACACCATTAAGAGAACGGTATTATCTAGTCACTCGGAGAAAACATCTCATCATGATCCTCTTCCTCTTTCTAAGAGAATCTTCTAGCCACGAGCCTTCTATAGTATGTTTGATTTGTAAGTCTTCTTGTTGAACATCCATAACTTGTTCGGTGTTCATCATTCTTCATGATCTTTCCTACAAATCAAAGTTAATTACATGATGAGTAATACTTCATAATCATCAAATCATGATAACCTATTATGCATACATATATAATTCACATAGTTATGCAACTACTTTGGCACCAACACTTTTCCATATCCTGTATGCATACAATGGCTATCTAGATGCCTTCCATCTCTACTAGAACATACTATCAAGAGCGTGCACGGCTCTCAGCATGTCGGCAAAGAGGTTTCATTCTAGAAAAGCAACAATGGAATGTTTGTCCAACTTACCCATCATATGCATATTAGTAGTATATTGTTCAATGCTATTTGAATGCTTACACTATGCATGATATATTCTAGGAATACAAATACGCATACAACTATCATTGACTATTCAGAGATTCAAGAAGTAATTCAAATAACAACTCAAATACTTATCTTTTATGTTTGTGTGGTTGCCTCCCGCTTGATCTCTATTTTATGATAGCATCATTATATATCTTTGAATTTCTATCCATTCTGTACCACTATCCATGCTCAAGTGTGCACTAGTGTCATCCTCATGATCTCATACATAATCATACATTCATTAGTATAGTTTCAATACTAGCAAAACATTATGATTCTAAATAATCTTAAGTATGTATGGTCATGATCATTTCATACATAGGTATACTTACCTAAGATCCTAACACAAAGTAGGATTCTAACTTGATATAGGAAAACATACCTGAATTATCATGCTTGGTTATACCCAAACAATATCTTCTTTGTTCTCTTCAATGATTTAGAGACCTTGTGCTAGAACCTGCATATCTCATAAGTTAAGCATAGTAGAACAAAGTCATACATTCATCGTAAGTAGAGCTTCTATGTGATCAAAGATTATGGATGAGTCTTTGTCTTCATGTCATCATGATCATAGAACTTGATTTGTCTTTCTTAATGTACCCGTATATTGTTAGAAGACAACATCATCCTCATACAACACCACAGGTGCATTAGTACAATCATAAGTGTCACAAACCTAATCAATGAATGTTTTCTATCACTTACATGCATTCATTATCAAACAATCATAATTGTACTAACCTCAATAACATGAAGACAAACATATTATGAACTTAATCAAGAATCAGATTTCAAAACATACATGTATCTTCTCAAGTCATACTTGTCGAGTAGTCTTCTCTATAAGGGTAAAACCCTAACCATCCAAGGTAGATCACTTGTAAACATATTATATATGTTCATGGTGCTATGAATATAGACTATCAGTTCCATTTAAACCTTCTTCATCACTGCCCTATGAGTCTCCCATCTTTGCTAGGGTTTCTTCTTACTTGGAAACCCTAATCTTCAATCTCCTTCCTACCACAACATTTTGATGGAGGATCTATGATGAATGAATTCCAAATACATTATCAAAGCTTCCAATTTTGTATTAGGTGTCTCCAACATTGTATTGGGTCCTTCCAGACCTGAGAACTGAAAACCCTAAGTGAGAGCTTCTTCCTCCTCATCTTAGATTTCCTCCGTTTAGCCATTTCAGATGGGCCATATTTTTTCTGGTGCAACTCTGAAATTGCGGATCTGCAGGGTCTAAAACTTCAGACTGTGGTATCCTGACCTATCATATTTCCAACCCCACATGTCTGACTTTAAATGGATTTTCTGAGAGAGATTTATGACAAATGTCACAACGTGACCTTTTTATGGGATGAAACAATATAGCGAACTTATACGGAGTTCCACGTGTCACTATTTCATCTTCGGCCTCTGAAAAGCGGACCTGTGAAACTGCAGTCCGTGCCCTACCTGTCACTTTTTACGAAATTTCATTTGGAGCTTCCTAGCCCGAGATATTACCTTTTTTCCTAGGTCACCTGTTTATGACTGAGATCTGGAAGAGGTAGAAACCCTAACTTGTACAGATCATAAATCACAAAGTACAATGAATATGAGGCTTTCCTTCATACACAAGGTACAGGGGGATGTTATCTACGACCTGTAGAAGTTTCAGATCCTAAACCTTCGCCAAAATGGATTTATGGCGAAAGTTCCACGATGACTGGTTTTTGCTATATAAAACCCTAACTTTCAAATTGTCGCAAGTGAGACAAGTGTCGTAAGTGCCATACATTGCCTTCCTTTAGGCTAGCTCTGATACCATGTTAAGATTTAATATGCTAAGACATAAAATATCAGTATTACATTCCATTTCACAACAATAGCATATACAGGATCACTGAAAGAACAACAAGCACAGCATAAACACAAGAGACACAGATTTATCCTGGGAAACCCTCATGGGGTAGAAAACCCAGCAAAGCTTCCTCAATATAGATGACCAACAAATACAAAGATGTAATCCCCAAACATGAGCTCCTTCTCCTCCATTGCAGATCTCTCTCTCCCCTATGCGAGTTTCACAAGTGAGTGAATGTGTGTTAAATGAGGAACACACCTCCTTTATTTATACACAACTCCGACTTGACTTTTACACAAACTAGTGATGAGTCCCCATTTCAGGTATCTGATAGTTTCTTTTCCCACCAGAAAATACAAGAAAGGTTGAAAAGATACACTCGTTAGTGGGAAAATGATTTACCTTAATTATTTAATGAAGTGTTTAAAAGATTATTTTTGTTATGTTTTGAAAAGCGTTGCTATGAGCTAATTGCATGAAAAATGAGGTTGAATGAGCAGGTGTAGGTGTACTAAAGGATAACGCGTGAATCAAGTGAAGAACTAGAAGAACATCACCAAACTCAGCTCCTTTTTCCTGATTTGTAGAGAATGAACTCCTGTTCAAAGAGAATCGGCAGTTAGACATTTTTGTTAGGTTAAGCATTAGGATTTTATAAATATGGACCTCTCGGGTAGCGAGAGGCCCCTGCTGCTATTTTGAAGAATTATTGTTTAAGTTTCAGACTATCAAGATAGTTGTGTTACAGACCTGGTTTTTAAACGATGAAGTTTCTATTTTAAATAAATACTTGATGTTATCTACGATTCAATGTTTATAAGTTCTTTTCACTCCTGAGTACGGGTTGGAGAGGGCCCCTCCAACATGTAAGTCAGGAGATCTTGCAGTACAGGTATTTCTCATTATGTGTTGTGCATTGGTTGAATTTATATTGCAGATGAGAGTATTCTAAATAACGTCTAAATAATACGATTTGATTTCTGTAGTGGTTGATCACTTCTGATTCCGTAGTTCATTACAACGCATTCCGTAGTATGATAATGCTGTGTCTGTAGTCCTGTAGCAACATTCCGTCAAAGCATAATTTAACACTTATCTCTCTATGTACTTGCATTTACTTCTGTAGCAACGATTTAGATCTTAAGCCTATGTATTCATTTCATTATTGGGACTGCTCATAGAGATTGATTTCTTTCAATATTTATTGGTTATATGATGACATTCACTTCTTAGATGTTTTGATTAAAAATGCAGCATTAGATAATGGAATTCTGAATTCAACCTTAGCATTAATTTATGTTAGATCAGACTTTGAGTTTTATGCAGTTGATTTCCAGTAAATACCCCTTAGATTAAAGATCAAGCTTTCATTACTTTAGAATAGATCTGTGCTAAATCCCAGCATTTCAATTCTATTGTATAATTTTTATTGTTTTCAGCAAATTAATTCTTAAAAATAGATTTTCTGTTTCCTGCATTCAAATTCTTATCCATAGATTTCCCGCTTTCAGTAATTGATTTCTTAGCATAGGAATTTCTCTTCCATAGATTAACAATCATGTTTACAGTTCATTTAATCTTTCTTAGGAAGCTCTTTAAAAAACATTGATACAAACACCTAACTTCGATAAAGACTATCCTAGAAGAGCACATATAGTGACAGTGCCTCTAAAGTTTATACGTCCCCTGGTTTGATAATTAAAGTAAGCTCTTAGTCTAGCTGCCCTCATTAGGCACCCATACTTGGAGATCACCAACTAGCTTGGCCCCAACTTAACTACTTAACATAATTTTGACTGGGCCAACCCCAGTAGGGTGGTCTAATAACCCTTTAACCCACATGACTCATACATGGCCGACCCCACTAGGGAAGTCTAATAACCCAAGTTACCACATTCTCCACAGAGGAATAAAACATCTCCGGATATACAATAGGGTCTCCACGGAGGAATGAAACATCTCCAGAATAATAAAGTACAAATATAATATTCTTAGAAGTTACAATATCTCAACAACCTGCATCAGTGCGATTCATATAATAAAATGCACCGGTGCACAATGTAATCAACGCACCGATGCTCAATTATGTAAACAAACAGGTACTCAATTATGTGAACACACTGGTTCGTAATGTTAAACACGCACCGATGCGTAATTTTCATCTATACGCTCCAGTGCGCAATGTTAGTATAGGATCCAGAATGCGACATATATTAGTAAAAGCACCAAATATGATTATTTTAAGAATGGCTACTGATATTTAATTCAAATATATATATTATATTTTTAATTTTTTAAATTCCATTATTCATCTGGAATTGAAATATATGTTTATAGTAAAATTCATTTCAATTTTAATTATTGAAATTGTTTATTTGGATTAATTTCTTATATCATAGATGCAAGAATCTATTGTAAATATAATCATCCATACATTTAATTACCAATTTACCATTTACGAGTGTTATATGGCAACGGATAATTTATTTTTGCTCCATCTTGAATGAAAATACGTACGCATTTTTTTATTGAAAAAAATACCAATGTACCATTTCACATGTTCCATTTGACAATAATATTGAAGAATGCAATAGAATAAAAAAGTTTATTTTATATATATCAATAAGAGTGCATTTGTTATACAAAATACGACAACATAGAGACAACAATAATCAAAATGTCAACATGCATGTAATTATTGTTACACTTATTGGTAACTCGTCTTTGAATTTATGTCCAGTACATTATTATACAAAATGTCCGATTTTCACAAACAATTATTTCAAAATATACAACAAGCTACAGTAGCTTGCATTAACATCAAAATTAAATACGGTGCATCATTCTTCGCTAGAACTGTTATCGGTGCTCGAGCCACTTGTATCAATTGGGTTATTTGGCGGAATGTTTTGTTGATTGGCTCGATTGTTTTTTTCTTTTTCAGCTTCCATCTACATTACCAACGGGAAGAATGAAAAATAAATAGATAGTATACAGTAATGTAAATTGAAAAGTGACATACCATATAAATGATCAACTCATGAATGATACACATTCTCTCAAAATCAAATCTCATGCCTTCTATCAACAAGTCTTCTGTTGGCTCCACTCCATACTTTGTTTCTTGCAAGTGCTATGCCCCATCACAAATCATAGATTTAATATAAAGTTTTTTGTTGTTTTATTAATTATAAAATGAGAGAAGTAAACCAACATAGAGACTTACAAAATCCACAATTAATTTTTGATATGCCAACATATACTCACAACCCTTACTTAACCCAATTTCAATCAATTCTTCTGATGGCTCCTCTTTGTAGGTTAACACCTGTTTGAAGGCATGCAAGGATCGCCAGTGAAAACAAATTAAAAAAATTAAAATATACCAATCACAACCACTACGAAATGTTTATTTCTTACAATGAAATTAAAAATACTCACAAACTTTGCTATCAACCCCTTTTTTCCTTGTCGTCCTGTCTTGTGTGTTGACTGGGTTGCAGTTTCTTTTATTTTTTGCAACAAAACAATTGAAAATTAATATTTATTAATTAGTGAAATGTATAACATAAACCTAAAAACTAATGATTTTATATTGTTGTTGAGATGGCTCTTCTTGTGATGCAATTATGTACATTTCCTTGACCATATCCTTGTAGACTTTCTTGGACATCCCTACTGGCACATTTCTCATATCACCTCATTCATTCTTTGGGATTCACATAATCTTCCTGAAAATGTAAAATGACCTTAAACTATTTCTCTGTTGATATGAAAAATAAATATGATAGAATTAAAATTATTGAATGAATGACGCTTTGTAATAGTTTTAGATACATATTCTACATAGACATGTTTAGGAATATTACCTTTTGAATGATTTTTTTGTTGATGTATGTTTTTGCTATTGCAAGCTTGACAAGTCTCATTGACCATTGCTTTGGGAACGCCTTTTGCAGTTTACATATGACTTGATTCTTTGAATCATTTGATTGGTTTCTGTATTGTAAATGAAAAGTACGCCTATTCGTTCTTTCCACTAAATCCCTCATAGTATTATAAAATTCTTTTCCATTCTATTAACTTCCATCACCACTCCAGTTGAGCTAAGGTCCAATTGATCACCATTTGCATCTTCCATAATTTTTTTTTCTTATGATGACATTGAATTTTGTTGTTGTCAGTACCTGCATAACATTCATCATATGTGAATTACGTTATTTGAAACATATTATTGAATATTCTTAATTAAGTAGATTATTACTCAAATTTCAATAATTAATTCATATTGACTTATTTTTTATTTACCTGATTCATCCATCTGTAACTTTTCCATCAATGTTTTACGCTCTTCTGGAGTTAGTTGGGTAAGAATCTTATCAAGCTTCCTCATTTTTTGGAACTGCATGTCACACATTAACCAATACATATTACTTAACTTTACAAATAATTCAAACAAATTAATTTAAATACAGAAATTAATTAAAAGCACTTGCCTTCTTCATAATTCTCGATGTGCTCCCATCATGTTGATTAAAGTTGTTGTTCATTGAACTCATAGCATGCATTTTCTATTAATAAAAAACCTGTACCATTAAATACAGAAGCTATCAATATATTATACAAACAAATTACAGACATTCAAAATACGAAAAAAATATATTGAAAAAAGAATAAATCTGATTTCGGTGCACTTGTATACATTAAATGCCTCGGTGCGTTAGTGAAAAAACTCCACTAGTGCGTTAATTCCGATATGTTGCATTGGTAACAGAGAATCAAAATACTAAGATCGTATTTTTTCGTTTTTGTAAAATAATAAAAAAATGACGCATTATAGTAAATCGGGTGTGTTAGAGTAAATGCGATGCACTGGGAATAGAGAATTGCGGCATGAAAAATGACTTTTGCATTTTTATAAAATAATTGAAAACGATGCGACATGGGTCGAACTCGATGCGTTATTTAGATGAATGCACTGATGTGTTCCAGTAATACAAACACACCGATTTTGACACATGCCTTTTTTAATTTAAAAAAAAACCCAAAATTTGGCAGGGCTGACATGGTTACGTATTCGACCAAGAAAGTGGACACGTATCACCCCACGCTTTCTATATATAATCACAAGCTCATTAAATCCAAAATCCATAAAAGGTGAAATCGTAATTCTGTATAACAAGAGGTATTTAAACCCTAATGAAGAATTTTGTAGCCACATAAAACAAAAAGAAGCAGGGAGAAAATAATGGTTGCAACATTGAAGGTAAGTACGAAGTTTTTTTTGTTGTAAATCTAGTTAAACTCTAAACAAGGTTATAAGATCTAGAGTAATACTTACATGCTTGAAATTTCTATCATGCAGTGTTTGGTTTGATTCACCATACTTAAGAAATTTCGACCCTCAGAACTCCTTCCAGTTGCTCCAAACTCCTTCCATGTAAGTCTCTCTTCCAGAACTCTCCCCTGAAAATTTTGGCAAAACAATGAGTTACTGTTTAGGTTTTTGGATTTTAAAGACTATTTAGATTTACTTTTCGAGCTTAAAATTTCCGCCCTTTTTTTAATTTAGGGAAAAAATGGTTCATGCAATTTTTTTTTTAAATTTTGATTTTCGGCATTTTCGGTGCACCTTTTGTTAAGTCGCACTAGTGTGTACATAAGTAAAATGCACCGTCTTTAAAACCCGTATGACGGTGCGTGTAATTTTATGTCGCACCGGTGTGCTTGTATGTAGTAAACACACCAGAATGAAATATTTTGTGAAAATGCATGCAGAATTATCCGCTACCAAATGTAGCAGATGTTTTCCACCACAGGGGCTTTTGCGGATATACTTTAACGGTGCATTTACATTTGTTACGCATCGGTGCGTTTGTTTTTTCGTAGCGCACCAGTGCGTTTATGTATGAATAAACACATTGGTTTATTTTGTAAATTCTATGTTTTTATGTGTCCACTTAAAATTATATATTTGTACTAAATGTCCTTTTACTATTTAACCACACCAATTACAATATTTCATAGTATATATATGTTGATTGTTGATTTGGCTCAAATGCAGGAAGAACATTTTGTAGTATCAAATGGCCAATTCTTCAGATTTCAGCTCATACCATCTTGTTCAAAGTTCGACGAGTTCTCCCATTCCATCCCCGGTAAGTTCAGGTTTTATTTATTTTTTGTCTAGTTATTTGAATTTATGGTACTTATCCACGTGAATCTGAATATCAATTTATTCTATATTGCAGTATTACAATTCGGGTTCGAGTTCAGATGCACAAGACATTCCACTAGTTTCAAAAAATCGTAAGCTCTTATCAGGAGCAAGATACCACAATCAATTCGTGGATGAAAATGGGTAGCCACTTTACCCTGTCAATTGTAACATGCCATATTCAAGCCACCATCCTGGTTCATTGACGATAATTCGTTGTGAGATGGAACTCTTTTATGACACCCCAGTAGTTTGTGGTTGTTCAAAATGTCAAGAGTTGAAGGAGAACCCTCGGAGTGTCACACTCACCCATTACACCAATGATAGATTACCTAATGTCGATGGTCTAATTGCCCCTACTACAGTAAAAAATCCAATAGGTGATATAGAAAAGACACGCAAGAACACTTTCTTATGCTCATTTTTGAAAAAGTTGGAAGCCAAAACAACTATGTCTCGTCCTAAATTGACGAACCCCTCATCTTATGTTCAATCATCTGAAAGTTCTAGTGATCCAAAATATGATATGAATTCCACCCAACCCATCTCTACTAGAAGATCCAAAAATTTGCATGAGCAAAGAGCAAAACTGTCCAAGTACACAGTGAGGTTTGTCCAATTGTTGGAGGGTTGCAATGATTTCTCCCTTCCTATGAATTTGGAAAGTAAATATCAAACTTCTTACAACCACACTTTATATGGCGCATGGTTGTCCTCTCTACCTGTGCCTGATGTTGGAACCGAATTCTCCTTTTGTGGTAATCATTTTATGATTACCAAGTCTAATATAGATGCTGCAAATATTGGGTTGTTTATCCTTTCATATGTACTTGTTCCTCCCAAACAGTCAGTAGCACTTATGCTATTTTGTGGTCCTATCTATTGTCGGTCTGATTACTTGAATATTGTTAAATACAAGCACAACATTTCCATGTATAGTATGTGCATGAATGGTTATGTTTTTGTAAACTTTAACAAGAAGAACCTATTGTATATAGATGGTCATCCACACACTCATGGGAATATTGCAAGGTTCATAAATAGTTCTAGGTGCTCTTTATTTTCTCCAAATTGTTCATTTGAGGAACACTTCAGTGACCATGAGTTCTTTATGAAAAGGAAAGCGTCCATATTTTTTTTTGTACATGCAATATGTAGTTTGTCTCCTGGTGATGAGTTGTTAATAAACTACAACTTCCATATACCACCAACCGCACATTAGAGACGCCTTGCATTGGGATTACCTTTAGAGGTTCCCTTGGGGCGTAAGACAAAAAATCATTAATTAATTGTATTTGTTATTTTTCAATGGATTCATACTAATGTATGCTCAATTTGAAATTATGTTTTATAAATTGTTAATTTAATTTATAAATTCAATTTGAAAATGTGTTACTCAATTTTAAATTTTCATATTTGATGTGGAATTGATGTTAATTTATCGCTCAATTTGAACGTCTGCTTTATAAATTGTTTGCATCTTAACATTTTATATTGCAAGTGATTCTCATGCTTCTGTGATAATTCTTTTCTATAATGCGATATCAAATCAATTGCATTGTGCTTACTAACATCATTGATGTAATGTTCAATATTTTTGAAATCAGGATTCTGATGATGAGCGACATGCCTACCATCTTCTGCCGCACCCCAGTACAATTTCAAATCGAGAGAAGGCTAAAAAAAGAGCGCAACTTGGAGAGGAAGCATACCAAGCATGGTTGAATCAACCACCTATTCAATTTCCACTGCATCCATCATCACCAATCAAGAATGCCTATAGTGATAGTAGTTCTTCACATGTTGGAAATGGAGGTAATGAAGTAGAGTTTGTTATGGATGAGTTATTACGACAAAGGAGTGCCATGGATGCAATGTTGTTCCATACATTCAAGGACAGTGAGCTAGGGAATGATGCTCATATTACTGAAGCCTTCTTCGAAAGCCTTAAATCGGCTTCCACCACACCTCTATTTGGATCTGGCCAGTCAAAGTCTACACGGTTGGGGAAAAAAATGTTACTATACAACTTGAAAGCAAAGTATGGCATGTCAGACACATGTTTCTCGACAATGCTGAGGTAACTGACTATCAACTACATTATATTTTGAGTAATATTGCGACACAATCATCATTGAAAACAGTCGATTTTATGAACGTTAAATGAAATTGTGCATTTGTATTTCCCACTAACTGTAGGTTATTCAAAAATAAGGTACTTCTGAATGATAACGTCTTGCCCAGCAGCTACGCAGAGGAAAAACAAATGTTGAAAATGTTGGGTGTAGAGTACATATCTTATCATGCATGCCCCAATGATTGTATTCTATATAGAGGCGAATATGCAGACAAAGCGATATGTCCAAAATGTGGGCATGAAAGATACAAAGAATCGAATAACAAGTCTAAAGCACATGGTCATCCTCATAAGATATTGATGCACATGCCTATAATCCAAAGGATTCAAAGGCTGTTTCATTGCAAAGAATTAGCTATGTTGCAGGGATGACATGCATCAAACTGAAGTGAGGAAGGAGTTATGCGAATCCCAACAGTTCAATATCCATGAAGCATATAGAGGATACATGGCCCAATAAATTCAGGGATGAAGTACGTAGCCTCCGATTGAGCATAGCCATTGATGGTGTCAACCCATATTCCCAACCAAACAACATCTATATTGTTTGGCATGCAGTAGTGATCAATAACAATACCCCCCATGGTTTTCCGTGAAGAATTAACATCTTATGTTGGTTCTTATAGTCCCTGGTAAAAAACAAGTGAAGAATACGAATGTTTACCTACAACCATTGATTGATGAATTCAAAGAATTATGGGAAGGGATACATGTATACGATGTGTCGAGACCCATCCTATCACATAGGAGTTTTACACTATATGGCATATGTGTGTACACCACACATGATTATCCGGGGTAAGGAGTTTGTGCAGGTAAATATGTTTTTTTATTTGTTTTTATATTCAAAGCAATATTTTTTGACATATTTAATTTGGTGTGACTGTCTTCATCCTCAACACCAACGTGTTCTCTTTACTATAACATCATAGGTCTTGTAACAAAAGGTTATTATGGATGTAAATTTTGTGGACCTTCTATGAAAGCTAGGTGGTCCAAATACCTACGAAAGTAAGTGTGCGACTTCTCTAGGGTATTCCTCCCAGAAAACCACTCTTATAGAAGAGCAAAATATGCTTTCAATGGTAAACGAGAGAGAACCCAAAGGCCTGAAATAATGACACCGACTGATTGGATTATGGCACATGACAAAGAGAAGGAGAAGGGATACACATAGATGTTTGATTCAAATGTGCATCCTGCGATCAATGATCCTTATTTCTTCGACACCTATGTTGAGAAAATTCCCACAGGGATGAAAAGGAAATCGATATTTTATGAGCTCCCATATTGGGAGCATCTTAAGATTGCTCACTTACTATATCCCATGCATATATTTTAAAATGTTTCATATTCTTTGTGGCATCACATATCATCCAAAAAAAGTGACAATACGAAATTCAGGAAAGACCTTATTGCTTCAAATACGAAACATAAGCATTGGCCAAGACAAGAAAATAGAGGAGAGGCTGGCCCCTCTTTTTCATTTAAAAAAGGCGATGCCCCATGGATTTTGAAGAAAGATGATCTTAATTTGGAAAAAGAAGTTATATTGGGCGCAAAGGCACCTTCTTTTTTTGGGTCTACTCTACGACACTGCTTCAGTATGTCAGAATAAAAGTTGTCAGGTTTGAAATCACATGGACATCTCAACCTTATAAGGGTATGTATAATGCCACAAAAATGTTATTACTATTTGTTTATATCTTTTTCCACAAAAGTTAAAATGCACTTAACTTTTTGTGTTTACTTTGTAGTGTCATTATCCGTTGTTTGTGCGTGGGTGTGTGAACCATGACTTTCCCGATGACCTGCGGCGTGCCATATCTAGACTATCTGCATTTGTATGGTGGATCACATGAAAGGATATTTACATTTATAGCATTCCACGATGGCATGAAGATATAACTGATATTGTTTGTATGTTTGAGAAGGAACTACCATCGAGTTTCATGGACTTGCAAATTCATCTTCTAATTCACTTAGTCGATGAGGTTGAATTAGTTGGGGTGGTCTCCTGTCACTAGATGTTATTATTAGAGAGGTTCATGAAAAAAGTGAAGGGATTTGTTCGACAAAGGGAAAAACCCGAGGGGTGTATGGCAAAGGTACATAGTATATGAGTCATTCTATTATGCCAGTGAGTAGATCAAGCAAATCGACGACACACCAGGTGCAGTGATTTGGGATGATGAACGTGATGGGGACAGAAATAAAGGGGAGGTACTGGAAACGAATGGAAAAAGGCGCATGATAAAGATTAAGTCACTTATATTTCGATCTTCAATCTTCCACATAGTAACTTATATTCACAACAAACGTCAAATTCTATATTTGATCCCATACGTACTGAATGTGGTTTTGTTTCCATGAATACAACAACAAATTCAGAAATTGATGCAATCAATAAATTCCTTCTTTACAATGCAGAGGAAACACAACCGTGGGTCGCATTGTATGAAGAGAAGAGGAGGAAACGTGACATTGACAGAAAATAATTCAGGCAGTTGCACGGTAGAAGCATGCCTTTTCCAGATCATTTAAAAGAAAATATGCCAATGATCTGTCCCAATAGTTGTGTTGTAGATCAATTCAGAGAGAAATATGGTGCATTCGGTCGTTACCCTCCTGAAGAGGAGGATGCGCTAAACATTGGCATCGGGTGCAACAACTCGGGTAATAAAATATTTATGTACATAATTTCTAACTTTATAATGCAACTTTGAATTATAACCTTTATGTTTAATATATTAATGGTTGGGTTAATAGATGTATGACATCATCATTTGTTAACTTTTCTTATATTTGCATTTGGTCCCATCTATGTGGGATTATGAACACCATTTTCACATCGAGGATGCTGATAATGGGCATATTACACAAGACTGTGGAGTGCAAGTTGAGTTCGACCAATCTAATCGTGCTAGTCACCGGGATCGAAACTTGGTAGGAGGGATGTTGGGTTATGTAGGAAAGATACAAGAGATCATTCAAGTGGACTTCTCATCTTTCCAATGTGTTATTTTTAGGTGCATGTGGTGGGACACATTCAATAGGAATAATGTAAAAGAATATCATGATAGTGGGTTGATATGTATCAACTCTAGAAATATGTGGGATGATAGTAAGGAGCCTTATGTTTTCCCAAAACACTGCAACCAAGTGTTCTTTCACCCGGATGTGTTGGATAAAGATTGGTGGCTCATATTAAGACACAACCCTAGAACTAAACATGTTTCTAAGAACAACAATGCTATCATGCCAACTGAGGAAGATAATGAGGGTGATGGCAACATATAGTGATATGTACATGTTTTATTTTGTCATTTACAGATTGAGATATCATTTTGTTACTGTTATCTTTGATTGTCTAATTATATTGTTAATTTGTCATCATATGATGGTGGAAATTATGTCTTGTGTATACATATAAATACACCATGAAAACAACGTACATGATTCAATTTTATTTTTGTGAAAGTAAAGGCTAACATATTTTTCCGGACTTGAAGGTGTCCTCTAATTTCTATATTAATATTGCAACAATGATTGTATTTTACGATGTTTTTGTTATAAATAATGATAAGAATTATAATTGCATTAATTTATGGCATTTCTGGTAGATTAATGTAATGTTTTTTTATTATATGATTCTATTAAGTTCAATTAATTTATGGCCTTGATAACAATGACTAAATTAATGTCCTTGATAACAATGTAATTTACAAAAAAAGTTTGGGTGCTCTACAATGACTTTAATTAATATTTATGGGCTTGATAACAATGAAATTTACAAGAAAATTTAAGGTGGTGTCTAATTTCTCCATGATCAACATTTGAATGTTTGTATTTCTTGATGTTTTTGTTATAAATTATAATGATAAGAATTATAATTGCATTAATTAAGTTGGATGGAGAGAAAATGTTGTTCTTTTAATTAAGTATTTGTCTTTCTTCCCAATAGAGCTTTGATATAATTTTTCATTGTAAAATGAGTTATTGCCAAAACAAATTAAAATGTTGAATGATACATCATAGGTCATATTGATCATGTTCATATTTACATTTTTTTTTATTTGATGTTCATATTCATATATTATAATAATATTACAATATGGTAATACTACTTGACTTTTTATACCTGCCGAAAGGCAGGTAATATTGTAATCGATAAGATGTCAAAAGTTTTGAACTTTCAATTAATCAACTCAATTAAAAAACTTATTCTAATGTTTAACTTTGTAACTTAATTTTTTATTTTTTAATAATCTATTTATGTTTTACTTCATCGGATGTATGTGTGACATGATATTGATATGACTATTTTAGATCTTATTCCTGTCAGAACATGAAGAAAAAATAAAATATCTTTTTTTACTATTGGCAGTTTTAGGCTGACACCTGACAAAGCTTGAAAGAGGGGGTGGTCTTAAATTAATGACATCGATCATGTTTTGCAAGATGACATTCGTACATCCCTCTTGTGTGAATGAATAACAATTATTACACTTTGTAACTCCACCAAATTGAAGGGCAAAAAACTAAGTCCACATATTGCTTGTCTCTCTCATATTGCCTTTATATTAGCTCCCCCTAGATTATTTATTTTTAATTAACGTAGGTCATCAATTTGTCCAGTTAAGATATGGACTATCAACCTTATAACTAAAATAGTAGCCTTTAACAGATTATATGCCTGTGAAATAATATAACCAATCTACTTTGAATGAACAAAAAAATAGTTAAAAAAATAAAATACGTGCATTTGGATATTTATTTTGTCACTTTTGTAGAGGTTAAAATACAATTTCTTTGGCTGAGATTTTTGGAATCATACTAACAACGTAGCTATTTAGTTTTTTTTTTGTTGGCAAAGTGGTGGTACCTCCTTGACTAGCAAGTTTGCCTTTGGCTAAGTTACCACGAACCAGGGGCATCTAAGCCGTCAAAATCACCCGGGGATCGCACCCGGCCTGGACCACACCAACCCTTAACATGGTTGGATTTTTTGGTATCCACGGGATTAGAACCGACGACCTTTCCACTTAGGGGGCGGGGCGTCTTAACCATGCCCCGCCACCAATTGTTCTACATCTCACGAATGACAACGCAACTATTTAGTTACTAGATAGCTTTATTTCTCATTTTATAAAATGTTGGTTAAGTATTAATTTAAAATGTTTTAAAAAATAATTTAATATATATAATTTGTAATAGTTTATAATGAAATATAAGTTTTTTTCAAAGATTTAATATTTTTAGATATTTTTAATATTTTTTAATTTCTTAATTTCTCATTACAATTTTCTTAAAATTTGTATTCGATAGTTTTTAAATTGTTAAATTATATTTAATAATAAAATAAATGTTGATATGTTTTATTATTTTTAGTTGTTACGAATAGAACTATAAAATCAAGTTATACAATAAAGTTGAAAATTATGTTGAAAAGAGTTGGAATTATTTAATAAATACTTAACACTTTCTATATAAAAGAAAAAGTGTTGTGGAGTTTGTTAATCCAATTTTGATTTTGTATTTATATGAATTTTCTTTTGCATCAAAACTAGCATTTACATTTATCTTCTATAAAGAGTGACATAGTAATAACTCTTACAATGCAAATAATAACTTGATGTGTTATAATAGTTTTGAATTCTAATTGGTCAAATGACATTAGATATCATTATTGTTCTATTTCACTTGTACTCTAGATTGTTATGGATAGGGCTAATATGTTGTCATCAATACTTTATCAATAGTTGCTAACACTTGTACATCTCTCCAACTCTATTTCAACTTTTAAAGGCATGGATTAAGACATGTCACTTTTCTTTTGCTTTTAAATTGTACACAAGTAATACATTGCTAAAATTTTTCATAATTATTTTAACTTAAGTTTTCAATTATGTTACAATTATTACATTGAAACATTTCTAAGAGGCAGGTACAAGCAACTTTGCTGCTAATTTCACTTGTTTTTATGATGTTTGGAAATTACACTTATAAATTAAACAAGATTCATTTATGTTTATCATTTGAGTATAAAATTAATTTATACACAACATTATACAAAGAAGAGTTAATTTCCTTATTATACAACAATCATGCATAAATCATAGAGTTGCCACAACTTCATCCATAATTTACAATGTAAATTGTGATGTTTTTGTCGACTAAATTAATATTTAGTGATTTAAAGACCCACATGATTTTCAATAATACAAAGTTCTTTTAGTACATAAATATACGATCATCATCATTTTCAACACCTAACAAACATAAACATTATGATCATGCCATCATAAACATAACCATCACCATACTAACATAAACATAACAATAAGTTTTAACAAAAACTTAAATGCATCATCATCATTTTCACGACATTCCCATAAACATACCATTATTATAATCATTGTCAACATTGAACCAAAAAAAATAAACACCATCATATATACCATCATACCATCATTAACATAAAACCGAAAATAAACATGCATGAACGTACCATCATAAACATTAATTACGTCACATATTCATGTAACATATATGATTAACATATTTAAACATCATCTAACACATCACATAACTAATAATACATGTAAACATAATTAATTAACGTTCCATGATCATCATTTTCACCACATAAATAAATAAACATCAACATAAACATGATAAATGCAAAACATATATAGATATGAACATATATAACATCAAAGTCATGATACAATATGTGAAATACAAAATATCTCCAGTGCAAAAACTGCTATGACATATCTTCTCCAACTCCACCAGCAGAGGCGTCATCAGTATCTCTCTGACCTGAGCTAGATACATCATCACCTCCAACGATAGAGTCAAAGGTAGTATCAGCACCTCTGCCAGCAGAGGCAAAGGCACTAGTACCTATAATACTAGAAGGAAAAAGAAGCATGTGAGCAAGAGGGATATGTCGATCAAGATGAAGTGTACGACCCTATATAAGCGCCTCTAAAATAAAAACAACGTTTGAAGTAAGAACTGGTGGATGGTCGGGCCGATGAGTAGGATCGAAGGGTTAATCAAGCAAGAGCAGAGGATTAGATGACGATGTAGGATCGGGAGGAAGGTCGAGTAGGAGTAGAGGACTAGATGATGATGGAGGTGGAGGAGGAGGATATGATGGAGGAGGATGTGGATGAGACGTCGAAGGTGGATGAGATGTCGACAAAGCTGATGGAGGAGGAGGTGGAGTATTAGATGTCGAATTTGATGGAGGAGGATGCTGAGTAGTAGATGTGGAAGCTAAAGGAGGAGGGGGTGGAGGTGGAGGAGGTGGTGGAGGAGGCTGATGGGAAGCCAACTGAAAGCGTGCACCGACAATATGCTACATCAAAAACCTCATATGACAAGGAATAATCCTCCATATATCCACAAGATCAGGGTCATCACGAATGTCATGCGGCTACACAAGCTGAACACCTACATTTGCCAACAATCTGGCCAACCTGTTTGCCACATGATGAATATACCTATCAGGGGGCCTACGTAGATGATGACCAAGATGTCTACCATCCAATTGTGGGCCAACCTGATCCTGCTCATCCAAATCATGATCATCATGAGTGGGAATAGGTGGCTTGACCTCTGTATCAAAGCTGCCAATATATGCAAAATATATAGTACATAATAATAATTAGACAATTTCATTAAAAAATAAACATATTTATAACATATTTCAATTGCATTAAGTATAAAGAGAATAAAATGAAACCATAGTAATTTAAACATAACATTAATATTACCTCTCTCATCGGGTGGCTCATCCGGCGTGAACAAGATCTCCGGGAACCCTCTCCAGTCAAAGCATGCATAGGGATATGGAAACATGTCAAGTGCATGGTTATCTTCACTTGCCAACATCTCCATCACATCTGAGGTGATCCTATATGGGAACTCAGGTTTCCCCCTCTTGGGAATCATCTCCCCCCACATGTGCATACGCACCTCAGTCGTCGGCCTAGTAAGTAAGCGCCCAAATGATGTCCTGGTGGCCAGAAACCTCTCAAAAAATAAACAAAAAAGCTCTGAACTGAAAGGGAATTTGTACCTCCCATCAATGACTGCACGACATCTATCCAAAGCATAACAAAAGTGCCACAAAAAAATGGTAGACCACCCAATGCATCTAGGTCTTTCTACTAAAGAGTCAACATAATACAATAAGGGGAAACTAATGCGCTTCCCATTAGTAGTGTAGTGCGCTAGTGTCATAATAAAAAGACAGAGGCATATAACCTCCTCTCGACCAAAAGCAACGATCCAAATCTTCCCACCGCTCACCTGAAAATCTGTCGGATGGACGACCGCATCGCTGATATATCTCACATAGTAAGCTAGTTGACTCTCTGCTGCAGCACCAGCTGGGACATTGGGGAACTGGGTTAAATCCTCCCCTCTCCTATATATCCCAATGATGAAATAAATATCCTCCTCAGTGGGATGGAACCACTGACCGTCACCAACATGAAATGCCTGCCTCTGATGATCCCAATGTCGGATGAGTTGACATAACAATGCAGAGTGGCCCTTAAGGGATGTAGCCTCCCGATAGAAATTCAGGAGGCCAACAATACTCAATAGCTCTGTAGTTTTAGCATAATGGGGAGAGGGTACAAATCCCTCTCCCTCTCCCTAGCCTCCTATTTCCTGACCATGGTATGTTGCTCAAGCTGAGCACACTCCTGTTGAGCAGCATGTCGTCGCTCATGTCTCTGTTTCACATATTTCATACAATTAAAATAATATTTACTAACATCGATAATAAAATTTTATGAAAAAATAAATTGTTCCATCCGATGCGCCAGAATAATACAAGTGCACCGTAAACGGTGCTTTAATGTTACAATTGCACCGGTTACGGTGCACTACAACGATCATACCACACCGAATTTTTTATATTTAAAATTAATGTAAACGGTGCGTCCAAAATATAACGCACCGGTACGATAATTTTTTTTAACTAACATTGCGCTAAAATCATATTAGTGCACCGATGCATTCAATTCATAGAATGCACCGAACACATTTTTTGAAAATGTAATTCCGGTGCATCCATTCCACGTAAGAGCACCGTCACCGGTGTACTGAAGTGGAATGGGTGCAATGGAAATTAAATTTTGTAAAAAGTTTAATAATTCGTTTTCGGTGCGTTTAGTTCAAGTAAGCGCAACGTTAACGGTACATTTACTTCAACCAACCGCACCGTTTATTAATAAACGTTATTACAATTTAATTAGCGGTGCGCTAATTGAACGCAATTGCACCAACTACTATGCTCTTAAATTCCATAAGCGCACCGTATAATTTATGTATTATTTTGTTACATAATGTTTACCGGTGAGCCATGGACACGTCAAAGCACCATTAATGGAGTGGTGACATGTCCCTTGGCGCACCAAAAAAATTAATTGTCTTTATTATTTATGTTTCACGATGCATCCGATGATTTAGAGGGCACCGGAATACCGGTGCTCTAAATCATCGAATGTACCGTTAAGAAATTGAATGTTTTTTATTATATTTTTTCAGGAACTGGTGCATTCCATCTGTTTGGCTCGCACCGGTACGATGCGGCCTATAAAAATTTATAGGGTGCACTGCGCTCTAGTGCGATCCAAACGGATCAAACGCACCGTGCATAATTTTTCAATTTTTTTTTAAATACAAAAAAATTAACGCTTGATTTCAAAAATTAATCCGTTAAAAAAAAATTATGAGGTAACAAAGAACTTATTTGTTGAACGACCCTTTGGGGAGGCATCCTGGCGATGTATGGAAGTTTTGAAATTTTGACCACCGTTAGTCAAAATTCAAACTAGCAGTAGCAGCCAACAGGGATGAAGAATGTGTCCACGTGGACCATGTATAACAGGGCATTCAAGTGGGTGAGGTTTTGCACTGGTGCAATTGGGAAAAAACACACTGTGAGGTGGTAAAAATGAATTTTACCTCGCGTTTTTTTTTATTAAACCCTGTTCCAGTGCATTTTAGGATAAAGCACACCAGTGCGGGAGGTCAAGTTAATGAACCAAAAATAGGGTTTTTAAAAAAAATAACGGATTTTCATTTATTATTTTGCATCGATGGAAACCAGTGCATTTGAAAAACATTAACACACTAGTGCATATATTACAAATTCACACCGTTAGTTTAGGTTTTATTCATTAGACGAGCATCAGTGCGTTGTGTTTATTCATAAGATGTACACCGATGCAGAGCGTTTATTTATTAGACAAGCATTGGTGCATTTCAGTATTATGTGTGCACCGATATAAGATTTATTATTAAAAAATATAAATTGAATAACTACGAGTTTGTATGTATGCAACGCACTGAGACGTTTATAGTATCACGTCCAAGTGCGAGTGTTCTCTATAAACGCACCGATTAACTTTGATTAAACTAATACGATTTTTTAAATTAAATTTGCTTGACTTATATTTTTCTCTGTTTCAGTGCGGTATACTATGTACCCGCACTGGTACATATATTACAGAGACGCACCGTCAAGCATGGTTTGTAAATGCAATTTAAACGAATTTAAGAAAGAATTCTTTGTAGTAGAATGCGGTGCGTTTTCTCATTACAAGCACACCGGTGCGTTTAAGGTTAAGGTGCGCACCGCATTATATTTATTATTAAAAATATAAATAGAAAAAATGGGGGGTTTATATGTATTAAACACACTGGGACATTTATAGTATCACGTCCCAGTGCAAGTGTTCTATATAAACGCACCGATTAATGGTGATGAAAATAATACGATTTTTTAAATTAAATTTTCTTTGACTTATATTTTTCTATGTTGCGGTGCGGTATATATAATATGTACTTGTACCGATGCGATTTCTTATCAAACGGACAGGTGCATTTTTTATGGAAACGCATCAATTAAAAAATATCCGCTAAAACCTCTGGCCGCTCGCCTCCGCTATAAACGAATTTTCAGCCTCTTTTTCAATGGGCTTTCGCTATAACCTCCACTACAGGGCCTTTTCCTTGTAGTGATACAAATGCGAACAATTCAATTTTTTAAGTGTTGAGGTGTTTTAGGGCTAGATCGAATTCTATTCCAATCACCCCATTGGAAGATCAAAATCAGACCCAACCCTGTCAGAGGGAAAACAAATTTGGATTCAATCACATCGACGCAAGATTGAATTCTGCTCCGACTGTTTTAGTGCAACTTTTGATTTTTCTCCAACAGTTTCGGCGCAACTTTTGATTTTGCTCCGACTGTTTCGACAAAACTTTTGATTTTGCTCCGAAACAGTAAAATTCAAAAAAAATTCTAATTTTTTTTCAATGTGGAATCAAACTTTAAGAAGAATTTGGTGATAAAACAACTAAAATCCAAGAAAAAGCCAAAAATTTGCACTCAAAATATAAGGAGGGGCCCTAAATTGAAAAAAAATGGGGAAGGGGTTGCAACTGCAACACTTCCTCTATGCAATTGCACTTCTCCATGCTGAAATTTCTATGTTCCAAGGGTTTCAATGCAAAACAAAAATTTCACTTCTATCCTAAATGTTTCTCATATCTTAACCTTGTGATATTTTAGCCTCAAGGTCGTTACGAAATACACAACAACAGTGGCAATAGACCAAATTACAATACTTAACAACCCTAATCATCAACACAATCCAAGAGAAAAGATACCAAAGTGTTCGGATAAATTTCAATCTTATAGGGAAATTTTATCATCTATATGATAGATCTGATTTTTATTTTATTTGTAGATATAAATACAACAAAAAGACAACCCTTATATTCTTCGATTAAAATGTTAAATAACTTAACATAATCACCCTTAGCTTATGTCAAATTAATAATACATATATAGCTGGAAATTACAAAACATGAACATAGATATGGCTGAAAATCAAATCTGCAATTTACACAAATATTGGACCACTGGAAACTTCATTAATATGCAAAAGATGAAGCTCATGTACATTGTAGTAAACCTTGATAAATAAAATATAAAACCCCTTTACCTTAACTTCATAAATAACCAAAATTCATCCACAACAAGAATAACACCAAGATATAGAAATAACTCTTGATGTAGAGAAAAACCATAAAATAATCCTTATGGAAGGAATCGCTCCACAAGCCATGCTCTCTACAAAACAATACATCCAACATGTCTCAATAAAATGATGCTCATGTATATTTATATTTTCTTACGAGTATTCCTAGGGGCTTAGGCCAACTCACCCTTATTAATATATTATTTACTTTAACTACCTAGTGGGCCTAATCCATGATTATCGCTCACTACAATCATTATCCCCTTGAGTACCTCCCTAGGTATATTAATTTCCATCCCCCTTTTCATGTTTCATCGTTTAAACATAGGAGGAATCCATATGATACGATCTACAAAGCAATGTAGTCAATTTTTACCAAGCACGAGCATCCATCCATCCTAGTGAAATGTGGACACAGGGTCCAACTGTTTCCTTGCCACCTTGATCTTGTTTTTGGTTGCTCCTTTGGTTCCATGTTGTTGTTGTGCTACTCTAATATATCCATGCATTATTTTAGTCTTGCATGTGCCTCTATATTGGTTGTCTTTTTTGTTCCATGTTTTTTTATGCTCCTAAACTTACCCTATTGGCTTTTTTTATCATGATGGTGTGGGTGGTAGTATACAACAACATTAGCTATTAATTCTTGTTTCTTTGACTCTTCAACCTATGAATCCTTTGATTCATCTATCTCCTTAGATTCTTCTTCATTTGTGTGCCCTTCATGAGGATTTTCTTCATGTGCTTATGTATCTTTTATTTCTTATGATTCACTTCTTCTTATGCTACCTTGGGCCCTTTAGCAACAGAAATATCTCACAATGTGATTTTATTTTTTTCATACCAAAGATTTAAAAACTTCTTTTGCACATTAATATTAATTGTACCAACTAAGTCAATACAAGGATATCCCAAAACAATAACGACATTATCCATATCTATAGCATGAAATCTGAATGCAATACATATTTATCCATAGTAATCTTTAGATCTTTAAAATTTTGAACATTCTCACCCCCAAACTAGGTGCTCTAAATGTGCTTTGTAGGGAATTGCAATTTTTTATCCAAGTTAACATTGATGAAATTATGCTCACTACTAGGGATTATATAAATAATAACAATATTTGCTAAATATATCCATGAACTTGTAAAAGGAAGTTTGTACATGAAAATAAACCCCTAGTGCTCTTTATATCCCTCTTGGTGCCATAAGGCCATATCTCTAATATCATTTTCTTATACTTTTCATTTGAAAGTGCCTTTATCTTTTCATAGTTCAATCCATATTAGTCCCACCATATGCTTGTTAGTTTTTCAGCATTTAATTCAATTTGATCTAGGATCTTAACTGAGAGAACAACATGTACAACATATCAAACACAAGAGACAAGAGACACAAAGCATTTCACCGGGGAAAACCAAGAAGGTGAAAAACCCCACAACTTCCTTAGAGATAGAATGAGCATCAATACAAATATCAAACCCCACAACAAGAGATATTCTCTTAGCAGCTGCTCCTCCTCCACTTGTGTGCACTCCTCCTCTCTCTCACTAATGCGAAGTGAGTGAGTGTGTGAATGAATAAATGAGAGAGTTACACTCTCTATTTATACTTTACTTCACTTGACTTTTAACTCTAACTAGGTCGGCCCCAACTTAACCACTTAACATAATGCTGACTGGGCCGACCCCACTAGGGTGGTCTAATAACCCTTTGACCCACAAAACTCATACAGGGCCGACCCCACCATGGTGGTCTAATAACCCATCAAATATAAGTTGCGACACTTACAATAATACTTGCAACACTTGCAAATACAAATGACGACACTTCCAATCGGAGGAATAATACATCTCCGTTGGGTATACAATAAAGTACAAATGTAATACATACAATATACAAGTGAATATCTTCCAAAGTTACAAATACATCAACACTCCCTCTTAACTAGGAAGGTATTGCTTGACACAAGTCATCAATACATATAGTCACAAGTCTTCAATTCTAGAGCTGGATCACGGAGCATCATCGTCACTGCTGCTGTATTCGTCATCTCGATCCCTGGGCTATCTCTCAATTCTTCTTGTCATAGGAAGTTTTACAGAGTGAACCCTTTTTCATGCTGGTTGTAGGCCTAGCCTCCTGTAGGTATTCATCATCTCTGCGAGCTGGACATCTTGTGGATCCCAAGACTGATTACGTGCGTCAACAAAACCTCGAAAGAGCATCCCAGGACTTTTTTGAGCACACAGCTCAACCTATCGGATCTCCCAGGGAGCTATTACATGTGACCACCACAAAACCTTAAAAGAGTGTCCCATGAACGTTTATGTGCATAGCACGACCGACAAGAACTCTAAAGAGCATCCCAGGACTTTTACGTGCCTAGCACAACCTATCGGATCTCCAAGACTGATTACATGTGGTATGAAAAAACCTCAAAAGAGCATCCCAGGACTGATTACGAGCTTACTGCTCAACCTATCGGATCTCCCAGGGAAATATTATATGCCATAGGACAAAACCTCGAAAGATCATTTTCCATATCTCCCAGGGAGCTATTATATGCCATAGGCAAAACCTCACAAGAGTATTTACAAACCTCCCAGGGCAAGATTATATGTCCTCCTAAGCAAAAACTTGAAAGAGCATTTACCAGATCTCCCAAGGAGCTATTATATGCCATAGGAAAAACCTCGCAAGAGTATCTGCAAATCTCTCAGGGCAAGATTATATGCTTATCACACAACCTGTCCACGACCAACCTGTAGCAAAACCTCGAAAGAGTATCTGAGCTCAAACTATCGGATCTCCCAGGATCTTTTCTATGCTACCTGTAGCAAAACCTCGAAAGAGTATCCAAGCTCAAACTATTGGATCTCCCAGGATATTTTCTATGCTACCTACACAATCTATCCACAGCCATATAGTATTGACCTGATACTCATGATCCACCTGATCATCCTCGCACGGAGCATCCTCCTGATGCTCATGATCGTACTGATCATCATCATACAATACATCATCCTGATGTGCAACATCTAGAGCATCGACCTGATGCTAACCACACATGATCGTCCTGATCATCATCATCATCATCATAGCATCATCCTGATACATATCATCACATGATCATCCTGATCATCATCACAGCATCGTCCTAATGCATATCATCTGGACCATCGTACTGATGCTCATCACACATGATCGTCCTCTTCTTATCATCTCATCATCCACGGAGCACAGCCCAGATGCACATCATACAACACTTACACCACCGACATGGGAGAACACATCTACCACCATTCGGGGAAGGCTCCAGCCCTTAATTTTTCACCATGGGAGAACACAGCTACCACCATGTGAAAAATGGATTCAACCCTTACATCTACACCATGGGAGAACACATCTACCACGATGTGAGAATGGCTCAGCAATTACATCATGACCATGGGAGAACACATCTACAACCATGTCATAAAATCCCATGTGCATCTGCGTCTTCTGGACTCATCACTTCCCCTTGGAAGGAACCTCAATATGAAGTACACGAAGCCTCTTTCTGAAGTACTCGAACTTCACTCTAGCTAGTGGTTTGGTCAACACATCTGCAATCTGCTCATTCGTCGCAACATACAGGAGCTTCACTACTCCTCTCTGCACCATATCCCTGATATAGTGATATTTGATCTCGATATGCTTCGACTTGTCATGGAACACCGGGTTCTATGACAAATTCACACAACTCTGGTTGTCACAATAGATACAAGTAGCATCCAACTGGAGATCAAATAAATCAGACAGTAGCTTCCTTATCCATATTGCCTGACAACTAGCTGAACAAGCTGCGACATATTCTGCTTCGGTTGTACTCAGTGCTACGCATGACTGCTTCCTTCTAAACCAAGAGATCACACCTGATCCCATACTGAAGCAGCACCTCGAAGTGCTCTTCCTATCTGCAACACTGCCTGCCCAATCTGAATCAACATAACCCTCCAGGTTAACCTTTTGATTCGCATCATTCTTGATCCCATAATCAACCGTACCCTTCAGGTACCTCAAAATATGCTTTACAACAATCAGGTGAACATGTCTAGGATCCATCGGGAACTGGCTGAAGGTGTTCACCGCAAAGCAAATATCTAGTCTCGTGTTCATCAGGTACATCAAGGACCCAATCATCTGACGATACATCGTGGCATCAACCGACTCCGATGAAGCATCACTCAATAGATTCAGGTTCGATGCCATAGGTGTGGCCATGGCCTTGCAGTCCATCACCCCGAATCGCTTTGGGATCTCTACTGCATACTTCCCTTGTCCAAGGAAGATTCCATCTGTACTCTGCCACACCTCCATACCTAGAAAGTAATGCATCATACCCAAGTCCTTCATCTCGAACTCGGCAAAAATATTCCTCTTCGTGTCGACAATCAACCTATCCTCACCTGTCACAAACAGATCATCCACATACAATAGGAGTATCATTGGATTTCCTTCCTCAACCTTGTAGTAAAGTTTTGAATCTTCTTTACTCTTGGTAAAGCCCAAACTGGATAGGAATCTTTCTATCCTGCCGTACCATGTCCTGGGTGCTTTCTTTAAGCTATACAAGGCTTTCTTGCACACATATGACTCTCTGTCATGTGTCTCAAAACTGAGTGGCTGCTCCACATACACTTCCTCTTCGACTACACCATTCAAGAAAGCTGTCTTGACATCCATCTGGTGTATCTTTCACTTCATTACTACAGCTAGAGCAAGTACTATTCTGATGGAAGTGTATCTGGATACAGGTGCAAAAGTCTCTTCATAATCTATCCCTTCTTTCTGGGAGAAGCTACGAGCCACAAACCTTGCCTTGTATTTCTCTACGCTACCATCTGCAGCATGCTTGATCTTGTAGATCCACTTGGAAGTCACAATAGAATTCCCTTCTGGTCTAGGGATCACATCCCAAACATCATTCTTCATGATCGAATGGTACTCCTCGATCATGTCATCCTTCCATTACTGCATCTCGGATCCTGGGAACTTCAGATTCTTTAATATCTTCAATAGATAGTTTTCTTTAACTTTGTTGACGGAACAAATGTTGTAGTTGAGTCTTCGTCGCTTATTCTTCGAAACAAGTCTCTCTTGTAGGTGATGGTACATGGTCTTTATTGCAATACAAGTTCAATTGCATGATTAGAAACATCTCATAGATTTCAGAACAAATTCTTACACATAAAGACATATGTCATATAGTCATGCAATTATCTTAGCCAATGCTTCAATACAACATTTATCCATATCCCGTAACTTTCTAGACGCCTTCCATATCTACTAGAACATTGTTAAGAGTGTGTACAACTCCCAACATGTCAGCAAAGAGGTTTCATTCTAGATAAGTAGCAATAGAATGTTGTACAGTACCATAGGCCACTTACCCATTAATATATTAGTAGTATCTCGTTCATTAATGCAACCTTTTCTAAAATGCATAATATACATCCTAAATCTAGGAACATAAGCATGTACATGACTGAACAAAATCATATATACAAGAAATGACAATTTAAATACTTATCTTTGTTTGCTTGTTGGGTGGACTCCCTCTCAATCTTTGCTTCATTGCAGGAACTACTGGAGTGAGCTCCCTCTCGGTCTTTGCTTCCTTGCAGGAACTACTGGAGTGAGATCCCTCTTGATCTTTGCTTCCTGGATTATTTGTCTTTGAACTTATATCCATCCTGGACCACTATGCATGCTTAAGTGTGCACTAGTGTTATCCTCAAGATCTCATACATAATCATACATGCATTAGTATAATCTCAATACTATCAAAACATTATGATTCTAAATAATCTTAAACATGTATGGTTATGGTCATTTCATACACAGGTAATTTATCACAAGCGTTAGTATTCAATGTTTCAGGGAGGACTTCTTTTACTCATGCATATTCTTATTTGACCATAGGACTCTTCTAGTTTGTCATAAAGTAAGAATCATAATATGCATAAACCCATGATTACTCAAACTTATAATTTCATGAATAATCATTATCAATAACACAAAAGTATACTTATCTAGGATCCTAACACAAAGTAGGATTCTAACTCGATATAGGAAAACATACCTGGATTATCATGCTTGTCTAACATACCCAAAAATGTCTTCTTTGTTCTCTTAGAGACCTTGTGCTAGCAACCTGCATATCTCATAAGTTAATCATTGTAGAACCAAGTTATACATACCTCGTAAGTAGAGCTTCTATGTGATCCATGAATATGGATGAGTCTTTGTCTTCATGTCACCATGGTCATATGTTCTTGATCTAGAACTTGATTTGTCTTTCTTGATGTACCCTTCATGTTAGTGGACAACATCATACTCATACAACACCACAGTGTATTAGTACAATCATAAGTGTCATAACCCTAATCAATGAATGTATTATATCATTCACATGCATTCATACTTTTACTAAGGTGATAAGACAAGTCTAAAATTAATCAAGAGTATACTAACCTCAATAATATGAAGACAAACATATCATAAACTTAATCATGAACAAATTTCAAAACATACCTGAATCTCCTCAAGTCATACTTGTCGGGATTGCTTGTAGTCTTCTTATGTAAGGCCTTAGCCTCATATCCCTCTGGAAATGGAAATTATTCACTTATGTAGGTGTCCAATTCATTCTCTTCTAGGATTAACCCAATCCACTTTGATTTGTTGAAGCTGGATCTAGAGCTGGCTAGGGTTTGACAAAGAAATCCTAAAAATCCAAACTTGGAATTTCAAACTTCCGATTGGATGAAAAGATGTGCCTTGTTGAGTTGATCAAGCTGGCATACTTTAATTTTGAAATATCCAAAATTTGACCCCTCAAAATTGACTTTGAAAGTTTCGGATTTGCAGCTTCTATGAAATTCTGGTTTTTTGGTCAAAATCCCGAACTAGGGTTTGATAGAGCCCGAGGTTCTACCCAACCAAAAAATTCGATCTTGGTCTCTAAATTTTGATTTTTCTGAGGAGCATCCAGCCATGGTCTTATATTCAATAAATTCCAACTTTCTCCGAAACCCTAATTTCCCGCAATAGTGACAAACCAAAAATGAAAGTGCTCAGAATCCAATTTTGTTTGGACAAAAATATATGCCATATTGTTTCTGATGTATCTATGAAATTTTGCATCCTCAAGGTCTAAAATTCGGCCTGTGATAGATTGACCTGTCATCTTTCCAACCCCACAGATCTGAGCTCAAATGGATTCTCTGAGAGAGAGATATGCCAAGTGTCGCAATGTGACCTGTTTATAGGATGAAACAATATATTGAACTTGTACGGCATGCCACGTGTCACTGTTTCCACTTCGGAATATGAAACTAAAGTCTGTGCCCTAACTTTCACTTTTTACGGAATTCCATTTGGATCTTCCTAGCCCGAGATATGACCTTTTTTTCCTAGGTCACCTGTTTAGGATTGCATTCTAGAAGAGGCAGAAACCCTAAATTGTACGGATCATATATCCCAAAGTACAACGAATCTGAGGCTTTCCCTTGGACAAAAGGTACATGGGCATTTCATATTCGACCTGTAGAAGTTTTAGATCCTGAATATTCGCCAAAATGGATTTATATCAAAAATTCCACGATGACTGGTTTTTACTATACCAAGCCCTAGCTTCCAATTTGTCGCAAGTGCAACAAGTGTCATAAATGCCATACCATGCCTTCCTTCAGGCTAGCTCTGATACCATGTTAGTTTTTCAGCATTTAATTCAATCTGATCTAGGATCTTAACTGAGAGAACAACATGTACAACATATCAAACACAAGAGACAAGAGACACAAAGCATTTCACTGGGGAAAACCAAGAAGGTGAAAAACCCCGCAAATTCCTCAGAGATAGAATGAGAATCAATACAAAGATCACAAATATCAAACCCCACAACAAGAGATATTCTCCTAGTAGCTGCTCCTTCTCCACTTGTGCGTACTCCTCCTCTCTCTCACTAATGCGAAGTGAGTGAGTGTGTGTATGAATAAATGAGAGAGTCACACTCTCTATTTATACTTTACTTCACTTGAATTTTAACTCTAACTAGGTCAGCCCCAACTTAACCACTTAACATAATGCTGATTGGGCTGACCCCACTAGGGTGGTCTAATAACCCTTTGACCCACACAACTCATACAGGGCCGACCCCACCAAGGTGGTCTAATAACCCATCAAATATAAGTTGCAACACTTACAATAATACTTGCGACACTTGAAAATACAAATGACGACACTTCCAATCGGAGGAATAATACATCTCCGTTGGGGATACAATAAAGTACAAATGTAATACATACAATATACAAGCGAATATCTTCCGAAGTTACAAATACATCAACAATGCTAGCATCATCATTTAAATTAAGGTATTGATCTAGCATATTAGGTGTTTTAACTTTATCCGTTTTATGTATTCTTCAATACTATGACCATCAATTTTCCTTTTGAAAAAACATCTTGTTTGGAGAAAAACCCACAACCAAAACTAGGGTTTTGAAGAAATAACTTACTTTTAAATCAAGTCCTTTGTGTAGAGAGGATATTGAGGTGACAAATTTGAAATGATCATAACTCCTTTATTAGGATATTTAGACACTTAGGAATTGGTTAAGATCAACTTGGTCTAATGTGTCTTTAGGTAAAGTGTGTTTCCTCAGTATGCATGGCATTAGTATGCATTTGTACTTATGTAATCCAACATATATGATATATTATAGACATAGAGTGATCCAATGGTTCATCTTCACCTCCATCTTAACAACTATTGATTCTGTGGATTGACACCCGATTGGTCCATGATCTCTATTTAAAGAGTATGGAAGGTAATTTTCTTGATGATTGATTGAGAGAAACTCATATGTAAAATATTATTCCTTTTGCTTTAATATATTGTCTCAAGTAGCTATTTGGTAGAGGTCATGGACTGCTTCTCTCTTCGAGGTCTTTAACCACATAGAAACATTAGTGTGTTGATCTATGATTTGATTGTCTGAGCAGTTTCTTAACATGTTCGACCTATGCGGGAATACCCTACTTTAGTCGAACATGGTATCAAAGCGCTTATGAAGACCTGCTCCTGTTATTGATCAAGATCTTAAATTGTGTAGCTACATTCATCAAGGGATTTATTGATTCTACTATTTATGTGCATTTCTAGGCTAAGAGGGGTGTTCCATTGCATCCATAACATTTCTTTAAGTTGGAAACTCTTTTCATTACACTCAAAAGGTTTTAATTTTCACAAGATATGGCCATTTTATCAGATGCAATGGTATACTCTTTGCCCAAGATGGGATCATTTTATCATATCCATGGGTATATTTTTTACATTTATTGATTTAAAAAAACCTTTTCAAATTGAATCATATTTTAGCTTGTTTTTTTGTTCTATTTCTAGCTTGTTTCCTTTTCGGTTTGTTTATGCTCTTTGTCGTACACTCTATGCAAACTCGACAAATCATAAATATAGTGGAAATTATTTTCTTAAGTACACATGTTTTTTTCCGTGTTCCTTGTGTGAACTTGGTAAACCAAAAACAATTAGAAGATTTGCATTTTTATGGGTAAGCTAACCAAGGTCTAACCCCAAGTTTGAGAAATTTTTGTTTCAAAATTTCCCATTGTTTTTGGTTTACCAAGAATTTTTATGGGTAATCTAACCAAGGTATAACCCAAAATTTGAGAAATTATGTTTTCAAATTTTATTTCATTTTTGTGGTTGTATAAAACTGCCTTGTAGGCAAAAAAACAAGTTGTTTTGGTAGGCATGCTCAACAACTACAACAACACTCCCAATCACATTCATAATATTACAAAAACAACAACAACAACAACCCCATTATCCTTCATAATATTACTAATTGTTTTGTCTAACTCACTCGGTTGAAAGTTACTTTATTAAGTAAAAGGTCTTGGGTTCAAGTTCTTTTTGTTATTTTTTGAAAAAATTCACATAATTTTAAGTTATAAAGTAATTTTTTTTGTAAGCTAGTACCCATAGGGATTTGAACTTGTAACCTTCCATTTACAACTTCTCATATCATTTACTCATTACCAATTTCTTTCCCCCCCGTGGGCTAGTTATAAAGTAACTTCATTGTAAAAGTTCTTCTCACTTGTTTTATAAAAGTGGGTTATTTTTTTTAACTTATTTGTAAAAGAGATTTTATAGGAAAAGATAGTAAGGGGGGCATTATTTACTACATTGAGCACCCATCATCGCATGGTTCAACCTCTTCCCGCCAAATGGCTCCTTGGTTCATTTTCTGTCTTTAAAATATTTATACCTTTGACATCCATAGTCCATTTTCAGTGCCATTTTTTTCTTAAACTACCTATTTTTTTAGATATTTGCATTAGTTTTAGCTTTTGAAGCCATATTAGATGCATATTATAATATGGTAAATCCTAGTGATACTTTTCTTAACAAAACCAACTACTTCTCATGGAGAGCTTGTATGGAGGATGTCCTACAAAGCAAGGGACTTTATTGGATTATTGTGGGAAAAGAAATTGTCCCCACTACTGTCAATAAGAAAGTAAAATTGGATAGCAAAAATGACAAAGCAGGTGGATTAATAGAGCTGTACATCTCTAATGACCTATGATTCCTCTTCAAGGAAGATGCACCAAATGCAACTTGGACAAAATTGGAAATCATATTTGATCATCACAATGAGATTCGAGGTTACTACCTTGAAAATGAGTTGGTTTCTTTAAATCCAAGTGATTTTCCTTACATTCAAGACTATCAATTCAAAATCCTTAGACTCTTAGTTGAAGAATGCAAGATAGCTAAGCTAGAAAAATAATGTTTTTACACTATTTTTGCTAAGCTTGGCCCTTCTTATTATGTTTTTGTATCTAATTTTCACTCCATTAGAGAAGGTCTAGCATTACTTATATAGAACCCAATCTTAAAGTTTTTTGTGATTCTTTCATTGGAGAACAAGATAATCTCTTTCATCTTGGAGTGATCAACACTGTAGGAAGATCTAATAAAGTCATTGTGCCACAACAAAAGGAAAAACACAAGCATACAAAGAAGCAACACCCTCATTATTTAATAAGCAAAGCAAGGGCCCCGAACCCTCTCAACAAGTTCTAATAAAGACAATAAATCAAAAGGAAAGAAGACATAACGAAATTGAAATTTTTATGGGCAATATGGCCATGTGGGATCTAAGTGTTTCAAGAAGATGGAAGTCTTGGAAGAAACAATGAAGAAGCATAACATCCATATTGATTCTTCTTCTAACTCTTCTTCTCATGGACATGCACTTTCTACTTTTGTTTTTTCCTTTAATGCTTCTTCTTCTTCTAATGAGTGACTCATTGAATCTATAACATCTTATCATATGGCTAAAGATAAATCCCCTTTAGAATGTGACACGAAACAATATTTGTTGGTGATGATAGATCTCTTAGTGTTGTAGGATATGAAACAATTCAGCTAACGATAGTCATTTCAAATATGTATTATGTGTTCCAAGTCTTTCCTACAATTTGTTGTTAGTCTACCAGACCACTCATTCCGGTGAAGGTAAGAATGTAGGTTTTACATCTCATCAATTTATAATCAAGGGTTTAAAATATCCTAAGCATGCAGTAGCAACTAGAATTGTTGATGATATTACCAGGTTGTACATATTTAACAACATTGGGTCATCACCTTTTCCCTAAGTTTTTATTACTCTTAACGATGAATTGAGCAAACTTTGGAATGAGCGATTTCATCATTTAAACTATTATTCATTGCAAGGGCTCTGTAATAATAAAGTAATGTATGGCATTCCTCTCATTTCTTTCACAGATGGTGTTTGTATTGGGTGTTTTCTCGACAAACATCATGAGGACAATTTTGACAAACATGCCCTTTGGAACGCCTTGACCCCCTTGTAGCTTTTTCAAAATGATTTGTGTGGTCCATTTCCTTCCGTTCCTTTCTTTGGCTTCAATTGCTGCTTAACTTTCATTGATGACTTCTCCATATGCACTTGGTTTAATTTTAAAACTAAAGAGTGAGGTTTCTGACGTGTTTTTGGCTTACAAGCCCCATGTAGAAAAACAATCTAGATGTCAAATACACAAGTTAAGAAAAAATAATGGAGGTGAATACGTAAATAATAAATTTACAAATTACTGCATTGGATAAGGCATTCAAATGCAACATATTGTTCCATACACACCACAAAAAAGTGGTGTTTCTAAGATAAAGAATCACACATAAAGGAAATGGAAAATTCTATGATCCAATTTAAGGGATTATGTCCTCATTTTTTAGTAGATCCATTAATTATTCCAATTACATTGTCAATCATACTCCCACAAAGACTTTAAAAGATATAACACAAGAGGAAGCACAGAGTAAAATTAAACTTGTTTTAAGCCACTTTCATGTGTTTGTTAGTGAAGCATGGGATCATATTCTTGATGAAAAAATAAAAGCATTATAGCCTAAGAGTGAGAAGTCCTGAAGATGTAAAAGGTTATAGACTTCTTCAACCTAAATCTAATGACAATATAATTAGAAGAGATTTTAAAATTTGATAAAAATATTTTGGCATGCGAGATTAATTCAACATCTTTGTCATCTTTGGCATGCGAGGCATCTTCAATGATTGCACCACCTTCTATTCCCAACTTATTTACTTCTGATCCTACTTTGATTCCTTCTTAAGATGATGATTGTGCGGATGAAAATCCACCTCCTCCTTCTCGTGTTCCTCTAGTTGGGTCCATTGAACATTAATCTGCACCGGCACCACCGCTTCCTAGTGTTGATGTATATGTAACTTCAGAATGTATTTCATCTGTATATTATATATATATTTATTGTACCCTTATAAGAGATGTGTTATTCCTCTATAAGGAAGTGTCGTCATGTGGATTGACAAGTGTCGCAAGTGTGTGTACTTGCCGATGGGTTATTAGACCACCTTATGGGGTCGGCCCTGATTAATATATAATATAATGTGGGTGTATCTAAGTAGACAAGTCGGCCCCAGTAGGTCACTGGGCAAAAAGGTGAGTATAAATAGAGATAGGAGATCTCTATTTTACTTACTCGGAAAAGTAACTATCTCTCTCTCTGAAAAGTGGCGCACTAGTGAGGAGGAGGAGGATCATCTGCTAGGAGACTATCTCAGTGTTATTTGGTTGTATTTTGTTTGAGCCATTGCTCTCTCTATCTCTGAGGAAGTTGTGGGGTTTTTCACCTTAGGGTTTTCCCCACGGAAACTCTATGTCTCTTGTCTCTATGCTTTTGATTCTTGTGATGCTTGCGATGCTTGTCATATTATGATTGTCATGTATTGATATACTGTAGATGTTATTCTCTCAGCAAAGATCCTATAGTATTGTGATTTAATACTAAAAAATTTAACATGGTATCAGAGCTTAACTGAGAAGAAGACATGTTGCAGTGACGGAAGCTTGTATTCCTTGTTTATTGGGTTTCTCTCCACAGATTTTTGAAATTCAGTATAGTAGATTGGATCTACTCATCAAGGCGCATCTATCTGTCCAATCAGAATTCAGTTCCGAGCATTTTCAGTTTTGGCCCTAAAAATTAGGGTTTCCACAAAAATAGGAATTTCTGGAAACTGAAGGCACAGCTGGAAGCTCCTTGCAAAAATCGAAGGTTTGAGCTTTGGATCAAGATTTTTGGCTGGGTAGATCTCCGGGAAACTCAAACCCTAATTCAGGGCTCTCCCCAATGAACCCGGGAGGACAAAAAGGCAATTTTGAAGGGCAAGACCTTGCTGATCTCAAATTCTGAATGTACTAGGCTGATCAGCTCTCCAAGGCGCATCTTTCTATCCTTTCGGAATTTTGAAATTCACATTTTGAATTTTTAGGGTTTCTCTGACAAACCCTAATCCGGGACCAGATCCAGTTTTCAGCACTTCAAGTGGTAAGTCCTAAATCTTTTCTATTTCCATTTGAAGTACTCTTAAAAGATGTCTCTCCACACTAAGCTTGAGGATAAGCTTGAAGGGGCTGATAACTTCCGAGCCTGGAAGTATAGGATTGGGTTAATCCTGGAAGAGAATGAATTGGACTCATATGTGAAAGAAGACATCCCTATCCCAGAGGATGAAGAGGCCAAGGCATTGCACAAGAAGAACTTGGTCAAGGCAAAGAGAATCATTGCTGATTCTATCAAAGACCATCTCATACCCCATGTGTCTTCTCTCAAGACACCTAAGGAGATGTTTGACTCTTTGACCAAGCTATTTGAAGGAAAGAACATAAATCGGAAGATGACCCTGCGGAACCAATTGAAAGCAGTGAAGTTTCAGAATGGAGAAACCATTCAATCTTACTTTTCAAGGGTCTCCCAGATCAAGTAACAATTAGAAGCAGTAGATGAAATGGTGGAGAATGGTGAAGTGGTGATGACCACTCTAAATGGCCTACCCAGGTCATGGGATTCCTTTATTCAAGGAATTTGTGCAAGGAAGAAGTTGATCTCATTCAGTAGACTTCGGAAAGAATGCTCTCAAGAAGAAGCTAGACTTATAGCTCGTGAAGAAAAGATGGGAGGTGAAGATCAAGCTCTTGCAACTCACACCAAAAGAAGCAAAACCAAGAAGGATCACTCTCACCACAAAAGATCTCATCAAAGGAGTAAGAAGGACCTAAGATGCTTTACATGCAATGAGAAGGGTCACTATGCTTCAGATTGTCCCAAGAACAAAAGGGATAATAACAACAACTTCAGTAAGAAGAAGAAGGGCAGCAAAAGAAGGTTTCATGCTCATGCTGCCGAAGATGATGAACCTCCAAAGAAGAAGGCTAGGGCAGAAAGTGATAGTGATGATGACTCATCAAGTGAAGAAGAGTATGTTCTGATCTCTGCTCTCACAGGTACCATCTCCCATGGAAGTAATGATTGGTTGATTGATAGTGGGGCTTCCAAACACATGACTGGGTTTAAAGAATCCTTTGTGAACCTATCTGAACATGAGTCACCCCATAAGGTGAAACTTGGGGATGATTATCAATACCCAATCAAAGGAAGTGGTGAATCCTCCTACAACCTAGATTCTGGAAAATCATTGAAGATGAAAGAAGTACTTTATGTACTTGGGCTCAAGAAGAACTTACTCTCCATCTCTGCATTGGATGCAAAAGGTATGAGGGTTGCATTTGTGGATGGCCAAGTCCTAATGTGGCCAAAGGGAAAGACCATAGATGATGCAGTAGTGATTGGAAAGCAAGAGGGAGGTTTGTACAATTTGAAGGGACAACCTGAATATGCCATGGTGACATAAATACAAAGATTCATCCATAGTCATGGATCACATAGAGGTAATCCAGGAAACAAAGATCAAAAGGGAGCACACTCCAGCATCTCCTGCAAGGATGTAGATCTTCAGAGGGAGTTGACCATCTTCCTACATTCCACAACAGAAAGGTGTAGAAGAAGCTACTTCAGCAGCTCCTACCAGGAAGCAAAGACTCAGAGGGAGTCCACCCACCCAAACAAACAAAGATAAGTATTTCAACTATCATTTCTTGCCTATTTTGTTTGTTTAATAATATTATGCTTATGTTCCTAGACTTAGGAGATGTATTGTGCATATTTGAATGATTGCATTAATGAACAGTATACTACTAATATGCATGTGATGGGTAAGTGGCTTATGGCACTGTACAACATTCCAGTGCTACTTATCTAGAATGAAACCTCTTTGCTGACATGTTGGGAGTAGTGCAAACTCTTAACAATGTTCTGGTAGAGACTGGAAGGCATCTAGAAATTTGTGGAACATGGATAAATGTTGTATTGAAGCATTGGATAAGATAACTGCATGACTGCATGACATATTTCTTTATGTGTAAAGAATTTGTTCTGAAAATTTATGAGATGTTTCTAATCATGCAATTTAACTTGTTTTGTAGGAAAGACCGTATATCTTCACCTACAAAAGGACTACAACATTTGTTCCAGCAACAAAGATATCTATTGAAGATATTGAAGTTCCCAGGATCTGGGATGAAGAAATGGAATGCCATGATCCGTAGATCATGAAGAAGATGTTTGGGATCCAGTCCCAAGACCTGACAGGGAGTCATATGTGTGCAGATTGAAGAAAGCCTTGTATGGCTTGAAGCAAGCTCCAAGAACCTGGTATGGTAGGATGAACAGTTTCCTATCTAGTTTGGGCTTTACCAAGAATAAAGCGGATTCCAACCTTTACTACAAGGTTGAGGAAGGGAATCCTGTGATTCTACTCCTGTATGTGGATGACTTATTTGTAACAGGAGATGACAGACTGATTGTAGATACTAAGAGGAAGCTTGCCACTGAATTCGATATGAAAGATTTGGGAATGATGCACTATTTCCTAGGTATGGAGGTGTGGCAGAATGCAGGTGGGATCTTCCTTGGTCAAGGGAAGTACACAGTAGATATCCTAAAGAGATTTGGGATGATGGATTGCAAGGCCATGGCCACACCTATGGCATCGAATCTGAAGCTTCTATGTGATGCTTCATCTGAGCCAGTTGATGTCTCTATGTATCGTCAAATGATTGGGTCCTTGATGTACCTGACGAACACGAGACCAGACATTTGCTTTGCTGTGAACACATTGAGCCAGTTCCTGACGGATCCGAGAAGTGTTCACCTGGTTGCTATAAAGCATGTTCTGAGGTACCTGAAGGGTACAGTGGATTATGGGCTCAGGTATGAGACGAATCAAAAGTTTAACCTGCAGGGTTATGTTGATTCAGATTGGGCTGGCAGTGCTGCAGATAGGAAGAGCACATCTGGGTGTTGCTTCAGTATGGGATCATGTGTGATCTCTTGGTTTAGCAGGAAGCAGTCCTGCGTAGCACTAAGTACAGCTGAGGCAGAGTATGTTGCAGCCTGTTCAACTAGTTGTGAGGCAGTATGGCTACGGAAGCTACTGTCTGAGTTATTTGATCTCCCGTTGGAGGCTACTGGTATCTTTTGTGATAACCAGAGTTGTGTGAAGCTGTCCGAGAACCCAGTGTTTCATGACAGGTCGAAACACATAGAGATCAAATATCACTATATCAGGGATATGGTGCAGAGAGGAGCTGTGAAGCTCCTGTATGTTGCGACAGACGAGCAGATTGCAGATGTGCTGACGAAGCCACTAGCCAGGGTGAAGTTCGAGTACTTCAGAGAGAGGCTTGGCGTTCTTCAGATCGAGGACACTTTGAGGAAGAAGTGATGGACACATTTGCTGAAGCCATTCCAAGCATGTCGGAAGGAGGATCCTTCACATGGCTGTGGATGTAAGCGCTGGATGATGAGCATCAGAATGATGTTCTGGTTTCTGCTTGGATATGATAAGTTGGATCATTTTTATGTATGTATGTACGCATCATGTGGATGCTGGATATGATCAGTTGGATCATTTTATGTATGTATGTACGCATCATGTGGATGCTGGATATGATCAGTTGGATCATTTTATGTATGTATGTATGCATCATGTTGGATGCTTGGACCATGTATCTGTATATGTATCAAGTGGATACATTGTGTGATCAGGTGGATCATGTATGGTGATATGTATCATGTATGTGTATTTGTATCAGGTGGATACATTGATGATCAGGAGGATCATGTATGATGATATGTATCAGGTAGATACTTGGTATGCATCAGGTAGATGCATTAATGATCAGGATGATCATAGATGACGAGCTTCAGGATGTTGCTCCAGATGACATGCAGCAGGATGTTGCAGTGATGATCAGGATGATCATAGATGACGAGCTTCAGGATGTTGCTCCAGATGACATGCAGCAGGATGTTGCAGTGATGATCAGGATGATCATAGATGACGAGCTTCAGGATGTTGCTCCAGATGACATGCAGCAGGACGTTGCAGTGATGATGATCAGGATGATGTATGGTGAGTATCAGGATGATACTCTATGGCCGTGGATCAGGTTGTGCAGATGAGCATGTAATCCGGTGCCCTGGGAGATTTGCAGATGGTCTTTCGAGGTTTTGCCTATGGCATGTAAGATCGGTGCCCTGGGACATCTGGCAAATGCTCTTTCGAGGTTTTGCTCTGGGAGGACATGTAATTCGGTGCCCTGGGAGATCTACAGATAGTCTTTCGAGGTTTTGCCTATGGCATGTAATAACGCCCTGGGATATCTGGCAGATGCTCTTGCGAGTTTTTGTCCTATGGCATGTAATAGCGCCCTGGGAGATCCGATAGGTTGGGCTGTGTGCCCGTAATCAGTCCTGGGATGCTCTTGCGAGGTTTTGCCATGACCACATGTAATAGTGCCCTGGGAGATTTCAGGTCGGAGTTGTGTACCCGTAACATCCTGAGATGCTCTTGCGAGGTTTTGTGGTGGACCACATGTAATTTGTGCCCTGGGAGATTTCACGTCGGAGTTGTGTACCCGTAACATCCTGAGATGCTCTTTCGAGGTTTTGTGGTGGGGTCACATGTAATAGCGCCCTGGGAGATCCTATAGGTAGAGCTGTGTGCTCGTAACAGCCTGGGATGCTCTTTCGAGGTTTTGTGACGCACGTAATAAGTCCCGAGGATTCCACAGTATGGCCAGTGATGATGAAGACCTGCAGGTGGTGGGCCTACATCCAGTATGAAAAAGGACTGGCTCTGTAGAACTTCCTATGACGAGTAGAGACAGAGATTGGTTGAGATAGTAGCAGCAGTGACGATGATGATGACGATGCATCGATGATGATGATCCAGAGAAGAAGACTTGTCTAGCAGATCTGTGTCGAGAAATACCTTCCTAGTTAAGAGGGAGTGTTGATGTATATGTAACTTCGGAATGTATTTCATCTATATATTATATATATATTTATTGTACCCTTATAAGAGATGTGTTATTCCTCTATAAGGAAGTGTCGTCATGTGGATTGACAAGTGTCGCAAGTGTGTGTACTTGCCGATGGGTTATTAGAACACCTTATGGGGTCGGCCCTGATTAATATATAATATAATGTGGGTGTATCTAAGTAGACAAGTCGGCCCCAGTAGGTCACTGGGCAAAAAGGTGAGTATAAATAGAGATAGGAGATCTCTATTTTACTTACTCGGAAAAGTAACTATCTCTCTCTCTGAAAGGTGGCGCACTAGTGAGGAGGAGGAGGATCATCTGCTAGGAGACTATCTCAGTGTTATTTGGTTGTATTTTGTTTGAGCCATTGCTCTCTCTATCTCTGAGGAAGTTGTGGGGTTTTTCACCTTAGGGTTTTCCCCACGGAAACTCTGTGTCTCTTGTCTCTATGCTTTTGATTCTTGTGATGCTTGTCATATTATGATTGTCATGTATTGATATACTGTAGATGTTATTCTCTCAGCAAATATCCTATAGTATTGTGATTTAATACTAAAAATTTAACACCTAGGTGGGTCTACTCAACATGAGAAGCAATTGGTGATATTGTCGATGACCCGACATACTAGAGTCAAACACATTCACATTTCCAACCAACCTATTCTCTTTTGGATCAAGTTTCAAAAACTCATGATACATAGATATTTGTAGAAGATTTTCGCCATCCAAATTGGGATGCAACAATGAAGGAAGAATATCATTCAGGGAAAATTTTAAGAACACCCCCTAAATTTCTATGTATAATAAATGGAAAAATCCCCATGATATATAGGAAAATATGAAAAATACTTTATAAATGTCATATTATGTATATATAATTTTTTGGCGGATCTCTCATTGAATTATATAACCTTGTAAAATCTTGGAAAATATTTTACTAATTCATAAAACCCTATAAAATCTTAGTGAATCTTTCACTAAATTATAAAACCTTGTAAAGTCTTGGCGAAGTTTTACTAAATTATAAAATCTTGTGAAGTCTTGGTGAATTTTTCGATAAGTATAAAACCATATATAGTAATAGGAAAACATATACAAAAATGCTAAATGAGATATAAATCTTAATGAACGATCACATAAGAAGCCCTATTTTGGTGGTAGTTTGGTAACTCACTCTAATTGTCGTGTTACATAGAAATTCGCCATACTCTAGAAATATTCTTGGAAAACAAAAATGAAAATTTTCATCGCCATGAAAAATAGAATCAATGTTCATATGAGGGCCCACCAACACCTCACTCCTCATTTATCTCTCCATGCTATTACAAGGGCCCACCAACACCTCATTTATTCACACACCTTACCAAAGATCATTTTAAGAGAGCAATACCAATGCATATAGGTATGTTTTTAATGAATCACAAGTGTGGGAGAATCTTACCAACAAACTATTAGCTTTCCTTATGTATCTTAATTCATCCCAAGACGTCCCTTCGTACTAAATTTAGGAAGAGTCAATCAAATAACACACAGTATCATGAATTCTAACATAAAATCATATAAACCTTTCTACATGGCAGTCAGAAAAATAGAGTTAAGCATTTCATACCTTCTTTGATGCTTCACATATCCATTTTTGTAGCTTTGCACGTCTAGATTTAATGTATTACCCATTACTAAAAGAACAAAATTCACATCGCAACAGTAGCTGACCAACCACAAAATAGAATGTCGACCCTGCAAAAATCCTCCGAGAACCATAAAATTCAATAAACAAAACAAGAAACATGTCAAAATACCTGACAATGCCCAAAGCAAAAGAAGCAACAAAGATAGTGGGATTCTAGGTTGCTCCATCCATGGCCTGTCCCAGAAAGGTGAACACAAAAACAAGTAGAAACAAAATGGCATTGGTTATAAGTAGCATCATGCCCCCTCACACGCCCAAATATGTGGCTATGAATGAAGTCTCAACCCCTAGGCATGATTCCAAAAACACTCACAGAAACGTTATTGCCACATCACCAATCACGAGCTTCACAATCCCCATGTTTCTTGGGGAAACTTTGGATTTGAGGCGATGGGATTCAAAACTCTTCTAGATGCAAATGGGTCACTATAAGACTTGATAGTAAATGCCAACTTCCCTTCTCATGTGGACATTAAGCAACTTGCAAAAGGAGATTCACCCCATAAAATTTGGATGAATGTAACTCCAAATTCGATTTCCATGATCGATAGAAGTCGAAAGAGCCCCTATCAACTGCCATTTCTAGAAATAAAAGGCGAATGGGAGCTATCTAGCGATTTTTGTGTGCGAACACAGGTTTAAATCAATTTTTAGAGGGGTGAAATTGTTTTATCTTATATCCCCCTTTAAATTCGATGGGGGTTAACCTTCTATTCATTAAAAATAAATAAATAAAATGTGGGTTAATCATACCTAATGGGTGTTTAATAAAAAATAATCCCATTAAAAATTTAAAACCCATAAATTTAGCCCATGGGCTAAGATTAACCCCTAAAATTTTCCATGATATCATTCCTTAATGGAAAATGATATTTGAGATATAATACCTCTTCCAAAAAGAAGAAAAAATGTTAGATGTAAATGGTTGTATAGATCTAAGTAAGCATTGGATGTAAGTGTTGAAAGACTCAAGGAAAGGTTAGTTGCTAGCGGATTTTCCTAAGCTAAAGGAATTGACTACAATGAAACCTTTGCCCCTGTTGCCAAAATGAACTCCATCTGCCTTGTTCTCTCCCTTGCAACTTCACATAAATGGGAGGTTCATCAAATGGATGTCGAATATGCCTTCTTGAATGAAGATTTGCAATAAGAAATTTACATGGAACAACCTCCTAGATATGTTCAAAATGACTCTAACCTTGTTTTTCTCCTTAAGAAATCTCTGTATGGACTTAAGCAAGCCCCTCGGGATTGGTATGCAAAAATGGATATCTTTCTTCTTGACATCATTTTTTCTAGATTTTATTATGAAACTAATTTCTATACCAAGAAAGTAGGAAACCTTATCATAATATGTGTTCTTTATGTTGATCTTTTTTTTACTGGAAATGACCCTAAACTTTTAACCCATGTGAAATCCAACCTTAAGAATAAATTTGAAATGACTGAATTGGGAAATTTGCATTATTTTCTCGGTCTCCAAGTCTTGCAAACCCAAGAATGAATTTTCTTTCTCATTCTAAGTATGCTTGCGACCTTCTTCATCACTTTCACATGGAATATTATAAACCAACCTCTTTTCCCTTCCCTTATGGAGTCAAACTTACTGCCATCTGCACTACACCGAAGTAGATGCAACCTTATACCATTAGCTAGCTGGTTGTATTTTGTGCTTAACTCATACTCATCATAATATTTACTTTGTTGTTGGTTTTTTTGCATGATACATGCAAACACCCCATAAAAGTCATTGGAAATTAGCAAAAATGATACTTCAATATGTTCAGGGTATAGTTCAATTTGGGATACATTACAATTCTAGGGGGGACTCCTTGGTTGGTTGGATTCACTAATTCTAATTGGATTGGCCACACTAATGATGGGAATTCTACTACATGTTATATTTTAAGTCTTGGTTTTGAACCTATCACTTAGGCTTGTAAAAAACAACAAGATCTTGCTCTTTCTTCAACAAAAGCAGAGTATCAATCCATGGTTAATGCTAGTCAATAAGAACTATGGCTATGCTATCTCCTTTCAAAGTTTTGATTCTAGCAATAGCTTTTGACTACCCTCCGGTGTGACAGTCAAAGTGCCATAAAGTTGGCCAAAGATCCACTTCAACATCAATGAAACAAACACATTGAGATACATATGCACTTCATTAGAGATATTATTCAAGATCGTGTTCTTGAAATGCTCTTTTTCCCTAGATATGATCAAGTTACAAAATTTGTAGACATATTCACAAAAGTCTCTTCTAGAAGCGAATTTTTCTAAACTTCAATCTATGTTAGGAGTTCATGAATTTGTCATTAAGGGGGGGATAGACTCTAATGCCTTATTCCTTCTCCTATTGTGTCACCTTTGTAAATCCCTCAATCCTATCCAAAATTGTTCTTAATAGGGGATGTTAAGATATTTGGACACTTAGGAGTTAGTTAAGATCAACTTGATATAATGTATCTTTAGCTAAAGTGTGTTTCTTTAGTATGCATTTGTACTTATGTAATCTAATGGTCAAAATATGTTCTAGACATAGAATGATCTGATAGTTCATATTAACCTTGATTTTAACGACTATTTATATGTGGCTTAAAACTTGACTGGTCCATGATCTCTATTTAAAGAGCATGGAGGGTCATTTGCTTGATGATTGATTGTGAGAAACTCATATGCAAATTATTTTTCCTTTTGGATTAATATATTGCCTCAAGCAGCTATTTGGCTAAGGTTGTGGATTGTTTTCCCCTCTACGGATTTTAACCATGTAAGAACATTGGTGGGTTGATATGTGATATTCTTGTGTGAGAATTTGCTTAAGGTGTTTGACCTATGTGGAAAAACCTTGTTCTAGTTAAAAATCCTTCACTATTGATTGAAATCACTATTGTGACCACAAGTATGAAATACCGTAGTAATTCTACATATACCAGTACTGGTTTCGCTCAAATTTGGGCACTTTATCAAAACATATATAATTTGCAATCTGTGTGGTTTTCATTGAACATACCCTTAAATAATTGATTTTAAATTAGCGATAATTCCACTTCCTAGACTCTAATTTCGACCTTTTTTAACTCAGCTATTTTTTTAAAGGAATTCAAATTTATAGATGGTTTCTTCAAATTCTACACAAAAAATTCAGAAATGGATTTGAATAGCATCATCCTCACAAATTTGCAAAAATAAAAAATAAAAAATACCTTCCACTTTTTGTCCCAAGAAAGGGTTATGATATCACCATATATAATCTAAAATCCCTTTAACTAAACTTCATAAATAACCAAAATTTATCCACAACAAGAATAACACCACGATCATAGATACTATCACAGAGGAAGCCATCAATAAACAAATCACGTGGGGATACTTTGATGGAGCAGCACAAGGTGTGCCTCTAGTATGTAATGGTGGAAATATCCTCTATCTATCACATAATCATTTTTTCAAGATAAAGTTTGGATTGGGTGGAGGAACCAACAATTATGCCGAACTCTTCTCTTTAAAACTTCTCCTTTTGTTCGCTTTGGAAAAAGGATGCAAAGACATTTAAATTTTTGGAGATTCTATGCTTGTTATAAATTGCGTAAAGGAGGTTCAGTAGTGTCACAATGTTTAGTTAGAATCTCTATTAGATGAGATAAAATTAATAAAAATATGTTTTAACTCTTTCACATGTCAACGTGTGTATAGGGAATGCAAGAATATTGTTGATGCCTTATCTAAAGAAGGCCTTCAACTGGCTGTAGGCCAATGGCACATTTCAGAATAAACAAATGAAGAACATTTCAAATACTATCATAGGCCTTTCATAGAAGAAATTGGAAATCAACAAAGGCAATAATATGATTATACATGTTATCAGTTTTGTTTTGTTTTTTCTCTATATCTCAAACAGACAGTTTTACAATGCTATTCACATCATACTTGTATAAGATGAAACTATGATGTTTCCCACTTCTCAAAATAGCTGGATGTGGCCTCTATATGATAGAAATATATGTTTGTGCATATATCTTTGATATATAATTTTATTTTCTTATATAATAAAATTATGATTTTTTCCTTGAAAAAAAAAAACAAAACAAAAAAAAACACTAAGATATAGAAAGAACTCTTGAGGTAATTTAACACCATCAAATGCTCATTATGGAAGGAATCACTCCACAATCCATGCTTTCTACACAAAATACATCCAACAACCAATATGTCTTAATACAATGATACTTACGAGTATTTATATTTTCTCATGAGTATTCCTAGGAGTATATGTCAATCACCCCTTATTTTTTTATTTTTTCTTATAATCACTCAACAAGTCATGCTTGCTACAAGGAAATACATCCAACATCCAACATGTCTCAATACAATGATAATCATGTGCTTTTTTTATAAGTATTCTTAGTGGTTTATGCTAGCTACTCATGATTGTTATATTGTTTCCTCTAACTACTTAGTGGGTCTATTTATTACTAACCACTACCAAGTCGACCGATTCCATGATTATGGCCCATTATAATCATTATCCTCTTGGGTATGTCCCTAGGTGCCCAATGTTATCCTCCCTAGGTACATTACATTCACATGAGTATTTCAAAGGGTCTATGCCAACTATCGGGTCTTATTATTATATTATTTCCTTTAACTACCTAGTAGGCCTAATTATTACCCACCACTACAAAGTGAGCCCATTCCATGATTATGGTCCATTACAATCATTAACCCCTTGGGTACCTCCCTAGGCATCCCATACTATATTCTCCAAATACATTACAACCATAGCCTTATCATAAGGAAGCCAATACAATCCTCTAGTTGTCCAAAACCATATCTAGGGAAAACCAAGGAAACCTTGATTAATAAAAGAGATCTAACAATCATGAATCACTCAAGCAAGCCCTACAAAGAAAGACAATCTCCTCTTCTTCTCTTCTCTATGTGCAAACTAGGGTTCATTTCAAAATCCTAATATCAAAATCTCTAAGCGATGAAATGATAACCCTAAACTTCAAGATGCTCTAAGAAGATCATGGAACCCTATCAACTCCGAGAGAGAGAGAGAGAGAGAGAGAGAGAGAGAGTAAATAAGAAGATCGAAGAGATAAAAACTAGTGCACTCCTCTTGATCACATTTCTATACAATTATGAACAACAATGATGAGTGAGTGAAGGACTCTCTCCTTCCTCTATATATATGAGAGATACAGGAGGACACTAATAGATATGTGGACTAATGCCCTTATAAGAAACATGTTGGACATGTATTGTATTCTTTGTAGGTTTTCATATCAAATGGGGTTTAGGTGGGTTGATCATCCCTCTAAGCTAAGGGGGTGATGGGGTTAGTGAGCCCCATGTTGGGGGTTGGAGGGAAGTAACCCTGAAATAAATTTTTGGGATGTTTTGAACTATTTTATCCCATTGTAAACTAACTCTCGTTAAGGAATTGGGGTTGTAATCTAATATGGGTTAATGGATTAGTGTTTTGGATGCTATAATATTGTATTGTATACATAACATATAATACAATGAGATAAAGAGTGGAGAAACACAGGAATGTTAGTTTTCCTATTTTTGGGTATCGATGGTAAATCTTTGTGTAATGTGTGTGTGAGCCAATGTTAATTCTTGTGTTTTAGATTTTGTTTTGTATTTGTTTTCTTACACAGGTTTGTCAAAACCCTTCACAATCTATAAGAACACATGTGGAGCGCTACACTCCAAGGTTACCCATGTTAAGATCCAAGTAGATGTCATCCACAAGCAAGGCTCCAAATTCAAAGGAATTCCACGATGTTGTTGAACTTATGATTATACTGAGAGGGGGGGCGATGAATCAGTATTATATACTTTTTCTTACTTTAAACATTCATGGATCATTCATTTACTTTGAAACAATAAATACACATAAATCACAACACACAAAATTTAACGCAGAAACCCTTTCAAGAGAAAACCACAAAAGCTTATCTTAATAAATTCATGTAGGCACCAACCTACTATTACAAAGTTTGTAAGCACCAACTTATTGGATACACCAATCCCCTCAAATTAACACCACCACAACAATATGTAGGCACCAACCTACTGAAGACACCAATCTCCTCAATTCATGAGCACCAAATCAACAATATGTAGGCACCAACTTACTGGAAACACCAATCTCCTCCACTGATGAGGGTCAACTCAACAATATGTATGCACCAACCTACCGAAGAATTAGGTACAAGAATGCTGACATAATCACCTCAAATATTATCTCATAACTAAGTTCAAATCTCCTTCATAATCTGACTCAGATTTGCCCCATAATTTGCTTCAAATATACCTCAGATATGCTCCATAATCTGCTTCAAATCTTCCTTAGATTCTGCCTCAGATCTACTCCACAATCTATTGTAATATCATCTTCAAACCAGTTCCAAAATCTAACATGGTAACCTTCTACATGAGCCTCATCCAGAGAAGAAACCTTAGAAAATAATCCAAGATAACATCTCAAAGCAAACCACAAAAGACTCTTCTTAGCAGTGAAATTTCCCAGCAATGAAAATTCCAATAGTAAAAGTTCGGTTCCTCCTTTAGAAAACCCTAGAAAGTCTTCAAGAAAACATCCTTAGAAACCTTTAAGAAAACATCTTCAAATACCCTTACAAGTGCTCCTCCTTGAACAAATACAAAAAGAATCTCTTCTTCTTAGAAGTGTACACCTATAAGGGATCTCCATGTGTGGATGAGTGAATAAAAAAATGAGGAGCGCCTCCTTCTATTTATACTATTTTTAAGTCACCTTTCTGGGACGACCTAACATTGTTCAATATCCTGGCAGGGCCGACCTAACATTCTGGAAGGGCTATTTTAACACTTCATATCTCCCTAGTTCTATGGAGTTAGAGGGAGTTCCATATATCATTGGAAAGGTACCAGAATAAGCTTTTCAACTATGTATCATATGCTCCCAGATGAGCTAGTTATTCATAGAAAAAACTCCCTCAAAGATAGGCTATCCAAACTGGGCATCAATGACACAATAATTCCAACAATCTTCATTTTGCGATTTTCATCTTGCAATCTTCATATTGGTCATCTTCGGTCTCCCCTCGTCTTTGACATCAATGACAACAATATTTCCAACATAGGACTTGTGTCTAGTTCTCCTCACTAAAGCCTCCAGAGGTTCCATCAATCCTCTTAATCTATTTTCTCCATTGGATCCACTCACCGTGTATGAACATTACCACAACCTAGAAGCCCCTAAGTAATCGCTAAGTCTCCATATAGGAATCCAACCTATTGCATGTTGCATATGGAATAATGATATCCTCCATTATGCAAAACATTCTCCCTCTTAAGTAGGGTGTTCTCAAAATAAGAAATCACCTCCATGTATCCATCTTGAAGGATGTCACCCACACTGCCATGAGATCTCCAATGCCCTAAGGAAGAATGCCAAACAAGCAACCATTGAGTAAGTCATCTATAATGTGGAATTCCATCACAAACCATATCCCATGTGAAATTCCATCACAAACCATTCGAGGGATGATCATACACTTGTTGAAGCCTCAACATGCCCCAAGTTAATAGATTTGGAAACCCCCTTTAAAAAACGTTTTTTTAGGTCCAAATGTTGTTTTTCAAGTCTTCATTCTTTTGAATTCAATTGACGACTGCATGTTGCTAACTAGGATTAGTATTTCTTGATGCATGCTTGAATTTATGGTTTTAATGTGTGATCACAAAATATTTCTTCAATTTGCATTATCATATTTTTGTTTTCCTCGTACTTTTGCTTTCTTGCATTTATTACATTGTGTACGTCTTAATTTTGTCATTGTACCACTTGGATTTAACTAGTTCCGACCCATGTAAGAGTATGTGAAGCATTATCTAAGCTTATTGACAACATCTAACATATTTGGTTGACTCAGAACTGCATTTCAGGAAGAATCAACAAGTTCAATAATTGTTTGGTCTTAGGCATGCCTAATGTCAATTAACCATTTTCATAGATTAAAATTTCTCCTATTGTGATGAATTGGGTTAGTGTTGGTCATTATCTTGGAATAAATATAACAAATATTTAAGAAGCATTGGCACAATTCAATTTAGGCAAAGCAATGTCTTAAACAAGGCCCAGGGTTTCACTAAAATTGATTTTGTGCATTTTTTGCTCTCAATAAAAAAATGACAATTTAACCTCCAAAATAGTCTACCTATAAGTTTTACTAGATTGCAAAATCAACACAACTCTCATAATCTAATTCCAACATCCTTAAAAATATGAAAATTGTGAAAGCCTATAGTTTGAATACCATGCCAACAAAGCACATTGTACTTTATTGATTATGAACACCTTGCAGTTTATGTTGAAATTGGGCTTGCAACCAATCAATGGAAATTTACTTTCATTATCTTCGCACAACCAAATGTAGTTGATTGATCAGATTTTATGTGGGGAAGTTATCAATGTTTGAACTAAATAGCCCTCGAAGTACATGCATAAAATTGAGATTAGTTTTGTAAGAATTTCGAAGAATTTTTTTGAGATCTATTGAAGAGCATTCACTCAAAATTTAATTTTAGCAAAAATAATCTTCATAAAAGCTATAAACACATATTCTCCAACATTTGCAGGGCATCTCTTGATGTTTTTGTAGAGGGTAAAGTTTAGTTTTATCTCCAATCAAATTTTGATGCACTTTCCAAAAATTTGAACTTCAAAACTCAAAACGTGTTGCAGTCCATGTTGAAGTATAACGCTCCCAACAAAAAAAACAATTTTATATTTAATTGTTTTTAGTTATATTGTTATGTAACAACCCATAAGCCAAATAAAAGAGGCTTGACCTCAATGTGTACTTGATGTCTCTCCAATTAATAATATTTCTCTTCTCATTTATATTTTGTATTTACCATATTACAACATGGTATCAGAGCTTGGTATCAAATCCTGTTGTGAGAGAATTTGTAAGTTATGGTCGTATTGCTGCATTTGAAAAGTAAAGGGAGCCACCATCATCTTATTTCAAATTACAACCATTCCTTTGAATTCTACAACCGTGAACCATCTTATTTCAAATTACCACCATTCCTTTGAATTCTATCACTAACCATCTTATTTCAAATTACCACCATTAACTCATGACCTATCACGAAGTAGAGAGATGATCCCACTCATTGGGTTATCCTTCGAAACTGTGCTAAAGAGGGTCAAATTAAAAGTTTGAAGAGTAGAGTCGGCCACAAGTCAAGAGTAACCCCCAAAGTATTATTCTATCGTATGTAAATATTTGTTAGTCCATCGATTAAAGTCGACTAAAGTAGAAACAAAGTAAAAGCATTATCGATTAACTTGCACGAGGGTATTGGGTCAAAGAGACTAAGGCCAAGGCTTGTACAAGACCATCGATTAAAGATGCTTCCACCTGAAGATATGTGAAGAAAAAATTATTAAAGAACCCTAGCATGTGCATCTGAGGTACACAATTTTGTTTTTCTCTAGTATTTTAGTTCATGCTCATAATAACTAGAGTTGAAGAGGTCATTATTTTTCCAACATTCTAAGTTCATTGATTTAGGAAGACATAAGGGTTTCAAGAAGTCATCACCAACTATAAATTCAAATCATTTTCAGAGGTATTATGAAATGTAAAGGTTTTCTGCATAGCCATTTGAATTTTTTACAATGGACATTTCTCTTGGAAAAAACTAATGGATATAATTTTCGTACCTGGAAAGTAAAGGTTCAAATGCATTCAATGGGTAAACTTTTATGGGGCATCGTCAAAGGTACTGAACCAAAGCTAGCACAACCTACTAAATATATTGAATGGAAAAATAGAGATAACAATGCCAAATCAATCATTGGCTTGTCACTATCTGATTCATGATTACATCATATTAATTTAGACAAATCCTCCAAAGAAATCTAGGAGGAATTACAAAATTTGTTTGATGCAAAAGCAATTAATGCAAAACTTTTTTAAAATTACAACTTTTCGGATTTAAAATGGACTTGCTGCTTTGCAACTTTCCTTGTTTGTATTGTAATGGTTTTGCTTTGTTTTTTATATTGATTTAGTTTTTATTTTATTTTATTAACAAAACATATTGATACATAACATATTTATATTAGGCTTTGGTTCTATCTCGGGCAGAGGCTCTAGAAGTATGGGTGGGTTCAGGCTTGGCAACGGGAGAGGTTTCGGTTATAGTTTAGGTCATTGCAACAATGGTATTGGCTAGGTGAGCACGTTCTTAATCATTAAAAATTTTCCATGTGAGCCCAATCCATCTGTGTTTATAATTTTAACCACGGTTGCATGTAAGCAAGGGTGGGAATTATAAATTCTAAACCCCCGAAATGAATCGGCAGCATAACTCTTAAGCCTCCGATGAGTCAAAACCTTAAGAAATTTAACTATGGAGGCCTATGAGTTAGTGCTCTGATGTCTCTCAGAGGCTTATGAATCATAGCCCCGAAAATCTCTTATTGTTCACCTGCTCTCTATTCATTGGATATTGGGCTTGGAGAGTCTTTCTTTGTAGAAGGAAAGAAAAACCTCTTATTGTTCTCCTGCTCGCTATTCACTGGATATTGAGCTTGGAGAGTCTTTCTCTGTAGAGGGAAAGAAAATATTTTCTCGTCTCTCTGACCTCTAGCTTATAATATTTTCTCGTCTCTCTGACCTCTAGCTTATACTCATCAATTTTTTATCAGCCCTCCTTAAAGGCCATAAAAGTAGATGCTCTTGCATATTGCGCAGTTGATTTTGATCCATCTCTGAAAGACACCTGCCATGAATCTGCCACTGGACATGATACAGTTATTGCAACAGAGCAATGGCCAGTTTTGAAAAGTGATGGTCCTAATGGAACAGAAACAAGAGAAGTAATTGCAGGAAAAAATTTCAGTGATGGACTAGTTTGTGTTGCATCTTTTAGATGGTTGCCTCCATGGAGAACAGAGACAAGGTTGGCATTTGACCTGATAGACATAAATAAATCACATAATTAGAAACCTATTCCAGAAAACTGTGGCACAATTGATTTATTAGAGAAATCCATGTTCCATGTACCAATAAAACAAAAGCGTTGAAGCTTACTATCCATCTATATACGACACCCTGTTTGTAGAATTGGTAAGTGGCTGCCATTGTAGGCCAAATATTATCTCTTCCATTGCCTTGACAATCATTGGATCCTCATTGTATCTCTTGTAGCAGCGTCCCCATTAAGGATCTTTGAAAACCTGTTCATACCAAACAAGATATTCTCAGCAAAATCCCAACTTTACTATGTTCTATGTATGTTATTTTGCTAAATCGGATCAAAGAGAAGGCAGTGCAATAGAAATATTTGAAACCAACTAAGTGTTAATTTTGTACCAAGGAGGTGTTCCCCTAGTGATTTTTTCCTAAGTCACTAAAAAAGGGGGAAAATTCGCATGACCCTTCTATTAATGACTTGAGATGAGCATTAATTGCACTTTAAAGATTAAGGTGCACTTTATGAAAAATTTAAAAGGTGGTTAAGTGAAATTAATTTTTAGAGAGAATTTTCACACCTGTCGATCTAAACCAATGAGGGCCCTTGGATTAGATGGCCACCCAGCTACCCCGGAGAATTTTCTTAAAAGGCAAGCATCCATGTGAAGAGGCACACATTCCAAGATATTTGGAAAGGAGTTCTTCATGAGCCATTGGAGAATTCGACTAGCATGAGAGAGAAAGAAACCCATACACATTTTCCAAGGAGACTGTACAGTGGTGCAACACAAATTTCAAGGTGCAGCAGCATGAATTCCAAGGAGCTGATAGGCACAAAGTTCAAAGAGAATTTCAGCACATAATTCGAGGAAAACCATACAACACAGATTTCAAGGCAGGCTCAGATTTAGAGGCATATATTTGGCACGCAAATAGAGGTTGTATAAGTTGTCCGTACAACTTGAATTACCATATTATTGGGCACAAAAATCGAGGTAGTGATTTGATGGTACAATTGGCACGCCTTTCAAGGTTGAATACTGCTACAGGCATGAATTTTGAGGTGCCGAGAGGGCACCAAATTCGAGGAGGAGTTGCATAGAATTCAAGGTGTTTCCCTGCATAAAATTTGAGGCAACACCTAGAGGTAGTTTGGTTGAGATAAGTTGTACCTCTGTTATAAAATTATGTCGTACATTTCATTGACTAAATTAATCAAATACTCTCACTCTCTCTCTCTCTTAGGTTTTCCCTTGGGAGTTTTTCCCCAGGCAATTGGCTAAATAAAGTGTCTGAATTTTATGTGGTTGGTTGACTATGTTTCACTTCTGCTCATTAAAATTTTGTGAAAAAGTTTCAAATAGTTCATGTTACAGTTGGTTGAATGATAAAAACTTCACCTAAAGTAGTCATATAAATTGTGGGGTTGTGCATTTAACCTTGCTCACTGTTGAGACATGAAACTTGGGTTGGGAATGTGCACAAAATTTTGACATGGTATCAGAGCGAGGTTTGTAGAACAAAGAACAAATTACAGTCATTTATTTCAGACTTTAGGGGGGACCGTCATACTTTTGTTTATAGGCAGATTTTGGACTTGGTAATTTTAGATCCATGGCCACTGGGTTGAGGTTGGAAGATAGTTAGATGGGGATGATAATTTTAGTCCGTGGAAGGCTAGAATTGTTCTCATTCTACAGGATAATGAACTGTGGGATGATGTGGTAAAAAACACCACTACTAATTCGATACTAATACCTGCTGCAACTGATGCAGCAATGTTGGCAGCATTCAACAAAAAGGACATCAAGGCTAAGAACATTATTCTTGATGCAGTAAAGGATCATGTGATCCCACATGTGACGGGAAATACGCGTGCTTATGAGATGTGTGATGCTTTGACCCACATGTACCAAAGCTCTAATGAAAACAAAAAAATGGTACTGAGAGAGAAGATGAAAGGGATCAGAATGGCTAAATCTGAAGGTGTATCCTCTTACCTTACTAGAATCAATCAAGTGAGGGATGAGATATCAGATATTGGAGAGATATTATAGGGTAACAAACTTGTGAGGATTACTTTGAATGGATCCTCAAAGCAATGGTCAGACTACATAGAGGTTGTGGTTTCCAAGGAGAATGTACCTTCATGGGATCGTCTCTAGGATGACTTTGTGTAAGAGGAAACCCGTAGAGGCTATGTACAAGGTAGCTCATCACATAGTATGGATGAAGAGGAAAATGTTGCATTGACTGCAAAAGGAAAGAAAAAGAAGTCCAAGAGGGCCCTAAGGATGGGGCCAAGCAACAAACAGGTGGACAGAAGAAGGACATGAGCAAAGTCAAGTGCTTTGCTTCTCATGAGTTTGGGAACTATGTTGGACATTGTCCAAACAAGAAGAAGAATAAGGGGCAAAATACAACAACTTCAGCCGAGATTGATGATTATGCAGCCAAATTTGAGATGGAATTTTCATTGTATGTCGTTGAGAGGCAATACTCTTTATTTGTCGACCATTGTTGAGTGCATCCACCCCCGCATGCACTTGGTACATTGACAGTGGAGCATCAAATCACATTACAACTGTGCGGGACATGTTTCCAGAGTTCAATAAGACTGGGATGGATATGGAGGTGGTGTTGGGTGAAAACACCATAGTCAGGGAAGTTGGACGAGGGACAATCACCTTTCGGGGAGAGACGAGGGATTCCATGATGGTACAGCTAGTGCTAGTGCACCCAAAGAGATATCGCGACACCACAACAATGATTGGTGTCAAGTGTGGGAGACTGTACAAGTTGTGTTTTCGGCCCATCTACGCCTTGGCACACATTGATAGGAGCAACAACAATGAGAGTAGATATTTGTGCGATCTATGGAATACAAGGATGGATCACCTGCATCATCCTGCCTTGCGGATGCTGAGAGACATGGTTAGAGTCGTACCACAGTTCAACACTGAGCACAATGATGTTTGCATGGGGTGTGATTTGGGAAAATAGACTAAGACTATTTTTTCGAGCAATGATAGTCGATCGACAAGTATTCTTGATTTGATTCACTCAGATCTATGTGGACCTATGTCTTCTGCATCTTTGATTGGGTATGAGTACTACGTCACATTTATTGATGATTTATCCAAGAAGACATGGATTTATTTCTTGAGGAGCAAGAAATCTGAGTTCTTGCAAAGGTTTCAAGAATTCAAAGCTCTTGTGTAAAACCAGACAGTGAGATGGATTTGGGTTCTCAAATCAGACAATGGGGGTGAGTATACCTCCAGTGCATTGATGAGTTCTGCAGACGGGAGGGAATTAGGATACAACTTACAATACCTTATACCCTAGAGCAGAATGGGGTGAAAAGTAGAAGAACATGTCCATCATTGGTGTTGCAAGAGCCATGTTGCATGATTAGAGTTTTCCATTTTTCTTATGGGCAGAGGCATGCAATACAAAAGTCTACATTCAGAAAAGGAGTCCCCATCATGCCTTGGGGAGCAAGACGCCTTAGGAGATGTTCGCAGGAAAGAATCCCTAGGTTGGTCATTTTTCGTATCTTTGGTTTCCTGAATTATTCACATGTCCCTTCAGAGAAGAGGACAAAGCTAGATCCCACAGTCGAGAAGGGCATATTTGTTGGTTATGATGAGAATTCAAAGGCCTTTCGCATTTACCTTCCAGCATAGAGGAAATTTGTAGTGAGGAGGGAGGTTAGATTTGAGGAGAAGCGGGCCTTTAGGAAGTCTCGGGAGTCAGAGAAGGGAGAGAAGCAGGCTTCCACACCTCAGACAGGTACATAGATTCCAATAGTTCAGTGTGTAGGTTCACAGGTTTTCGAGGTGATAGGGACACATGTTACAGGCATAGTTTATACAGGTTTAGTGGTACAATAAACAAGATCTTCGAGTACACGTTCTGGTTCTTGGGTTATAGGTTGACCAATTTCAACTACCGGATCACAGAGTTCACCAGTGACTGGTTAACCAGCTACTGGTCCACTAGTTTCTGGTCCATCTACTTCAGGCATAGTCTTTAGAGGATGATATACCCATTTGGGAGGAACCTTCAGGGAAGAGATATCCCAAGTGGCTTCAGGAGACCCTGCAGGAAGTAGAGAAATTTGGAGTGCCCAAGAAACCAGTGAGAGACATCAATATGCCATACAGGTTGGGTATGGTGTTGGTTGTTAGTCTTTGTGATTCAGTTCCTTCTACTTTTGAGGAGGCCTCTCAACATCATGTTTAGAGAGATGCCATGATGGAAGAGTACCATTCTGTCATGAAGAACGATGTTTGAGAGATCATACCGATACTAGAGGGGAAGTTAGCGGTGACTTCTAGGTGGATTTACGAGGTAAACCACACTGCAAATGGCATTGTGGAGAAGTTCAAGGCTTGTTTTATGGTGCGTGGGTTTTCATAGGTAGAGGGAGTTGCTTACGATGAGACCTTTGTGCCTGTTGCTCGAGATTCCTCGATAAGAGTAGTGATATCTATAGCAGAAGAGATGGGTTGAAAGATCTACTAGATGGATGTGAAGACCACATTTCTCAATGGTATTCTATATGAGGAGGTGTATGTGGAGAAACCACGGGACTTTGAGATCCATGGGAGAGATTCTCATGTGTGCAGGCTGAAAAATACCTTGTATGGGATGAAGCAAGCTCCTCGAGCTTGGTATTCCAGGATTGCTTCTTACTTGTTTTCAATGGGATTTCAAAAGAGTAAGGTTGATCCCAACCTTTACTACATTGTGGTTGGTGGTGATCCACTCATTCTTATGTTGTACGTATATGACTTTTTTATCACAAGTGAGGAGGCCCCATTTTAGCTTGCAAGAGATATCTTGCTTCAGAGTACGAGATGATTGATATTGGGTTGATGCATTACTATCTGGGGATGGAGGTGTGGCAAGAACCTGGTCATATATTTCTAGGACAGGATATGTATGCGACTAAGATTCCTAGGATATTTCAGATGGAGGGTTGTAGGCCTATGGCCACTACGATGATCACCAACTGGAAGAATCTGCATGCTTCTAATGGAAATTTGGTGGATCCTACAACTTATCGTCAACTCATTGGGTCACTCATGTATTTGGTAAACACTAGGACAAACTTGTGTTTTGTAGTGAACACACTCAGTCAGTTCCTGGTTGAGTCTCGTAGAGTACACTGGGTCGTTGCAAAGCATGTTCTGAGATACATCACGGGGATAATGGATTATTGTCTAGATTATAGGAGATCATATGGTGTCAGATTGATTGGCTTCATGGATTCAGATTGGGCAAGTGGAGTGACGGACCAAAAGAGCACTTTCAGATGTTGTTTCAACTTGGGCTCGACAATAGTGTCATGGTTCATAAGGAAGCAGAAGTCTGTTTCTTTGAGTACTGCAGAGGTTGAGTACATGGAAGCCATTCTGTCCAGCTATGAGGCCTTGTGGCTTCGCAAGCTGTCGTTGGGATAATCTACACTAGATTTGGGGCCTACTGTTATCTACTCTGACAATCATAGTTGTATAAAACTCTCTGAGAATCCAGTATTTCACGACAGGTCCAAGCATATTGAGATCTGGTACCACTTCATTCTAGACTATGTTTAGAGGGGAGCTGTGGAGTTACAGTATATTTCCATTGATGAGCAGGTAGCAGATATTCTAACAAAGTCTCTTGGAAGAGGCAAATTTATTCATTTTAGAGGCAAGTTGGGAGTGGTGCGGAACACCTGCCTCAGTAAGAGGGAGTGTTGATTTTGTACCAAGGAGGTGTTCCCCTAGAGATTTTTACTTAGGTCACTAAAAAATGGGTAAATTTCACATGAACCTTGTATTAATGACTTGAGATGAGCATTAATTGCACTTTAGACATCAAAGTGCACTTTATGAAAAATTTAAAAGGTGGTTGAGTGAAATTAATTTTTGGAGAGAATTTTCTCCTCCGTCAATCCAAACCAATGAGGGCCCTTGGATTAGATGGCCATTCAACTACCCTAGAGAATTTTCATAAAAGGCAAGCATCCATGTGAAGAGGCACGCATTCCAAGAGATTTGGAGAGTAGTTCTTCATCATCCATTGGAGAATTCGACCAGCAAGAGAGATAGAGAAACACAGGCACATTTTCCAAGGATACCATACATCAATGCAACACAGAATTCGAGGAGCAACAACATGAATTCCAAGGAGATGACAGGCACAAAGTTCGAGGAGAATTTTTGCTCAAAATTCGAGGAAAACCTTACAGCACAGATTTCGAGGTAGGCTCAACTTTCAAGGCATATATCCGGAATGAAAATCGAGGCCATACAGGCTATTTGTACAATGCAAATTCCCATATTGTTGGGCATGAAAATCAAGGCAATGGTTTGCTAGTACAATTGACACACTTTTCAAGGTTGAAGACTACTACATGCACGAAGTTTGAGGTGCTGACAGGCCACAAAATTTAAGGAAGAGTTGCATACAATTCAAGGTGTTTCCCTACACAAAATTTGAGGCATCACCTATAGGAATTCTGGTTGAGATAAGTTGTACCTCCATTATAAAATGTTGTTGTACAATTCGTTGACTAAATTAATAGAATACTCTCACTCTCTCTCTCGGGTTTTCCCTTAGGGGTTTTTCCCGATCCAATTGGCTAAATAAAATGTTTGAATTTTATGTGGTTGGTTGACTGTGTTTCACTTCTGCTCATTAAAATTTTGTGAAAGTTTTCAAATAGTTCATGTTACAGTTGGTTGAATGATAAAAACTTCACCTAAAGCAGTCATATAAATTGTGGTGTTGGGCATTTAACCTTGTTCCCTATTGAGACATGAAACTTGGGCTGGGAATGTGCACCAAATTTTGACACTAAGCTCTAGGCTTTGATCTATTCAAAAAATGAAAAGGATCTAGAAGTGTGTGTGACAAATAAAAACTGTGATAACTCATATTTTTGGAATTTTCTCAATGTCAAGAAAAATTTCCCTTTTCTAATAAAAAATCACTTGAATATCCTCTCTTCAAATAAATGAGGAAGTCAAAGGAACATAACATACTATCTAAAAATTGAAAAATGAGAACCAAAGGTTTGATGCCATATCTCTATGGATGCAACCATTCTTCAATAAGATTTTAGGGTTATATGATGAGAAATTTGTTCTCAAATCATTTCTTGAAAATGGATCACTGTTGGATTATGCTTTGATCTATATCAATTTGCAACATAATTTTCCATCCACTAGACGTGAAAATACAATTTAAGGCATCTAACATCTGCATGGTTGGTTGCATTGGCATTTTGATTTCACTAGACACAATTTACTAGAGGTTAGTATAGGACATAAGATGGGTTTTGTTTTTTATTTATAACTTAGTTTTGTTTTAAATTAGTGTTAGATATAAAGGGTTGTCATTGATGTCAAATGGAATGTAGTGTTACCTAGCATGTCGGATCATATTTGAAGGTTTGTGGTTCGAAGCTAGTTTGAAGAAGTATATTGAATAAGATTGTTGGACCTAATATGGTCATTGATTAGAATGCATGAGAAGATAGGTTTGGAATGTGTAAGAAGCTTAAATCCAGTTTGAAGATGTATATATCAATAAATGATTAAAAAAAGTGTGACATTAAGAACAATGAGATAATAGTTGAAATACATAATTAGAAAAACATGAAAAGAATGGACATGTGTACACAAGCATGCAGATAACAAGTGCATACAGAAAACCGATAGTAAAGATGAGAAAGCAAGTGAATCCCATGAAATGTCGAAGTTTGCAGTAATTCCATAATGCGCAGTGTGTAGAATGTCGAAGTGCACAATCAGTAAGATGTCGAAATGCACAAGTTGATAAAATGTCTAAGGTTGTATTAATTCGGCAATGTGCAGTGCGTGGAATGTCGAAGTGCGCAATTGGTAAGATGTTGAAATGCACAAGTTGGTAAAATGTCGAAGGTTGCAGTACATGAAATGTTGAAATTCGTAGTGTGTGGATTGTTTGAAGGTGGAAGGTTGTAAAGTATTAAAATGCACAGAATGAAATGACGAAGTCATCAACAAGAAGAGATCTGAATGACAAGAAAATCATCTCGAAGAAAAATGCAGAAGACTTAAACAATAAAACAAATGACAATGAAGACGACAACTATGCAAATGAAGTGGACAATGAAAGCTTTGGTCGGCTCAAGTTAGTTATGTAGGTAAAATTAACTATGAAGAAATTATATGGGAAAACGTGATCACGAAGGAATAAATATGGGGTGTCTTCGAAAAAGAGAAGCCACTAAGAGTGGTCCACTTAAGAAAATTGTGTCAATATAAATAAACAAAGATTAAAGCATCTTTAGTGTGGTGTGTGGAGCTGAGATAGAATGTGGAGAAAAAATCTAAGATTGTGAAGATGAAGTTAGTTAAGGACAGATACTAGTTTATTGATCTCATGTATACTCGATAGTGAAATGTGAGGAAAGTGAAGTGACAAGGTGACAGACTAACGAGGATTCAGCTCACCGAAACAAAGTAATTTGAGTTATATCAACAAGGATACGTTACAATAAAGAATAAATTTTCATGTTGAAAAAAATGATGACGAAGACTCAAGAACAATATATCAAGTTAACAGGAAGATGAATGACAGAATGTAGAAAACAAAGTAACTACTAGTGGAAGCACACAATGCATAATGAAACATCCAGCAATTTGGAATGTGCAAATAAACTCACAGATTGAATCATGCAGTGGACGCAGGATTTACAGGAATGGAGAGGAGCATTTGCATTAATAGTTGAAGGAACTTTGAGGAAGAAACTTCACACTAGTCTTGAATGGTTTTCTTCGTTGGATATTAGTGTCTCCAATTGGAAAGTTGGGTCTTATTTCCAAGATGTGTCTTGCGTCGAGGATTGGATTCCTTGTGACGGGTTGGATTCTATATGCAATATGGGTCTTGCATTGAGGATTGGATTCCTCACTCCCCAGTTGGATATGAGAACCCCAAAGATTGGTGTCTTCTACAAACTGATGTACTTGTGAATTATCAAATATTTATATAAATATCTTATGTGTTATTCTTATTGTTTACATATTTCAAAATTAATGCTACATGCTCAATAGTAGTGCTTGAAGAGAGAGAATTAAAGTTAATCAATGTGAGACACTAATTCACTCCCCCTCTCAATTTCTTGGAGTGTTCAATTAGAAACAGGGTGAGGTTCCTTCACAATAGCTAACAGCTGGAAGGAGATCCTTGAACACACAAATGGACGGGAAAATAATATTGTCTACAAATGAGGCTCCATTCTTTGATGGGACATATTATTCTTCTTGTAGGGAAATAATGAAAGGATATCTGAAGTCAAGAGGATCTAGTGTTTGGGAAACAATTGCATGCAAATCTACCCCTTCAAGAAACCAATCAAAGTATCTAGCAAAAAGCAAAGCAAGGAAAAATTACTCAATGGCATTGGAGGCCATTTTTGACGGTTTATCAAGTCAAATCAAAGAAAATACGGGACAATGCATGTCGGCTAAAGAACTATGGCTCAAGCTAGAGAATCTCTATCAAGTTGAAGTAAACAACATAGAATCCAACCTCAGTAAGGATCAAATGCAATGTTCAGAAACAATAGAAGCTGAGTCCAAGGATGAAAACACACTTGATGAAGGTAAGCACTCTCCTAGACATTCAAATTGTATTAATTTAAAGAGTGAGGTTGATTATTCTGTTACAGATGAAGAACAAGAGATGACAAAACTTAAGAATGATGTTTTATCCCTGTTAGAAGAAGTTAAAAGATCATAATATGATGCATATGTCAAAGTCTCAAGGGATGATCTTGATATTCTTGAAATAAAAGTCATGTGTCTAAAAGAGATGGAGAGAGAACAAAGGAAAAATGTGTTATTACAACAACAATTCAAGGAATCTAAGAAAAAGGAAGAAGAAATGCATGAACAAGTCATCAAAGCCATGAGTGATTTAAAGTTTCAGGGTGAAGAATCCTTTAAAACCAAAGAAGAAGAGATTGTGAAGTACAAAACAAGTGGTCATTGAGTTAAAAACACAACTTGAGGAAGCCAAAAGAATGGAGGAAGTGTTGAAAATTCAGTTGTTGGAGAAAGGAGACACATGTTACAAGCTAAGATTGGAAATAGAAGAAGAAAATACTAAGGAAGCAGATGCTAAGAAAAACTTATCAATTTTGGACGAGATACTAAATAGTCAAAGGTCGCCTTCTGACAAATTTGGTCTAGGTTACAACAAAATAGTTGAAAAAGTCAAAGATGATAAAAGGACTTCGAGTTGGAGGCAAGAGATAGGTTCTCCCTTGATCCGGATTTTATGAGCAGAACGAAATGAATACAGATTATTATTAGATGCTTAACACAAAATAATAGAGATACAGTAAAACTGGTTTTCTATTCAATAAGGAAATAAGCTAGAATTGTAAAATGCAGTGGAAAACAAGCTTGTTGGAATGGTGGCGGCTTATCTCTGAGAAGAGATGTGACGGCTGCGCTCATTTCGCAAGTAGATGGTTACAATGAGGCTCTCAAGGCCTTTTAAAATAAATAGGAATGTAAAAAACCCTAGACATCCAAAAACCTAACCCTAGGAGATGAAGTGCCAAAAGTCATGTGGGCCCCGTTTGGGTAAGTTAGTACATCAACTTCCCGGGGTCATAACTTTTGCATACGATCTCCGTTTGGGGCGCTCGATAGCCCGTTGGAAAGGTCTATCCGAGATTTACAACTTTCGACTAGACCAAATACATGTCAAAGGGAACTATTTGGCCCCCCAAATTGCCAAAAAAGGTCGTTTAGGGCCTCAAAATGGCCCCGAAAGTTCAGGACCCGAAAAACTGCTAAAAATAGTACAATACCAAAATTGCCATAAAACTGTTTTGAGCCAGTTGGAAAGGTGGGTAGCCACCAATATCCACCTGGATAAATCCTCCCTCCTTAGGAAGCAATGGTCTCCATTGCGTTGAGTTCCCCCATCAGATGAGGAAATTTCTGCTGAATTTGGCCTCGGGTGAGCCACTTGCCTTGGTGCAGGAGCTGCCCTGCTTTGACAACTCGATAAAGCTGGATCCTTTGATGTCGAGTGCCCTTGATCTGTGTGTCTGCAATATGATCACTGGATGCTTATTGTAGGCAGTCAGGGTTGAGCTATGTTGGTGTCAACTTCTCTGCTATCTCTGAGGTGTCTAATAGTGGTGGGAAATGTGGCCGAAGGAGAGCCACGTTGAAGACTGGATGCAGACCAAGGAAGGGGGGAATGTTGAGCTCAAAAGCATTGTCACCCACCGCCTTGGTGATGGTGTACGACCCATAACGGAGTGGGAGAAGCTTTCGATGGGGCCCTGTAAGGCGTTCTTTCTGCAAATGCAACCAAACTTTGTCGCCCACCTGAAACTTATGTGGCACCCGATGTTGATCATGGCACTACTTGTACTTGGCATTAGACTTCTGTAGAATATCCTGAACCTGTTGGCGGATATGCTGGATTCGTTCAATGAACCGGGCGGCTTTGTCAGCTTCTGGGGAGGAGTCGACCGAGGTGGTCGCAAGGGGAAGTGCAACATCCATGGGGCCCAATGGTTGGAATCCCAACCCCACCTGAAAGGGGTTGTGTCCAGTTGAGCTATGCAGGGCTCGGTTGTAGTTATGTTGGACATAGGCGAGACTCTCATCCCATGTGCGGGGGTGTGTTGAATTGTACATGCGCAGGATATGTACGACCATCCGGTTGACGACCTCCGTTTGTCCATCGGTCTGGGGGTGGAAGGTAGTGGATTTGGTGAGCTTGGTATCCAACAGTGACTAGAGGCTTGACCAGAATGAGCTGAGGAACCGACTGTCACGGTCTGAGATAATGGTCTGTGGGATCCCAAAATGTACCCATACTCGTTCAAAGAAGAGCTTAGCAGTGGCTTCTGCTGTGATGTTCTTCTTGCAAGCGGCTAGAATCGTCATCTTGGAAAAGCGATCAACAACCACGAAAACACAGTCGTTTCCCCTCTTGGTGGACAGGAGGCCCGACATGTAGTCCATTGAGATGAATTCCCACGGCCTGTCAGGAGTAGGCAGAGGGGTGTATAGGCCATGTTTCTTAGTGGTCGGTTTGGCAATAGCGCAAGCGGTGCAGGACCTAATATACTTGCCGACATCCTGTCGAAGTTTCGGCCAGTAGAAATATTTCTACAACACTGCCACTGTCTTTTCGACGCCAAAGTGTCCTGCCACTCGACTATAGTGAGCTTCCCAAATCAGCTTCGCATGCTCGCTTGATGGAATGCATAGATGGCCCAGATGACACAACAACCCATCCCGAAGATGGAAATTAGCAACCACTGAGTTGGTGCCCAACATTTGATAGGTGGCAGAGAAGTCAGGGTCTGTCTCGTAGAGGTGGGGCCATCCGGAGGTCTCGTGGCCACAAGAGTCTAGCACCGTGGTAAGTGCCGCGACTGGAGGTCGACTGAGGCAATCAGCAACTCGGTTGGTACTCCCTATTTTATATTTGATGTTGAGGTGGAACTGCTGTAAATATGTTGACCACTTCTGATGGCGGTCATTCTGCAACTTTCCTTGGGTCTGCATGAACTGTAGTGGCTTATGATCAGTGTGGATGACTGTCTCCTTCCCAAGAATGTAATGTCTCCACTAGCGGCAGGCTTGTACAATGGAGTGCATTTCTTTGTCGTAGGTAGGGTACTTGCGAACAGCATCTGATAGTGTCTCACTATGATATGCCACAGGGTGGCCATGTTGAGTGAGAACGGTACCCACAGCATAATCTGAAGCATCTATCTCGATCTCAAAGGGATGTTGCAGGTTCAGTAATGAGAGTACCGGCGATGAGCACAAACGCTTCTTCAAGTCATCGAAGGCTTGTTGTTGGGACAGGCCCCACACAAATTTTGCCTTACCACCACCCCTGGTCACTTGGCTGAGGGCCCATGAGATATGAGAGAATCCCAGCACGAACCAGCGATAGAAATTGGTGAGGCCCAAGAAGCTCCGAAGTTCAGTGAGTGTGGTTGGGGCTGGCCAGTCACGGATGACCTGGATCTTAGCTGGATCCACATGCACACCATGTCAATCAACGATGTAGCCTAAGTAATGGACCCTGTCCATGCCGAAGGAGCATTTTTCCAAGTTTGCATATAGTTTGTGCTTCTGTAGGGTGTGCAGAACCTACTGAATATGCTGCAAGTGTTCCTCCCAAGTCTTGTTGTAGATGAGGATGTCATCCAGATACACCACTACAAAATTGTTGGTGAAAGGTCATAGGATATCGTCCGTCATCCTCATAAAAGTTGCTGGAGCATTTGTCAAACCAAAAGGCATGACCAGCCATTCAAAAAGACCTTCTTTTGACTTGAAGGCAGTCTTCCATACATCTATTTGTTCTATTGGGACCTGGTGGTAGCCAGACTTCGGATCAATCTTTCTTAAGTATTTGGCCCCCATGAGCTGATCAAGGAGGTCGTCGATTCGGGGAATCGGGTACCTGTTATGGACTGTGATTTTATTTAGGGCCTGGTAATCAATGCAGAGTCGCCAGGTCCCATCTTTCTTCTGCACCAGCACGATTGGGCTCCCACAAGGTGATGAACTGGGACGGATGTGCCCCTTATGGAGCAATTCTTGGATCTGCCTCTTGATCTCCTCGTTTTCCAACAGAGAGTGGCGATAGACTGGCCCATTGGGTAGTGGTGTGCCTGGGGTCAGATCGATGGGATGCTTGACCTGGCAATGCAGAGGTACCCCGATCGGAGAGGAGAAGATATCTGAGTATCCTTCCACCACCTTATCCACTTGCTTCTGTTGTGTGGATAGATCGGTCGTGGAGGCCCGGGATGTGGCTGCGATCTTTCTTTCACTCTAAGAGCGAATCACGAAGAAGACAAATTTCCCGGTCTGAGAGATGACCTTCCTGCTTTGCTTGGTAGAGATCAAGGAAATAGCACTAGGAGGGACTGCCTCGGGTATCCTGTACAATTTCCTGTTCAAAGAAATAATAGCACTACGAGGCCTAGACTCATTACAACATGACGTTTCCATAAATAAGGTTGGCCCAAAAGAACATCTGAAACTTCGAGAGGAGCAACATCACACAATACCTCGTCCTTGAAGGGCTTGATGTCGTATGGCAGTCGGCACTGTTGGCTGACACTGAGATCGCTTCCTTTACGGAGCCATCCAATGGTGTAGGGTTGTGGGTGCGGCGTTGTCGGCAGGGCCAGGCGCTTGACGACCTCTGCTGAGATGAGATTCTTCTGGCTACCGCTATCAATGATGAAGTGCAGCGGGGTGCCTTTTACCCACATCTGTGAATGGAAGAGGCGTTCTCCTTCTTCTGGCTCGTCTGGTTCATCAGGATGGAGCTTGGTGGTAGCAATGGTGGCACTGGGTTCCGCGTCAATGATCTGTCTTCCCCTTTCTGGTTCGTACTCAGAGTCAAAACCCGCATTTGATTCAGATGCTTTCACTTTGGCCACCAGTGACTGCTTTGAGCGGCAATCAGCAGTGTTATGCCAAGGGCTCTTATGGAAGTCGCACCACTTCCCGGTACCTTTCTTTGTTTTTTCGGTGTCCTTCTTTGCTTGCGGCTTGGACTGGTTGTCCTGATACTGTCCATCTTTGCTCTGTCCTTTATTCTATGGGTTGGGGCCGACCTTTCCTGTCTTTTGCTGTGAAGGGTTCCCAGGCCCAAATTACCACGTCTTTTGTTTGAGCTTCTGCTCGATTTTGACGGCATATCGGTAGGCCGCGCCCAAGGAAGAGATGTCCAAAAATTCCATTTCGGTCTGGATGTATCTATGCAAACCACCGCGATACTTGAGCACCAGATGTCACTCTGAATCTTTGATACCCAGCTTGGTGCGCAAGGTATGGAAGATATTTGTGAACTCTGGCACTGCTTGGTCTCTTTCTTGTCGCAGTGTGGTCCATTTGGTATACAAGTCGTCATAACTTCCAACAGGGTAGTATTGTTCCTTAATAGCATCCCTGAAGGATTCTCAGGTGGTCGTGACTGAAAATAATGAGGCTTCTTCTGTGTCCTTTTGCTCGCAGAATGTTTCCCACCAATCTTTGACATGGGGAACGGCTTTGAGGAGTGCAAAAGTAATCTTTTCTTTATTCGAAAAGTTATGGACAGAAAAATACCCTTCTAGTAGATTCAACCACTTATCTACAGCATCTGCGTCTATTTGTCCTTCAAATATAGGGATATCGAAGTTGATTTGTACCTTGAAGGGGGCGGCGCCTCCGCTCGAGGAAGATGCGTTGCTTGTTGGTAGTCACTGAAGGATTTGCGCGAAATTATCCATCATCTCGTTCCTCTGCTGCGTGAGGGCTTCCTCAAGCAACATTTTGATAGGATCTCCTGTCCCGTCATCTTTCTTTTCTCCTGCCATGAGAGGTCGCTTGGGCGTGTGAGAGCTTTTGTCCTCAAGAGAAACAAGCTCAAGACCCAATTCTTTGTACCCTGACCTCGTTGGGGACATGCATTAAGACGACAAGGAGCAGACCGCTCTGATACCAGTGATCCGAATTTTATGAGCAGAACGAAATGAATACAGATTATTATCATATGCTTAACACAAAATAACAGAGATACAGTAAAACTGGTTTTCTATTCAATAAAGAAATAAGCTAGAACTGTAAAATACATCGGAAAACAAGCTTGCTAGAATGGTAGCGGCTTATCTCTGAGAAGAGATGTGACGGTTGCGCTCATTTCGCAAACAGATGGTTACAATGAGGCTCTCAAGGCCTTTTACAATAAACAGGAATGTCAAAAACCCTAAACATCCAAAAACCTAACCCTAGGAGATGAAGCGCCAAAATTCATGTGGGCCCCGTTTGGGTAAGTTAGTACATCAACTTCCCGGGGTCGTAACTTTTGCATACGATCTCCGTTTGGGGCGCTCAGTAGCCCGTTGGAAAGTTCTATTCGAGATTTACAACTTTCAACTAGAACCAAATGCATGCCGAAGGCAACTATTTGGCCCCCCAAATTGCCAAAAAAAGATCGTTTAGGGCCTCAAAATGGCCTCGGAAGTTCAAGACCTGAAAAACTGTTAAAAATAGTACAATACCAAAATTGCCATAAAACTATTTTGAGCAAGTTGGAAAGGTGGGTGGCCACCAATATCCACCTAGATCATCCCTCTTCAAAAGGAAAAGGTAAAGTCACAGATCAAGAATATGCTCTGGATGCAGTCAACCAACATAGCTATGAAAGAACAAGTCAGCAAGAACATCAAAAGGCGAGCTCTTCGTATCAAAACAATTCACCATAGTGGGATCAAAATACCAGGTATGGGAATTCATTTAATGGTTATTGTTTTTCTTGTTATGAGTTCGGTCATAAAGCATTAGGGTGCGAGATTGATAGCAAGAAAAATCCCAGTAATAGAATAAGATGTTTCAGGTGTAACTACTATGGACATATTGCAATGTATTGTCATACAATGAAATGCTATAATTATAATGGTTTTGGGAACAAAGCTCAAAATTGTTGGAGTCCAAGAAGACAGTTAGTGAAATGCTTCATACAATATAAGGAATGTAAGATGCAATATTAAAAATTGCATTGAGAAAAGCTTGTGCACTCTCAAAAATCAATAAGGAAACATTCAAAGCCATATGTCAATAAAACTAATAGTCGTAGTCTCGAAGTAGCAAAATATTGCTACATATTCTACTAATTTTTCAATATCATGAGAAAATCCTTGAGTTCAAATGGAACATTATATACAGATCATGAATTCAAGGACAAACAAATATATGTTGAATAATGTTGTTGAAAGGAAACTCGTAGCTAGATGACGTTTGAAAACTGCCACACAAGAATAGATCAAAATTAATAATTATATAAAGGAGCTATTGTCAAAGAAGCCAAAAAGGTACATACATTCAAATTGGCCATCTCTGGCAAGTGTATCAGTGTCATTGGTCTACAAAATTCATGTTCTCTTCTCATGTACAATATTAACATTCAAAGAACAATGTCAAAACTACAACAGTGGTTGCAAAGAAGTTGCTAACATACGAAGCTCAAATCAAACATCCAGGAGTCTACAAGGACAGGCGTAATTCAATATCTGGCGAAGGTCGCTCTTCGAAACCAGCACCGTCGGGCATCATTCGAAGTTGTTTCAAAAGGACCATAATTTTCCCTTGTTGCTCCTCTAACCGTTCAATTTGATTCTTCAGAGCTGCAATTTCATCTGTATTTCTCTGATTAACTTGTGCCTGAGCATACCATTCTTTGATGTCAACTTCTTTCATTTCAAACGCCCAATTCTCCAATTTGTTCCTAAGGTTCGTGAATTATGTTTGTTGCGATTGAACTATCATAGAAAGGATTGCTACAGAAGAATTAAATTGCTGCAGAGGATTAGACATCGTGATGGAACTAAGAGAATCTGCTCAAAGGATAACTGAACACCAGCAAAATGATGCACCGGAAGGAGTTGTATGAACTCGACGGATTTGAAATGCAATTACTAAATCTGGTAAAATCTATGATTAATCATCGCTCATAAATGAGTTCAAATCATTGCATGCCTCCGGAAAGGCTGAAAAGATGCAAAAGTAAAATTGCATTCATTTTGGACACAAATGAATCAATGGTTTTTCCTCTATCTACATTAACGATTGGTTAGCACGCTCACGTGAGACATCTAACAGGTAATAAGGAGATTAAATGATCAAGTCATGGTCACAATATTTGAGGAAAAATTTGGAACATGAGAAGTAATATGTTGCACAATTCGACCTATCGAGAGCTGAAGAAACAACATGACAGGTTGACAAAGTCAAGATTATCGTCCATGGGCAAGAAAGTTTCGTGTAAAGGCATAGTTTTGGTAATTGGACAAGCAAGGAAGATGATGAAATGTTTTTGAAACATACATAACCATAATCTATGGCACTCCCAATATGGGGCACATGATAGAGGAAGCAGTCAATATTGTGCGAACTTTTCTCAGGTAGCATCGTAAAGGCTTGTGATATGTAGTGAAGTCTCAGGAGCATAAAACAGTAAAAACCAACAAAATTCTAGAAATCCAAGCATAGCCAAAGGGGAGCAGAATCAGAACAAGCATAGTATCAGGGAGAAGGTGCAGGCTCAGGGGGAGTAACATAACCATAATGAGAACCCTTTAACATTGATTTCAAAGGGGGATATTGACAATAAAACAAGGAATTCAAAGCGAGGGGAGCACAACTCTGAAGATCAAGGCAGGCTAGAAATCAGGGGGAGCAGATTTGGTAAAGTTAGGGAACAGAGAATGAGGACTCAAATTCAAATCTAATCAGCATCAAAATAAGAGCCCACTCTCAAGGTGACTCTTGTTTTACTTGGTGTTGACACCAATGCCAAAGGGGGAGATTGTTAGATATAAAGGATTTCCATTGATGTCAAATGGGATGTAGTGTTACCTAACATGCCAAATCAGATTTGAAGTTCTGTGGTTCAAAGCTAGTTTGAAGAAGTATATTGAATAAGATTCTTGGACCTAATATGGTCATTGATTAAAATGCATGAGAAGATGGGATTGGAATGCATAAGAAGATTGAATCCATTTTGAAGAAGTATATATAAATCAATGATTAACAACAATGAGATAATAGTTGAAATATATAATTAGCAAATCAGGCAAAGAATGCACATGTGTACACAAGCATGCAGATAAAAAGTGCAGACAGAAATCCGACAGTAAAGCTGACAAAGCAAGTGAATCCTATGAGATGTTAAGTTTGCAGTAATTCCACAATGCGTAGTGTGTAGAATGTCGAAGTGCACAATCGGTAAGGTGTCGAAATGCACATTTTGGTAAAATGTCGAAGGTTGCAGTAATGTCGCAGTTCGTAGTGTGTGGAATGTCGAAGTGCACAGTTGGTAAGATGTCGAAATGCACAAGTTGGTAAAATGTTGAAGGTTGTAGTACATGAAATGAAGAAGTTTGTAGTGTGTGGATTGTTCGAAGGCGGCAGGTTGTAAAGTCTTGAAATGCACAGAATGAAATGACGAAGTCATCAACAAGAAGAGATCTAATTGACTGTAAAATCAACTTGAAAAAAATGTAGAAGAGTTAAACAATAAAACAAATGACAATAAAGCCGACAATTGCGCAGATGAAAGTGGACAATGAAAGCCTTGGTGGGCTAAGGGAAAACTTAACTATGAACAAACTATATGGGAAAAGTGATCACGAAGGAATAAATATGGGGTGTCACCGACAAAGAGAAGCCCCTAAGAGCGGTCCACTTAATAAAGCCGTGTCAATATAAATAAACAAAGATTGAAGCATCTTTAGTGTCGTGTGTGGAGTTAAGATAGAATGTGGAGGAGAACTCTAATATTGCAAAGATGAAGTCAGTTAAGGACATATACTAGTTTATTGATCTCGGGCATACTCGCTAGTGACATGTGAGGAAAGTGAAGTGACAAGGTGACAGAGTGACAAGGATTCAACTCACAGAAATGAAGTAATTTGAGCCAGATCAACAAGGATACAATACAATAAAGAATAAATTTTCACGTTGATCAAAATGATGACAAAAACTCAACAACGGTATGTCAAGTTAATAGGAAGATGAATGACAGAATAGAGAAAACAGAGTGGCTGCTAGTTGAGGCACACAATGCATAGTGAAACATCCAGCAATTTGGAATATGCACATAAACTCACAGATTGAATCACACAGTGGATGCAGGATTTCTAGAAATGAAAAGGAGTAGTTGCGGTAATAGTTGAAGGAACTCTGAGGAAGAAACTTCGCACCAGTATCAACTGGCATTCTTCATTGGGGATTAACGTCTCTAATTGGCAAGTTGGTTCTTGCATCGAGGATTGGATTCCTCGTGACAGGTTGGATTTTGTCTGCAAGTTGGGTCTTGCACTAAGGATTGAATTCCTCACCCCTCAGTTGGTGCCGAGAAATCCGAAGATTGGTGTCTTCTACAAACTGATGTACTTGTGAATTATCAAATATTTATATAAATATCTTGTGTGTCTCTTGTGTGTGATGCTTATTGTTTACATATTGCAACATTAATGACACATGCTCAATAGTAGTACTTAAATAGAGATAATTAAAGTTAATCAATGTGAGACACTAATTCACCCCCCCCCCTCAGTGCCTTGGAGTGTTCAACAATTATCTTGCTTAGCATGTCCAATTTTCTTTTGAATTTCAATTGAAGAATGAATTTTGAGTTCATTAATGACACGTGCTCAATAGTAGTGCTTAAATAGAGAGAATTAAAGTTAATCAATGTGAGACACTGATTCACCCCCCCCCCCCCCAGTGCCTTGGAGTGTTCAACAATTATCTTACTTAGCATGTCCGATTTTCTTTTGAATTTCAATTGAAGAGTGAATTTTGAGTTCATTAATGCTTCTCACATTTTGTTTTTGTTACCTTTATAGCTTAGTTTTATTTCTAGCAGAAATGCATGTTTCTAGATTCTTGAAATTTTATGTTTGGATGATTAGCTTACTTATTGCTGGACATGATTGAGCCCTCCTTGATTTTATTAAGAGTATTTATATAGGGACAACCTTTTATTGGAGCTTTAGAAGAGAACTCATTTCACTCTACTTATGATCTTGTTGTCCACAACAAAAAAATTGGTAGGTTGTAATTCAAACCAGAAATTGTTTACCCAAGTACATGTTATTGTTTATTAAAATCTTTGAATTTTGTTAGAGCATTTTCATATTAAGAGATTATCATAGAGTTGGTGGTCTATATAAAATATTAGTTTCCATTCATCTCTTAGAAATCCTATCACTGCTCAAACTTTGACAAAAGGAAAGAGAATGCACCACCTTTGGAAATTGTTCATTTTGATATCTTATATGGATACTTTGCTTGTACCCTTGACCCCAAATAATGAAATAATTTCAATGAAAATTCTTCACAAGCTTAACAAACCTTGATAATACCTAACACATGGATCCAACTTTTGAGGGAGATACATATAAGAAATTCTCATGTGATACTCAAAATTGCAATTTTCCTCTAGAGTGTCTTTTAACTTACGAGTGTTGTGATTATCACATGAGCACTTTTTGTTTGACTTTGAATTTTTGGGATATGGTGTCAATATGTTAGAACTATTGAAATCATTGGAAGCATTCAACTTGATATTATTCAGAATTAGAATTAAGGCAATGGTACATACAAATAGAGGAGTGCAATCTTATTCAAAATCTAGAAGAATTTATGAGGAATATTGAAACCAATGATGTTTCATCCAAATGACAATTTTGCTAGAGAAGCATGATTGCACAATCTTGCACATAAATGAGCCTTTTCCTCAAGTTTTGCATTAACATTTGATTTGATTCTTTATGCATGTTTACAAAAATGATGTAGAGGACTTTCCTTTATTTTTCAAATAATGTTTTTGCCAATAGTGTACATCAATTGTTTGAAATGCAAATTATGTCGATAAGTGTACAATGTGTTTTTCTCACCCAATTTTAACTTTGGGATTTTGAATTGTTGTGAAATCCTAAAGAGTGTCTACATGCCTTTTTATAATCTTACATCTAATAACTATGATTCTTTGTTGAAAATCCTTGACTTGTGGTACGATCATCAAGTCATGAAAGCTCACTATGCATTGTATAACTATGGCTAGGAAAGGAAGCCTATAAGAAAATGTTTATGAAGGTTATCTGAGCTTCTCAAAACAATGGTGGAACTTAGAATTCTCTAAGTGATTGACTCCCATGACCACTTTGAGGAATCCAATTGTTAGTCAATGAATTGATTGTTTGAGAGGTTACTGAAACACCCTTCCGTCACATTTGCATTTTAGAGGGACATGCCCAGGTTATAGTGTAGGTGTCAGACACACTCGTGATGGCCACATGGGTGGGTCCTACCCTTGCACAATAGTATTAGATTATGTAGGTTCATGAGCCTATGGTATTATTTATAATAAGGGCATGGGGATTCATGAAGGCATAAGTTGTATAATTCATAAGTTAAGTTTATTTAATCTAATCAAATCAAAGAAGGGGTTATTGGGGAGATAGAATAAAATAAGTGAATGAATTATTTATCTAATTAGATATTTTTGCATGAGGACATGTGTGCAATTGGGGAAGAGTTTGGAAAATCTTAAAAAGGGGGAAATGAGAGGGGGAAGGGGTATTTTCTCCCCCCCCCCCCCCCAATTGTTCTTAGGAATTGGGAAGAGATGGAGGTTTTGGAGGCTGAGGCATGATTCTGATGATGAGAGTGTTTTCTAACTTAGTATTGCTAAGTGAGGGCTCAAGGGATCTCAGTCTATGACTGGGAGGTTGGTTGGGAAGAGAGTCCCCCCCCCAGCTTGTGGTTTTCCATGTTGTTCCAGATGTGTTCTACTTGATCTACATTAGCCAAGAGGTACATTTGTAAGTTTGTCTTTGTGGTTACAGGTATGCATCATTTTCCTTCAACCCAATTTACTATCATGATTGAGATTTTTATTATATTTGGAAAATAGTAATTGCGTGGATTTAAGAAAATATTATTCTAAATTTTTTATTAAATATGGAATGAAAGGGTGGGTGTTACATTTGGTATTAGAGCAAGGTTCAAACCATATGTCCTTTGGGCCCTCTTGACATTTTAAGAACTAGTGGAGATGCAGCCTGCTTGTAGCCAATCACGTATTTTGATTGGTTTAAACATAGAAAAACATTTGAAGGGAAAATATTATAAAGAGCATTCATAATGGGAGTGGGGGGGGTGTGATTGAAGATTTACATATGCAAACCTCAAGTGGTTGAGGATTTAGTTATGGAAGCCCTATGTAGAGGCTCGGTGTTTAATTTACATACACAATCCTCAAGTGGTTGAGGATTTAGTTGTGGAATCCCTCTATAGAGGTGGGAATCTTGATGACAAATTCTCTAAATCCTTGCCCCATGTCTGGCAGCGTTTATTGTTAACCCTAAAATCCTGAAAACCTCATCCTCATTTTCCTCCAAGGTCCAAGAGGTGTCCACGATGGGCAAAATTTTAAAGTAGGGAGAGACCATATGTTGGTGTTATAGTTCCATTCACTCACATTAATAGTAGTTGATCACATGGAAGGGTACAAGCTAGACATCCATCACTAAAAATATGAAAGGGAATATTTGTACACAAGTGTGACTAATCAATTCTCAAATTCGAGTGTCATCCTCACCTACTTGAAAGAGTCGTTGCTTCCCCCCTCTCTTAATTGTTAAATAAATAAATAATAAAAGGATGGGAAAGGAATTTCAAACTTTTTTGAGGGAACACAAATATCTCCACCAAGGCCATGGGCACTCGCTGGCACTGGAGCAAAGTCAATGATTTCGGGGTGACTATTGAAACTATGAACACTTGCTAACAATGGAGCAACATTGTTAACATCGGAGAAGCTTGCCTGGAGAAGTTTTATAAAATCCTTGATCTAAAGAAAATATGTGATCATAGCTTCAAGCCAAGACTTGGATCATCCTTTAAATAATAAACTCCATTAGTTATGCCCTTCAATTCAGTTGGTGAGTTGCTTCATTTTAGGAAACGAGTTAATTTGGGATTTCATCACTAAACAAAGTCTCTATAGCACCCATTAATAAGGAATAACTATCTATCTTGATATGGCTAAGTCTCCTTTTTTATCTTGAAAATGTAATGATACAATGCAAAGATTCATGCATTCATTTGGTATGTCACCATTTGTTGAGGCCTCAACACACCCCAAGTTAGACTTAGGGACTCCCTTATAATTTTCTTAAATTTTTAGTCAAGTGTTTGTTTTCAAGTCATCATTCTTTTGAATTCCACTAACGATTGTATGATGTTGAATTGGATTAATATTTCCTAATGTATGCTTGATTTTATCACTTTAAAGTGTGATCACAAAGTTTTGCTTCGATTTCATTATTTGGTTTTTGTTTGCCCCATACTTTTGCTTTCTCATACTTATTACACTACATGCATCTTAATTTTTTCATTGTACCACTTGAATTTAAGTGGCTTTGTAAGAGAACGTGTTACATTATCTAATCGTATTGGCATCATCTTGCATCTTTTCCTAACTCAAAACTACATTTAAAAAAGAATCGACAAGTTCAACATGTGTTTGGTCTTTAGATATTATGGATGTCAATTAACCATTTTCACGAATTAAAATTCTCATGTGGTGATGAATTAGTCAATATCAGTCAATGTCTTGGAAGACAACATAACCAAGATGTAAGAAAACTTGGTGGAGTTCAATTTGGGAAAAGCATTGTTTTAAACGAGGTTTAGACTTTCATTAAAAATGATTTTGTGTATTTTTTGTTCTCAATAAAAATGACAATTTAACCTCCATGACAATTTACTTGTACATTTTCCTAGGTTATGAACTCAAATGCAACTCTTAGAATTCAATTCTGACATCCACAACTATGAAAATTTTGACAGCATGTAGTTTGACTCCCTTGCCAACAAACCACATTGTACTTTACTAATTATGAACACCTTGAAGTTTAGAATGAAAGTAATCTTGCAACCACTCGTTGGAAAATTATTTTTGTTCTCTCCCCAATACAAAAGATGGTTCCTTTATCATATTTTATGGAGAAGCTATATTCATTTGAATTAAATAAATCCCGAGGTGCATGCATTAAGCTGAGGTTAGGTTTGTAAGCATTTCAAAGAAAAAAATTGAGATATATTGAAGAGAATTCACTAGGAAATTTAATGTTACCAATAATCATATCTCTTGCAAAATATTAAAGCTTAAATTCTCCAAGCATTTGTAGGGTATCTCTTGATGTTTTTGAAAAGGGTAAAGCTTAGTTTTATCTCTGATCAAATTTTGAAGCACTTGCCACAAATTTGAAGTTCAAAACTCAAAATGTGTTCCAAACCACCTTTTAATTTTTTAAGCATTGGCAGATATAAAAGATTACTTTAATTCCTGAAGCATAGTAGAGATAAAAGTTACCTTTAAGTTCTGAATCATTAGTGAAGATAAAAGTTTACGTTCAACTCCAATGCACAAGTGGGGGTAAAGTTACACTTTAACTCCAGTGAAAGTGGAACTCCAACTCTACTCAAAGTGGAAGTTGAAAGTGGAAATTGACCTCCACACTCCGCTCAAAGTGGAAAATGAAAGTGTAAAGTGAACTATGCTCTTCACTCAAAGTGCAGAGTGAACTCTACACTCTGCTCAAAGTGGAAAATGAAAGTGTAAAGTGAACTATGCTCTTTGCTCAAAGTGCAAAGTGAACTCTACATTCCGCTCAAAGTGGAAAATGTACTCTGCTCAAACACTAGCAAAGTCACATGAAATTAACATGCAGGCCCAAAATTTCAACCTTTGTAGTCTTGCAAAGGTGATGTTTCACTTTTACTCTAATAAAAATGAAACCTCACCTATGATCCAATAAAGTGAAACCTCTCCTATAATCCAATGAAAGTATAACCCTCACTCGGACGGAAGTATTTCCTTGCCTCCAGTGAAAGTGAAATCTGAACTCTAGAATTTGTGGGGATGAAGGAAAAGTTTCAACTCCCAAAAAAAGTAAAGTTTTAATGTTAAAAAAATTTCAGTCTTGTTTTTCCATCAATTTCACCAGGGTTAATAGTTTTATAGAGCATCTCATGAGGTATTCATGGAGGGCATAGTTTAATTTTAGCTCTAATATGAATTTTGCAAAACAGTAATCACATGATGAACATTAAAGGATTGTTATTGCTAAATTATTACATGCCTTATTGGATAATGACATGGAGGAACTTGAATTTGATACCTTTGATGGCTCAAACCCAGATGATTTAAATATGTGATAGTTAGGGTTTTGCTTTAACTTGCAATTTCAATGCTTAACAAGTAAATAGTTAATGATTTGCATGTATGTAATCACTTAACTAGAATTGGTGGCTAACTTTGTTTGTATCACCAATGAGCATATGTTCATTAAGGAGTGATGATGAAATCATGGCATTTTAAAGGTGAGTAACTCTTGATTATTCCTAAAGTCCTTATTATTATTGTTGTTATCATTATTTTAAAATTAAATAATATAGAAGTAATATTGGTGTATTATGCAAATTGAAGATGATGAGAGATCAAAGTAAACAACATCAAGCATAAAATAATCCAAGTGACTTGAGATCACAATGAAAAATGTACACATGACATCAAATCTTTGACAAGGCAATGAGGGTTCAACGTTGCTCAAAAGAAGGATAATCAATTTATTATTAGCTCTTATCCTCGTTATCCTTGAAAGCTCTTTGAAAAGGGGCCTAAGAGAAATATCAAATTTTTTAAAACGTATTAAAAACAATGTAATGGGAATCCTTAGAGAAAAGTATAAGATGCAAAAATTACCTAAAAACCAAGGGCATCTTCTTGACTGAAACCCTAAATTGCTACATGGCAAGAGAATCGAGAAAAGGTAGTTATGGAGGAAATTGCTATTAATGTAATGAAGGAAATCAAATATGGCCATTTTCCCCGCTAATAGAGATAGAGGTTATTCTTCTCTCGAATGAGACCACCACTAGCTCTTAGTTTGGATGTTATTGATCTTTTATTTCTTAATGAGAGAACCCATAGACTAGCCAAGACTATAGCTAGAGATTTATATTGTCCTATGAATTTAACATAGACTATTCTTCTTGTTCTTTGGCACTCTAGAAGGTTGTGGGAATAATATATTTTTGTTGTAAATTACTCTCACAACTTGGTACTTATTTCTACTTTCTTTTGCTTTGGTGCTTTTGTAGGTTGGAGTATGGAATGATTACTGCAACTATGCTTGCAAACTATCATCGACTTTTTGGTTGTAATTTGGGGTTTATCTAAGAATATTTTGTGAAATATTTCAAAAATATTATCTTATATTTGCTTCAATCAATTTTATGCTCTTTTTATTCTGATCAAGGTAGATTAGTTGAATATAAGGTTGTAGTTATCACAATAGCTGTAAATTATTCTCAATAAGTTGTTAGTTATTAGAATATATGTACCAATATTCTTGTGGATTAATTCCTTTTACTACTTGAATTTATTTGTGTCAACTTCATATTTTTTGTAATTTTGTTAGACTAGTTTAAGACAATGCATTTTGCATTTTACTTTAATTGCATTTTTAAAAACCCAAAATAGTGGACCAGATTGCAACAAGTAAGCCCATAATAGTGATGGTTATTGGGCCATAATTTCGATGAATTTTCCTACACCAAACAAGAGAGATTCTAGTTTGACCTTTCTTTTGAGGATAACCCATTTTGTTGATTTTGGGCATTTTGCTCCTTAACACCATGTACCCCAAATCTATTAAGTACCCCCAAACATGGTGTAAACACTTTCGAAGCAACTGAAAAGCTAACACTTGAAATGAAGACTCCAATAATCCTCTTTCAAGTTTCAACTACACTAACATTCATTGCAAAAATGGTACTTTTTTTTTGTATGGCACTTTACCCTTCTTTCATTTGGAGTCAAATATTTTGCGGTAATGATCCAATGAATGGCTTCGTTTCCACAACATCCTTGGCAACAACCTCTTTTATTAAGTGAAAGTAGCAATGTCATTTAGTTTCCTCAATTGTTTTGCATCTTTGCTAACTTGAATTTAAAGCATCATCCAAAGTGTGAATGTCAAACATCTTGATCTCGTTTTGACTTGGCATGATCAATCCGACAATGAACTTAGTGACCAACTCCATCACTCTTAAGTTGAATGTTGTAATGGTTGATTTTTTTAATATAGGTATCCACTGATTGGTTCAACTTCTATCGCAAGTACCACCAATGTCATTGCTCCTTTCAATAGTTGATTGGATAAGCCTTGTCAATAATGGTAACTTAAACTTGCATGATGTCATGGCCTTAGTGGCAACATGTGTATTGCACTCACATAAGTTCTCATATCAAAGCAAAGCTTCTCTACATATTGTCAACATTGTGCATGCAACATTTTCATCATTTGTATATCCATACACCTTGTATATGCATTGAGTTATATCAACAATCATTGAGTCCTAATGTCCATCTAACTGAGATTGAATGGAATTTTCACCTTGCTCTCCTTACTAAGAATGGATCCCAAGTTTGACAATGGTAGAGAATTATTTTGATTTGAAATAGAATTGTTTATAGAGATTTTCTTGACTACACATGATGTTACAATCATAGTGGTCAAACTATGCATCATCGAAGTATTGCATCATTTGTTTCATTAGATTCACCAATTTGCCATTCAGGATAGTGATTCCTTTGTTTAGAACATTAATTTAGCTCTTGAATTCCTCTTTGACCTTTTTGTTTATTTAGATGAAGTTCTTCCATACACCATGTAAGAAATCTTGCAATTTTATATAAAACCCACAACCAATTTGACCCAAATGCGAGTAATGGTACATAATGCACAACCACGACTCAAATTAAAGAGAGCTCACGTTATCATATTCAATCTCAACACTATACAGGAACTCAAACTTCATAAATCAAACGAAACACACAAACTGTGATAACATTATTTGGGAAACAAAACTCAACTCTGAAATTTCATTAACAGAAAAACAATGTATAACATATGAACAACATGAAGTGACCAAATACTCACCCATTTACAATATTAAGATCAAAATAAATGGCAAGGCTAAAGAAATATATTGTGTTCTTTCACCCATGCGATTCAAGGATTCAAGGAAAAGGAAGAAACAGGGTGATGGTAAAAAAAAAAACTATTATGAGTTTGAAAAATATATGCATTTTTGTGTTGTGTTGTCTAACTGCTATGGTATGGAGCCTACAATGATGCTAGCACACAAGGTTGTGTGACGAAGTACTGGTCACAACCATAGTCTAATGCGATTGCTTGTAACACATGAATGTTTAACCAAAGCCTTAGCTCATCTTGTGACCCAACACTTTCCACCACTTTCAAATTGCACAAAAGATTGTCACCACAACAACCTACTCTAATTTCTTATGCTTAAATCACTCTTGTGAAGTAACGAGCAAGTCTACACGCTCACACTTAGATGGAGTCTAGTTGAGCTTACCCCTAGCGTGATTCCAAATTTTCATGGAGTTAATCAACCTGAACTCATCCAAGATCATGGAAAGCGTGTTTTAGAGTGTTGAAAGCTCAAAACATACTATGATTGAGGCATACTCCTCTTTCAATAAAGATAGGAAAAGCACATTGGCAAATTCAAATTGGGGTGATGTGATCATTAATCTCAAATTAAGCCTTTGAAAATCGACATCAGTAGCACAACAACAATCTTAACATCCATTTTTTTCGTATAATGCACCAATCATGGGGAACACGTAGTGTTCCTAAATTTTGTAATTACGTAAAAGCACGCGGTCCTCTGTGAATTAAATATAATTTTCGGGGTCTGGTCTAAAATAATATCAAGTATCATGCCTATTTCATGACACAATACACTCCATTGAGTTTTTTTGTGTTAGAGAGGACCCTGCACAGTTTATATATTGCTCTTCCAAAATGAAGGAAAGTAAGGTCTCTACGGTACAGGGTAAGTCTGATCTGATTCACTACTTTTTACCTTTTTGACCTGAAGGGTATAATCAGGGTCATGTGTTTAGTAAATTTATATTTTATTTCTATTTAAAAAAAGGTAGAGAATAAGATCTCCTCCCACTTAATAGATGCCTCCCTCATTCTTAATCTCCTTCTCAAGGCCTTCTCTTCAACTCCAAGAACATTGAAATAGTAGTGATCAGACAGACAATTTTTCTCCTTTGACAGCAAAAGCACTTATTTGCTCTTATTCATCCATAATAGTTTGAATTTACACAGAGGTCAGCATTCATTGATTGGTATGTCAGGGTGACGTGTACTTCATTCTCTTTTTCTCTCTTTTCTAATTTAGACTATAAGAGCTTTGCATTCACACCAAAAGCCACGCTGGAAGCATCCAGTGCTCCTAATGTGTTAACTTCCAAGGCAACTCTTTGTCATGTCAAAGTGATCACTAAGGAACCAAATGGGCTAGGTCTAGTCTCTAAGAAATTTGTGAACGTCCACCTCAAGGATCCTATTAAATTGAAGAACAGGTAACCACAAACAATGAGGCTGCCCATCCCAAGAAAAAAAGCAACCAAAATCAATGACTCGGAGATCTGGCATGTACTTAGCACGTCTGCTTGGCATCGGTCCTTCAGGAAAATGAGATTTCACTGGGACATTTGTTTTAACAGAAGCATCAATTTCAACTAAAAAGTACGAAATGTTTTTCATAGATGATATTCAGGGGAACCTGATATTGACAATTTGCTGTATTTGGTGTCCAAACTACTGAGCTATGTAAATGTACAAAATAAATATGAAATTTGGTATCCTCACTACTGACTTATGTACAGCTATGGTTTATAAAGGGAAAATGCAATGAAACTTCTAGGCAAGACTTTAAATTTTCCTTTAAGCGTGTTCGGCATTATTGTTTAACAATATTTTTTCTTTTCTTTTATTGCTGCCTTCCGATTCTGCTAAGACTTTCCAACTCTCAATGTTGCAATCCATGAAAATAATAAAAATTAAATAACTTCTGACTTGCATTGCACAAGGATCATAAATTGAACAATTGCATTGCTTAGTTTAAAAATACTCAACATTAAGTGAAGGTAAAATATTTTCATGGATCATATCATCAATCATTTCCTTTCCTTGAAATTGCATTAATGTAAGCATTCTGATCTTGCCAACTTTTCACAGTTTCCCATTATGACGCACTAATTAAAATTAGCCACTTTCTACTTTGTGTCTGGATTAGAAATATAATGTCTACAGTTCCCTATTTAGTTAGGGACCAACAATCTACAGAACCATCAAAAGGCTACTCAACCCAAGATTCACACGAAACATTGACAATACACTGCACTTGTTATCCAGACTACTGAGCTATGTACATGTAAAAAATAAACATGAAATTCGGTATCCTCGTTGCTAGACTTATGCACATGTAGACGAGACTTCAGATTTTCCAACTGTGTTTGACATTATTGTATAGCAATATTTTTTCTTTTTTAAATATTGCTTTCACATTCTGCTAAGACTTCCCTATCCAAGAACTTTCTCAATGTTGCCATATAGATGAAAACAAATAAAAATTAAATAATTTATGACTTGCATTGCATAAGGATCCTACATCAAATAATCGCATTGCTTAGTGTAAATTATCCAACATTTAGTGAATGTGAAGTATTCATGGATCCTATCATCAGTAATTGCCATTCCTTAATATTGCAAAAAGGCATGTTCTGATCTTGCCAACTTTTCAGGGTTTCCAATTAAGGCACACCTTAGCCCACTTCTACTTCATGTGTCTGGACTAGAACTTTAATGTCTACACTTCCCTATTTTGTGAGGGACCTACCAGCTAGAGAACTATCAAAAAGCTACTCCAGCCAAGATTCACCACCTTTAGTATCCAAATACAAAGGACATGAACATCCAAACAAATTTTAAGATTGCTTTGGAAGGCATAACTGGCGTAGGCAAATTCACAAATAAACCTCTCTGCACCAAGCACTCCTAATGGCAACACAAAATCCCATCAAAAAATTCAGGAAAAAGCCTAAAGGTATATGTAGTCAATTCTTGTATACCTGGATGTGATGTGTATTTTGTAAATACCTTGATTTTCTAAAATGGAGGTCAGATGAAATGCCTCGTTAAACGTGGGATGCATCCAAGCATGTTATGAAATATGTTTAATGCCATTTTAGCTTATCTTTGATAAAAAAAGAAGCATCCCACCCATATTCCGTGTAATAGACAGAAATCCACTGAAAATAGAAAAGTTGCCATTATTGCATTAAAAAATTGTTGCAGTGGTCATAAAGTATTAATAGCAAAATAGCACAGTGAAAGCATACGAACTGAGGGATCCTGGTCTCTAGAAACTTAAGACTGGGATCCGTAGTTGTGACAATGCTAGCCACATCTGATTGCAAAAATAATAATTTCAAATGCTAGTTTTGTCCTTCAGGAGACAATTACAAGAGGATACGAGAAAAACATTCTTGCTTATAAAATGCTTGAAAATGGGGATAGCAACATGTGTATTTTGAATCTATAGACACATCAAGTTGTTATAATATAATGTTTATTTATATCTAACTGTCAAGATATTTGTCATTAGACAATTAGACATCATGTAAAATATACATCATTATATTAATGCAATGTCGGATTAGGTATGAAACCACCACAAGAAGGTATAACATACACCACACCACAATAGAAGTCAAATCATGTACATGTCAAATTCATAAAATATATCATTTCTCTCTCATGCCTTCTCTAGTGCCTAATTATTAAGACAAGTGAACAACAGGAAAAAAGCAGAAATGTAAGTTCAACTACTAATGTCATATTTTTGTAGCCTTGTAATTCCCTCATTTCAACGCCAATTTCCTCGTTTTACTGGGAAAATATGAAAATATATAGATATATGAAGGGTGCCTCTCCCTCTTGATTGTTCACCACATAATAAACAAAAAAAACTAAGATGAACCACTTAAAGTGCAATGAATTATGGTGTTTTCTTCTCCAATTCCCATTCTTGATAAACGAAGCAAAATTAATTCAAATGAAAAATATTTTACCTATTCAAATCCAAATGACAAAACGATGCAATAGAATACAGTTCTATACTTTTGATTCTTCATATTCTGATGACATATGAGTTTGCATGAGTCACATATCGGACCCACCGGTAAGGATTGTAGGTTCTGGATTTTTTAACAATTTGTAAATATCGCACCTGCAAAAAATGTTATCTTTACATAATTAGGAAATAGCCAAGACATTAAATATCCGTCAAGTTTGATAAAACACAAGAGGAAAAAAAACTAAAAAGAGAGGGAGAGAGCCCAGAATTAGCTTAAGATTTTACTTCTAAGCCTTAAATATGCATTAAAAATACAATGGGTTTGTAACATGCACGAGCCACCTATAACGTTTCAGCATAATTATGATTTGTATGACGTGTTGACAACTTGTGTCGATCAGCAATCACAATAACGCAAGATGCAGGTAGCAGGTTTGTCTCAAAGCATGCTCAAAAAAGCCTCTTTATTGTTGGCATGGAGGATTGCATAAGATGTCTCCAATCTAAACTATCTCCATGTCATCATGTCCAATAGGGAGTGGGGAGCAAAGACCTAGCTCTGAACAAAAACCTCCGGTAGATTGTTTCATTGCAGTGTAGTAGTAATAACCAATGTCATAATTAACTGGTTATCATCTTTATATCTAATACTTTCAAACAATTTTGATAGTTGTTCAATGGAAATGAATTGGTCAAACAAAATAAATGGCCAGTATAAAGATGCCAATGTTTCATCTCGAAGACAAAAAAGAATAGCAAGGTAATGCTTGCAAGCTATCTTTGCTATCAATCTATTAACCATACCTGTAGCCTCGAAGCACTGTACATTGGTATAGTGAAAGTCATGCTGACAGGACCCGACTCCTTGGTGATATTCACTGCATTTTGAAACAATAAAGCACAGCTATCAGCAATAAAACAATCTTACAAGGATAACAAAGAAGCATCTCAGAACCACCCCACCCCTCCACCTTACACAACTCAAAACACTCTCAGAATTTCAGATAGGAAAAAATTAACTCAGTTCCTTACTATTTGTCTCTTGGGAAAATGTAAGTTTTGCCCGTAATGTATGCTCAGAACCACCAACAATCTGGCCAAAAACTCAGTGTGTTAGAGTCAAAAGAGAGATCAAATTATGTACATAGAAAAAAAATTTCAATGCTGCTTGGGTTCAGAAGTTTGGAACAATAAAACATAAATATATCTGACAAACAGGAAAAGAGATATCATCACCTTTCTGAGCCCCCATTCTAGCATCTTATTCCCTTCCTTGAAATCTGTTGTTTGTCCTACTGCTCCCGGCTCCAAATCAAAGCTAACCCTGTTGAAATGTTACCATTTTTTCGCAGGTTAGGAACTTCTATAGCTGAAAAAGATGCCATATATTTAACCTTGATATCAATGTAGATATTCAGATAGGATCCAAGCTCCAAATTAAGACTGAAATTTACGGACATTGTCCATCACTTGCCAAGGATAATGAACTCAACAAAACATAGTACATACACTATAGAACTAAAAGTGAGCTTCTTTGGGAGAACTATTAGTTTTTTGTAGCTTGGTCACAGATTCTGCTGAACGACCATTCAGTTCAGTTTTGGTCCAATCTTCCTAAGCAGAACTGAATTGCAAACTCAAACTAAACAATTAACCCATAACACTCCTTGTTCTGATGTTGAATTGAATGGAAAAAATAAAAACATCTCTGGCTGGCACCATTCACTCTTTTCCTTTCCTCAGCTCAACTGTGAAGACAGATGATTCCAGGTAAGCCATGTACTCACCAGCTTTGACATGCAGCACAATATGCTTCTATGGAGATCGGCCCCTTCGAAAAATCAGCAACTTGGGCACAGGTATTATACCACAGTATCTAAGATTCTAAAGATACTGTGGTATAATGTCCCATCTTGACCAATTAAGCAGTATCAAGTGACATGCACAACATGCAGTGCATAAGTCAAAATGCATGCGGCATGCATCACTAAAATTGCATGCATGCATAAGTTAGGTTGCATGCGACATGCAAAAAGTGAGTTGCATGCAAGAATAAAAGAAGGGCATGCAAAAAGTGAGTTGCATGCAATCAAAAGAGAATAAAAGAAGACAAATAGACTTTTCTAGGTATCTATTGTTATTATTATTGGTTGAGAATCGGTTTGAGAGCTCTAAGAAGAAATCAGGGTTGAGGGAGCAATTCCTTGGCCGTCAAAGTGAATTTGGTAGCAAAATCTATCTACCCTAGTCACACGAGGATAGATCATTCGGATCTATCATAGGACTTCAAGATTGCAGCAATATTGTCATCCTTTGCAAGGATCCAACGCCTTCTCCAACTACACAATCTGTGAGGACGCATTCATCCATTAAATGTGGCAGCGATCTCCTTCTTAAAACAAGGGCACCTTCATCAACATATTAGGGCAGCCAAGAAGGAGGCAATTAATTGTATTGAGGGCAGCCTGCCTTCCTCAATCACTGCATGGTCATTCATCAATATCGTGGTCACTTGGGACTGCCATTTATCAAGTTTGGAGGGTAGCAATCCTTTTATACAGTCTGCTGCTACGAAGAGCAGTAATCTAGATTCTATTGGCTTAAAGAAAGGGCACATAAACCCTGTGTAGGAACAGCGATCTTCCTCCATAGTGTGGCATGAATCTCTATTGGAGTGTGGATCCTCTTGGACCACGATTTTCCTATACAAGACAGACTTTCCATGCAAATTCGTGGGCCAAACCAATATTTGAAGCAGTGATCAATCTAATAAAGAAGGCGTGATCATTACAGCCATATTCTTTTTACAGTAGCAAGCTTGGATCCCTCTCTACAGGCAGTGAACCATTGGATTTTCCATTGCTAGGGCAAAGCAATTATTAAGTATGGAGCAGCGATCTCTTTATTAGCTGCTGCGTGGGTATCTAGTGAAGTCGTGGGCATACTTAGCAGTCTATTTCCAGTGAAGAAGACCACGAGCTGTGGTGTACAGCAGCATCTTACCTCTATGGGCAGCGAATGAATACCCTGGCAGCAAACCATTGATTGAAGAATCATTCTATCTCTCAGGAAGGCATGAACCATCTCAGCGTATTACATATTTGTGGAGAGGTCATGATCTATACATGCAAGACTGCTAAAGTTGCAAGAAAGTTGTATCTTCATTATTGAGAGCTGTACATGCTTATTGGAGTTCATACTCAACCTGTGGAGGCGTCTTTCCTTGGACAGCCTACTTCTTACAAGCTCTAGATTCAAGATCGATTTCTTTGTAAACTGCTGTAGCCATCGCATTACACCTTCACCACTGTTTAAGGTCAGGGTTATGCTATTTCTGATTTACATTTACTAGTGAATTGATTTACATTTACTAGTGAATGTTTAGAAGTAATAACTATTATCAGATTTGAAAGCACAATTCTTTATTTATTCCAATAGCTGGCAAGCTGGATATCATGGGGTTTTATGTATTTATTAACTTCAATATGACATGCAATTAATGTTTGGATAATCCGTGATCCCATAAAACATTGTAAACCACCAACAAACCAAAGTAAAACAGCAGCTACAGTTAAACAAGGGACAATAAACTCATGCAGTAAACCAGCAGCTACAGTTAAACAAGGGACAATAAACTCATGCAGTAAACCAGATACATTACTTAGGGTCTTACATCTTGCAACAGTCCTGGATAAGCCATCCAACAAGCAAGGCTGAACCAACAAGGCTGAGATGCCGATATTCAACCATATACTACATTCTGGTGGAATGGCCTTCATTTTGTTTTATTTAATTCTGAAACCTGACACACGAGCTTCCAAGGACAGGATTGTAGAGGTGGCAACCCAAATGGCACTGCCTGCAACAAGGTTGAACTAGTTTGATGATAAAAGAAAATTTTCTGAGACAACGTTGTAATGGTTAGAGATGCCTTAGTGGGTGAGAAATTAGAATGGAACTTTTGGAGATCCAGGAGAGAAGCATATTAATGAATGTCAGTCTTGATAGAAGCCTCATCCTACATAATGCATCAAACGTTCAAAGAACCCAAATCCTATTGTTGTTATGTTCTCGAACTGTTTTATCCATTGATCTATAATACATCTGCACCACACATAAGCTAGCAAGATAATATCTCTCAGAAAATCTGGCTCTGGGCTGGAAATTGGATGTTAAAACTTGTAAAAGTTCACCCCTATCGTACATCATATCATTGCTTCTAAGTTTTACTTCTAACATCATAGTTCACCAATTAAGCTTAAATTTAACACTTTAATCATTATCATCGGCACAGGAGGGGTAGTGGGGATGAAAAGGGGCAGGAAAGATTAAGGCAGGACTTACTATAGTCTCTCTATTCAAATAACTGTATCTAGATATGTTTTGGCCAGATCTGTGTCTACAGATTCAGAGTATTCAAGATACCTTAGTTGGGAACCATTTTGAGAACAAAATGGCTGCAGAGATAGAAACTGCTAATTCCTTCATATTGACAGTAAAATAATAAATCAATAAACTTAATTAGTTGCTTGTACAGCTGCAATATAAGCAATGATAAAAAAATCCATGCTAATATATCTCGGCTAAACAGGAAATTATCCATTAAGTTGCTGAAAAAGGTTAAAACAAGTCCAAATTCAACAGTAAATAACACACAAGAATTCTTGGGCTCAACTGGTCTATGAAGCGGGAATATCCAAGGGAAGCGATGTTCAATAGAGATCTTAGGCAAGCAAAATGTCTGAATTCGAGTGAGAGATCTCCAAATGTCCAATAACTCTATTCTGATGGCTATTGTGTTCATTTAAAATCCAATGGACCCACAAGAGATATCCCTGGATAATTCCTGGAACACAGTAGACGGGATTACTATAATTAGATTCGGCTCCTCAAAAAATAAACTAAAGAAACACAGTGCAAATAGAAGTTGTCCATGGCTCCAAATTTGGATGAAGACCTGAGATGTGAGTAATGAATTTAAAAAGGTTGGGATGGAAGAATGAAAACTAGGGAGAATTTGCACTTGTAGATAATGAACATGAGACTCACCTCCTGCCAGTTGGAATTGTCCATGACAACACTGACACCCTGTGAAGTGAGAAACCATAGATAGATAAGATAATTTTATTAGTGTCCACAAATGACCAAAGAATAGGTCAAAGGGGACAGAAAATACAGCCAATATGGGAGTGCTAAGATCGCTCCTAGAATCTTAAGGAAGAAAAGATGCAAATGAAAGTACTAAACAAGAAAAGAAATACATGTGAGAGAGTGGACCAAAAAGGCAAACCATGGAAAGAGAGGAAACACTACTTAATATCATAGATAGATAACTAAGTAGTAGAGAAGGAAGTACAAGCATCCCTATCATCATCTATCAATATGAAAGAGCCAATGCAACTTCTGATAATATCCTCTGGGGAGTGCCCAGGGCTGAGACTCACCTCCTGCCAGTTGGAATTTCCATGACAACACTGACACCCTGTGAAGTGAGAAAACATAGATAAGATAAGATAATTTTATTAGTGTCCACAAATGACCAAAGAATAGGTCAAAGAGACCAGAAAATACAGCCAATATGGGAGTGCTAAGATCGCTCCTAGAATCCAAAGGAAGAAAGGATGCAAATGAAAGTACTAAACAAGAAAAGAAATACATGTGAGAGGGTGGACCAAAAAGGCAAACCATGGAAAGAGAGGAAACACTACTTAATATCATAGATAGATAACTTAGTAGAGAAGGAAGTACAAGCATCCCTATCATCATCTATCAATATGAAAGAGCCAATGCAACTTCTGATAATATCCTCTGGGGAGTGCCCAGGGCTGAGACTGCATAGCCGGGTGAACTTGAGAAGAGCTCGAGTGTGCTCTGTCGAAACTTTCCTACATAGGAGGCCAAAGAGAAGAACCTCATATGGGCAACTAATTTCTCAATCTGGATTGGGGGCAATGCCAAGCAAGGAACAGACATGAACTTGTAACCTCATGAAGTTGAGACATCTACCAACCGAACGGGAAGATGTGTGCTATCTCACAAATTTGGCGTCATCCACATCCATGGCCAGGAAGTCTACATGACACTTAGCAACTATAGTAGCTGAGATACGTTGGAAAAAGGAGGAAATGAGGCTGGCAATGCAAAGTTTAGAATGGTCCCACAAGGTCTCCCATCTATGATTGATCGCCTCATGTATGTATAGAGGTAGACATCATTGATCAAGATGGCGAAAGAAGGTGGCAAGAGACCCTTTAGAACCACAAAACAAAGAGTGATATTCCCCTAGATTCATAATATACGACACATTTAAAGTTTAAGTGTTCCTCAGTTTCAGACTCCTAAAATGGTATAACTAACATATATTCTCCACCCACAAGATATGGTGATCTGATTTGACTCATAAGCAGTGGGAGCAAACCCTCATCTGGTTGAGCAGCATCCTAAGGCCATGTGACCAATGGCATCAAATGTAGTCAGGACATGAAATAAGACTGTCCTGCAGCGGCAGAAAATGTTCATAATTGAAAGAAATTCCAGAACCACTTTTGCTGCTCCTCTATTAGAGTACCTTGGATATCCTGAGGAAGTCCATTGAATTGAAGGAAAACCCCTCACCTTGTGCAGGGAATGGCTGAGAAGAAGAGGTACATGGGTTGATTGAATACCAGAGGAGGTGCCCGGAGGAATCTGCATTGAGAGAATTCATGGTAATGTGTAAAATTAGTTGAGTCATCAGCATTAGGGGTTGGGTTGAGTTACTGACAAAGCCTTTAAGTGGTTCCTCACCATGGTGACTTTATAGCCTAGCTTAGGGTAGGTGTCCACACTGGATACCTATCACTAGAAGGTGAGTCACTCCTACAGGGTTCCTGAAAACAATATTGATTAAAAATAAGTATTTTATCTTTGTTACACCATTGCTCGTGCTTTGTGTTGAATTTCTATTATTTAATTCTTTGAATAATGTATCTTATCTAAGTTATGTTATAATTGAATGGTTTGAGGTGATGAAAATTTTGTTAATAGAACATATTTGTGAATTTGATGGTTATCTATTAAGATTTCATTTTATGCAATTTAAATATGCATTTAATTTACATTAGAAAGTTATTTAGGGTCATAAATGTCCTTTAAACTAGGACTGAGAGCATTTATGTTGGAAGCTGGAGGATGAGGTTTTTGACAAGGGGGCAGCTAGGGGTTTTGATTTGACATTCTAGACTTTCCCCCTTCCTTGGCCCTCCTACCATATGCATAACCCTTTTACTTTAGTCAAGTATCTTCTCTTAATAGCTTCAAAATTAGTCTCTTCTTTTCTACTATGGCAATGGCCTTTCCAAAGAATTGGGTTCAGACATTCTTACCTTATTCTAGATTATTGTCCTCATATTTGAGATGTAGATGTTGTAGGGCCACATTTCTTGGTGTATTCTTTGATTATCATGTCCTTTTAGAATAAGTGCATGAGTTAAACATCGTAAGGCTCATCCCAATTAAGCTCATTGCCCTCGGAGTTAATGCATTTGCAAACTCACCAAAATCCTCTCTAGGATTTTCAGCAATCGATCTCTCATCCTAGTATGCGCTATCCCATCCAGATGTTGTAGGGCCACATTTAACTTACTATCATGGTTGTGCATATGTTGCACCCTGGCTTGACCGTGCTTAACAATGTATACACTTCCACTTTGGTGCCAAATCCATATTGTAGGATCTTTAGCTATGAGTTGAAATTGGGTCAATAAGGGTTTGTGCACGTTAGCAAACTCTGAGAAGTGTTACCTAAATCTTCTATTACCCAAGGGTCCATATCCTCCTCTTCCCCCAAAAAGATAGATTTAAGATGAGATCTCTAGCTTGAGTTCCATGGGCCATTTTCCTAGGGCTTTCTACCTCATTTCTTCTACAAAATTCATGGAGCTTTCATCTAGCTCTATCTTAGACACATATTGGGCCCTAGTGCTCTGAATTATTTTCTTGAAAAATCAACTAGAGGGAAGAGTATCACAATTAACATTTTGCTTGCTTCTGCGGAGGTTGAACGTCTTGGTACATTTTATTGGAGTTAATACATTGTCTGAAGTGCAGACAATATTTCGTTCATTGTAATCAACATTTTTCTTGCTTTGGGGGCTATGTTCTTGCTTTGGTGACAATTCTCTTTATGTTTTATTTGTAGAATATTATAAATTGTTTATCTTTCAGCTAGCATTTACTTACTAATTAACTGCAGAAACATTTGTGAAGAACCCCTGAGACCATAAAGTTCAGAATCCAGATATGCAGAAACAGGCACGAATGTGAGAGGACAAGAATCCCTTCCCATAATTGCCATAATCAGTGCCATTTCTTCTGCCCACTTGGTTTCAATGACACAAAGAATGTTGTAGAATATTAATCACTGATGGTGCTCTCACTCTTTCAATAAATATGTAATCTCACTATATCTCCTATTTTTAGTATTGTTTACATTTTGGTATTGTTTACACTATATCTCACACCCTCATATTTACCTAAATGAGAATGAGAAACAGCAGATGCAAAAGGAAATATTTTGTTGTGCATCACCTCACGATGTTGGACAGTCGATGAATCTTGCCATTTAAATGCAGCTACTCAAAATTTTGGTTCTTTTTTTCTGTAGAATACTTCTTATATTTACAAGGATATATTTACAGCCACACCCACAGAGGGTTTTGAACCTGGGTGTCCACGTTAAAATTTGGGTTTTTTAACTAAATCTACCACAACAACATCAATTGGACATACAGTAAGAAGAATTTAAGTTGCACAACTTAACATGAATTGGAGGGAAAACCGTATGGTTGGATGGTTCACTTCTGTTTTCTTTGGTTGTCTCTACATCACTGCCGCATACAATGTCTACGTTTAGCATTGCAAAGAAGCATGGATGAAGTCTTTACACAAGTTCATTAGTTACAACTGTTGTCATTTTCAATGGCTACTTCACAGTAGATTGTGGGCCTTACCAATCAAAGAATGACACTAATCATCTCAGTGCGTAGTCTCACCGAGCACGGGTCAGATGTATTGGTTCAAAATGGTGATGTAAAAATAAAGAAAATGGCAATTTTTGTGAATTGCATGAACTGTGGGTTACGTATTAACAATTTTGCGTAAGCAATATTGAACATAAGGTGTGCTTTCTCATGAAATTGCCAAACTTTACCCATTGAGTTGTTAATAGATCCTTTGTGCCTCAAACAAGATGTGACTGGTTGGCTTTAATCTCATCTTGTATGTTTAAACAAGCATTAGACCATGCAACTTCAGTCCTGAAGATCAATAATAAAAGCATTTTAGTCTAAAGGCAGAGACTGAGGTTCTTCTCTTTCACAATTTCTCTCTCCATATTAAGCTTGTACAAATGAGCTGTTTGAGGAAGTACATTCACATATAATCTCCAGTATGAATTTATTATTGTATTTTTGGCTTATGGCTCTGGATAAAGATGGTTTTCATGCTTGAATCTGCTTCAAGAAGGAAATCACTTAATATGCAACATCGAGATACTTTTGTTTCACCACCTTTGATCTTGTCAAGGGAATGTATTTACAAGGGAATTATGGCTCATATTGACTGTATTTAGCTTCATGGTCTTTATGGGTTTAAACACCCTCTAATATGACGAATCATGAGATTTAATTGGCAATTATGTAAGTTGTTATCACAGGCTATAATGCCCAGATAGATGTATCATGTGGATAGCGTATTGTGCACAAGTGCTCAGACCTCCAACAGTCAATTATCCCTCCCCACTCTGTTTGAGTAGATGTCTTGAAAGTTGAAACCCTGTCTGCCAAGAGCTGGTTGGAAATATCCCAAATGTAGGTTGGGATAACCATTCATTTAGTGCAAGTCAATCCATAGAGTTGTCCGTGACATTGTAGTGTGTGATAGGTGCAGCTTACGTACTGATCTTGTGAAGTTTACAATTTTACACTTGTTACATGGCAGGAAGGTTGGGATATTTTCATAGCAACCGGAGTTTGGCAACAGATGACATAAAACTAGCATCAACATGGAGCAAACATCCTTAAAAGGAAGTTACGTGGAGATCTAACTTATTCTAAGAAAGCAATAGCAGTTCCAAGGAACTTGTCTCAAATATTTGGAAAATGAATAAACATCCCTTATTACTCCTAAATTGCATCTAGAACTGTTTCATGTGTAAGGCATTGTTCATGGTAAAACATAAATAACTGATGCTTGGAGGAATGGGTGAAAAACCAGCAACCCTGCTCAAATCAAATATCTGCCAAGAAGCTACAGGCCTCTAACCCCATAAACATTGCATTAGTGCAGGGAGCATTCTGCTGCTAATTTAGATTCATCATGCTGCCCATTTACAGAATGGAGACAGACAGAATTTTACTGTTAAAACTGTGGTTCTAAGTTCTAGCTTCTCACTATAGTATAGTATATGTATGAAAACATTGAAAAGGCTTTAAGACATATTTTGTAAGATATCTAAATGGTATATACTTATAGTAAGAGAAAAAGAACAAACCCTTGGACAAAATTTATACCATAAGCAAAACAGTTTCACATCTGTACTCAAGTGGATAATTTACTCAAGCTCTTTTTCAGATGGATTTGCAAACAGTTTCACTATAGTATAGTATATGTATGGAAACATTGAAAAGGCTTTAAGATATATTTTGTAAGATATCTAAATGGTATATACTTATAGCAAGAGAAAAAGAACAAACCCTTCAACAAAATTTATACCATAAGCAAAACAGTTTCACCTCTGTACTCAAGTGGATAATTTATTCAAGCTCTTTTTCAGATGGATTTGCAAACTGGGTATCCATGACCTCTATCGACATAGAAACTAGAATGTACTGTTAGTAGCAATGTTACTGGGCTTTTGATATGTTTACACTTTTTTTGCATTAGAGCTTTCTACAGATATTTTCTTATTAGTTTCCGAGATTGTCATGCCACAGAATGTACTGTATAACTTTGTTAAACATTGAGAACACACAGAACAATACCTTGTTGTGTATTTTGGAAGAGGCATATGCAACGCAACAGTGTTAGCAGTAATTGTAGAGGAAAAGTCAGCACGCACTTTCAGCATAACTTCTGCCTAAGTATTCAACAAATAAACAAAATCAGTTTCCATGTTCATCAAATTCCTGACTCTTGACATGTCATGCAATATAGCTAAAACTGCAACCATGAACATTGTAAGTTAATCACATTGACAACACATGTTTATCAAGAAATCTGATTAGAAGGATCCCAACCTTTAAAGAACCAGCTTCTTCAATCAAAGCATTGACACGAAATGGAGGCTTAAACTCTTGAGTCATGCGGTAATTCATGACTGGAAATTCTCCATCCGGGGGCACCTATACATTAAACAGTAAAATAAAGACCCTATAGATTAATAAACAAATGGTATGGATGTAAACCATAAACATGAATTTAGCTTCTTATCTGCAATCACTGTATTCTTTCATTGCCTTTATCTCCATGGAAAAACCTGATGTTACTCTCACCAGAGTCAGTGTTCGATCCAAATCAAAGTTGTCGAGGCGGACAGATTCATGAAAATTACAGTCATCCAGAATTACCATGCCTGCCCCAGATGAGCTGCTATAATCTGATATGCATGACCATTTATATCAGCAGCTTAACTACGTGTAAGCAACTAATGCTGTTTCAAACGAAAATGGTCAGAAATACAAATACAACTAAAAGATGGTTCTTAAAACCTTGATCAGAGAGAACCACAACTAGAGTTCAAAATGCAGAATGGTTACAGCAGGGAAATCATATCTTAAAATGTTTGGACATGGCCATGTTCATGGTAATTGAGATAAACACGCTCTAATATATGATCATTGATTCATACTAGTAACTTAAATAAAATTCGAACATCAACTAAATGTATAGACTGTAGAAGAAACTGAATCTGTCTGCTTTGGCTTAAAAAGCTCCACAAATTTTAAAAGAGTCAAAGTCTTAAATAAATTGAAAATGAAATATTGACTAATTATTAAGAAACTAAAAGCAGTATCTACCATAGCTAGACTGGCCACTTCGCCCAATACTCAGGTCCTCATTTAGCGCTAGTCGAATTTCAGGATTGCCAGTCAGATAACTTTTCATTTGAATGGTCCCATCAATCTCAGATGTCAGAATATAGCCCTGTTTCAAATGACTTTTGCATTATGCTCTAAAGCAACAACAATCTACAAGAAAGAAAGCAAAACAGAAAAGCTTTCCATAAATGAGGAATTCTAAAGCCATCAATTTATGTGCAACAGTAATCCGCAGCTCCATATGTATTAACTTATATGGAAATACTCACACTAGAGCTAAACGTTACGCTTATTTTTTCAATGACATCAACAAAAACTTCCTCCCGCTTCTTGCCTCCAGGCTCATTGGCTACAACTGACTTTGTCACAGCTGTTCCTGGCATTCGCTTTGATCCTTGCTGTATAACCTCAAAGCTCAACGGTGAAAGCTACATTCATGTAACTTCTTTAAAATAAATTAAATTGCATTTTCAGAACACATTAATGTGATATATCTCAACTAAAAGAGTTAACTAGTTAAATGAGAAAAAGCTTTCAAATTCAGGATAATATTACCATAAACATTGCAGCAGGGCTAAGTGATGGCACCCGTCCTGCATCTACCACAATTGGTTCATTAAAGATAAATGACTTCAACACTTCAGTTGAAGTATTCTGTGGGTACCCAAAGTCCTGTCACAAGATAGAGAATAGTGTATTGGATAAATATGGCTTACTTTTCCTGTTTATAGACAAAGAACTATAATCTATTAAAATAACACATTGAAAGTTGCCAGTGTTAAAACTTAATATGTCAGGCAATTTGTATTTGCCTATCAAAATTTATTGAAGATATTATGAACATATGAAATCATTCTTTTCATCCTCCCTCCAACTACCTATCAATTTCCTTCCCCGTTTTCTCCAGGATGACTAAAGGAAAGATCCAGATTTGGATATTGAAACTTGATCAGATTCCAGAGTCAATTCTTTTTATTTTGTGTTGGAAAAATATTTAAGGTATGCCATTTATTTGAAATTCCATCATGCATATTTTACTGTGGAAAATGCATTCATTCCATTTTTTTTAACGTTATATTGGTGATAAGTCGATCACAGAAGGAGAAGATGGCAAGCAATAGACATAATGGCATCATCAGATTAGGGATAATGTGGCAGTTAGATTGTTAGAAGTTCAGTTGACCTGACGGTTAGTAATTGATAGTTAATAAGATGTAAATATGTTATCCTTTTGTGTGGAAGGGATGGAGAAATGAGTGATTGTATGGTTGCATTCTGCAGGCTGCCTTTTCATTGTAGAAGAAGCATTTGACGGTTGACTTATGTTGCATGAAGAAGGGAAACAAGTAATATTTGCAAAATGGGTACAGTTTCAGAAGCAACTCCTTCGCATTTTTCAAGAAATGGAGAAATGACAGGATTTGTAAATATATAAACAATTAATCTTTAGAAAGATTAGAAAAATAGTACACAAATATAGAACATTATAGACTTCAATATTCATGTATTTAGAATTTCATCATTCAAACAAAATGGAAATTGGAACATACATGAGAATATGAGAACAATTTTAAAGTCCAAACTCCAAAGCACTGGAGATGACTTGCTAAAGACAACACAAACTGTAAAAATAGTTGATTCAAAAGTGTCAAACGAAGACAATCTTGAAATAGATAGTATCCCAAATTTTAACAGTATCTATAACTTGTGTCAAAATTCCTCCCCTCTAAGCATGCCAACATGCAACATAAAACATCAAAGTCACCATCGGAAATTGGAATTAAAGTGCAACAAGATTATGCCTTTCTAGTTGCTCAGAATATTAATGGCATTGAGACAGCCATTTACAAAAGAAACCATTCAATAGTGCACACTTCTTGGTTTGTTTGGAATATTCCCTGGAACCTTTTTCTATTCCTAAAGATTACTTTATGACAGAAATTATATAGTCATACAAACATGGATAACAACAATTTATTGCAAAGTATCAAAAACAAATTGAATGAAGAGTTCCATGGTCACTACAAATTTAAAATAATAGCAAAGTTGTTCATAATAAACACACACACACACACACACATATATATATATAATATTATAATTCAAGGTAACAGCCTAGACACAAAATTGGCATATGAGAACAGTGGTTTGTGGGACAAGGGACCCTTCCATGCAGCTAATTGACCATTTAATCTACTAAGATGTACATATCCTACCCCCCTCCAGGTTCAAACATGTAACCTTGAAGGAGGAAACACATGTTCATAACCGTTAGACCCACTTTATATAAAATTATGCTACTAGCTAGAACTTCAAATTGAGCAAAATAATCAAGGAGCAAAATCTGCATTTCCATTCTAACATAGGAAGATGGTGATTTTGCCTCAACCCTCAACTAGTGTCAACACACTTCGTGTTAGCCGAGATGAAGAGAAGCCCATGTAGTAAGTGAAATTGAAGATAGTGCATTTGCACAATAAGCCCTACAACAATTTGGAAAAAGTGTTCGAAGTATAAGGCCTCAAAGGCACGAATGATCCAATCCAAAAAATATTCAAGTGACGCTCCTACAAATATCCCCCCTTAATGGTAGAATTAATTTACTCCTTTTGAAGAAGGACTTGAGAGGTGGGGAGGGGCATCAAGCAAGATCAAGTAGGGAGAAAGGCAATCAATAGAAATACCCACTAATTCAATGAATGACTATGTCTCACAAAAACAACAAGGACGTCAACCTGACTAACCAAAAGATGAAAGTCTCTCAAAAGAGAAAACCACCACAAAGGGGTAAATCTTGTGATCATTAGAGGAAACTACTAGTTGTCATGCTTTATTTAGATAGGTGACAAGCCTAAAGGTTGTCTTGAGGCAAGGGAGTATGCATGATACGTTGTTTAGAGTCTATACAATATACCGAGGAACAACTGCTACACCTAATAAGATGTCTAAGCATGATATTCTAGACCCTCTCAATGCAAGACCACTCTACATGACCAAAGTTAAGACCCCAAATCTCAAATCCATACAGAACAGTAGACTTGGTGAGGAAATCAAAGATATTCATCTTCGATGATATGCCCTCAAAATGAATCTAAGAGCGTTCTCTCTTAAAAAGGATTCAGAGGCGAACCCATGGTTAGGGTGCAAGGTTCATAATGAAGGTGGGACCTATGAATAGGACCATTACATAAATAAGAGGTGGTAATCTCCATAGGTTGCCCCTAAAAGGAAAAACGATAAACAAAAAGGGCCTATCTAGTTGTATTAAAGACCAAGATCTTGCTTTTCCCAAGATTGACTATCAGTTGCCAAATATCACAAAAGAAACCAGAAGCATCAAGTTGCCTTGTAACACCTTTGGAGTGGAGGCCAACAAAATTACATCATCTAGAAATAGGAGGGTTGAGATATGGACTTGGAGAAGTAGACAACCATCCTTTGCCTTAGTAACATGTTGACAAACCATTCAAGTTAATCAATGTAGACTCCAAAGAGAGTTGGGGAAAGAGGACACCCCTTTTTAACACCAATATTTGTTAAGTTTAGCCTAATTTAGCTAACAAGATCACTGAAAGAAACACAATCACAAGATAGACAAAGATTTACCCTGGGAAACCCTCATGGGATAGAAAACCCAGCAAAGCTTTCCTCAATATAGATAATCAACCCAATACAAGATGTAGTCCTCAACAAGAGCTCCTTCTCCTCCTATGCAGACCTCTCTCTCACTTGTGCGCTAATCACAAGTGGATGAATGAGTGAGATAAGTGAGGAACATCCCTCCTCTACTTATACTTGTTTCCTGACTGACTTTTTACCCTAATGGGGCCGACCTCTTCTAGAAGAGTCTAATAACCCCCAAAAGGTAAACTCAGGGCCGACCTCACATGGGAGATCTAATAACCCTAGTTACCACATTCTCTCGGAGGAATAAACATCTCCAGATATACAATAGGGTCACCACGGAGGAATGTACCATCTCCGGAATAATAAAAAACAAATATAATATTCTTTGAAGATACAGTATTTCAACAATATTACTCATATTGCTCTAAAAAAATGTTATACGTGTGGAAACTACCCACCACAATTTGACAAAACCATACCGCAATAGAAACTAGAAGAATAGGTACCCCAAGGATGCAAAGCCACTCAAGGTGTAAATGCCTAGGTATAGTGTCAAAGACATTTCGGAAGTCCACAAAGCAACAATAGAACTTCAAGGCCCTTTGTTTAGCCTCCTCAATGATAGATCGTAGAGTGAATATGTGATCTACTATCTAGTAGTCTCTCCTTATGTTGGCTTGGCCCCTAGCTTGCCACATGTGTCTCTCAAACCAATGAAACAAATAAAGATCAAGAGTTGTAGCATAAAGTATAGTGATAGACCTGTAATTATTGGGATATAAAGCATTGCCAAATTTGCATATAAGGTGAATGTTATGTCAAGACCAAAAGGGAAAAATCCATAACAAACAACCTCACTAAAACTAATAGCCAAGGGGTGAAGTCCCATCCCATGTTTAAGAAATTCAGATTTGAGGCCTTCAAGGTCAGGGGATTTATGGATGGCACTTTGGATGAGGTTGGGAGTGGAGAAATGACAAGACGAAGGGGGGAGGAGACATGTAACATCCATGATTTGCCCTTGTATGTAAATGTGTAATCATGTAAATATTATGACAGGATGGAAGCTTGAGACATTGGTTTGGATGACCAGTATGCTTAATGTGTATATTTTGTTATGATTTAATAAGAAAAAAAACTCTTGAATGGTTGCAAGAAGGACCAGACACAAAGAGATGGGGGCCTATGAATCCACAAGTGGCGAAGGTGAGAAAAGGGATGAGGGGGAGAGACCCTAGTTTGTTTATGTCCTTGGCCTCACCTAAACCTTAGGAAGCTACTTAACCTAAGGTTTGTTATATCTTTCTTATATATGGGATTAAGACTGGTTTAATTAAGCTACGTGAGCAATAAGAGAGATGGATATCTCATGAGTGGACATTTGTCCAGTTTCCAACATGCATACAAAAGGTTGGGAACTCAATTCTATTGGGAATGGTTAGGGACCATTCCAACTTAGTTCTATGGGAGTTCAGTGGACCATTTTTCTATTGGTGTGGGTCCTGCATAGGAGTAGTAGAGCGAGTATCCTAACCATGCACAGGAGTAGCAGAGCGAGTATCCTGTTTTGTTATAGTGTTGCCCTAGAATCCTTAAGACATGTTGATAAGCCTCAAGAATGGTGTAGTTGGTTATCATGTCAGTCTAACACACTGAAGGTCTCCAGTTCAAGTCTCGGCGGCGCCATTTGGTCTTTCGTTTTGCCGTGACAAAGACTGAGTGGAGTTTGGAGTACTACTGGAGGTGTCAAGAGTCCTGTTCATTCCAGGACTAAGAGGGAGCATACTCTCAGTAGTAGCATTGGATGTTTCCGACTACTCTATAGTATTTCAGAGAGAGCTTATATTCACATATCCAGAGGGAGTTGATCCAGTATTGTTGGGTCACAGGATTGATGGTGAGCATATGGTTCGGGGACAGCCCATGATAGGTACATCTGGTTGGTTGAGTGCATTTTCATCAAAGTCAGAGGCTGACAGGGAGTGAGATGCTCATAGTAGTGATGATGCTCGCAGGAGTGAATCCTCACAGAAGATGGATGAGCGAAATGCTCACCATGGTGATGAGGTACAGAGGAGTGATTCTTTTTATCAGATGGATGAGCAAGATGCTCATGATGTTGATGATGCACAGAGGAGTGAGTCTTTGGACTCAGATCAGATGGATGAGCATGATGCTCATACAGGTACTAGTCGGAGACTGAGATGGTATGAGATGACAAAGTTGGACTTAGCTCAGGAGAGAGCTGAGTCAGTTCAAAGAGAGAGGGAGATCACCTACAGGTCAGTGGATCCGCTTGATGGTAGTCTCAGAGATTGGCTACAGTAGAGATTCAGAGGCAATCTGAATCAAGGATCAGTGAGTGAGCAGGAGGCTTCTTCTGAAGCCACATTGATGGAGGTGGATCAAGTTACTTCAGATTAGAGAGCAGTAGTGACAGACAGGATAGATGGGTCAATTACAGCAGTAGAGGATTTGTTTGATCCAGGTATCAATGGTTGGACTTCCCTCGATAAGAGGGAGTGTTAGAGATAGTGGTATCTCGAGATGTCCTCCATGTTCTGATGCCTAGCATGGAGGCACACTTGCAGTATAGGCATCAGGATAGGGTAGAGGGTGAGATGCACTCTACCAGATGGCATGAATCCAACGGTGGATGCATGCAGACCTTTCGGGGTGATTTGCCTCATGCATCCAATTTTTGCATGACAAACCTTTTAATTAAAATGCATGCAAAAGTGAGATTTTTGCATGTACTCATATTAGCTTTTCGGAAACCCTAATTGATCAGTGAATTATTATAAGGAGGCAGGAGGTCACCGGCAGACATAACTCAACAGTTTTCTTGGAGAGAGAGGATTGAAGGTGAGGGCGACTTGTGCATGCAAAGTGGGCGACTTCCAGAGAGAGGGGGGAGCATCTATAGAGAGGGATAGTGAGAGGATCTGAGTTGGATCAGTCCTGACTTGATCAGAGGCACAGATCTGCCATTACTGAGTGTTGTGAGAGCATATGAGTGGAGACAGCTTAGAGCATTGAGTAGGGCGACTTTCCAGAGCAGCAGGGGCGCACTTCTTGAGGAGAGGAGGACATGGTTGATCGATGGGCAGTTCTGCTTGAGGTTAGCTGAGCCGAGACTTACAGGATTGATCTTCTTCGGTGTTTGAAGAAGTTTTGAGACGATCTCATCAGTGATTGAGTGAGATTAGAGGAGGGGCGACTTTACAGCTGCAGAGTGAGGGCGCACTTCCTATACAAAGGGGGCACATTCTTCAAAGTGGAGTTGCAAACTTTCTTCTTTGACAAAGCATATCAGGGTTTTGGATTGAGAGAGGTAGTATTTCATCCTGAGACAGGAAGAGACAGACCTTCAGAGAGATCCAGATCTGAACAGACATCAGGGATGCATTTCCCAAGAGCAGCAGTAGCTACTGCTGCAGATCTAGGGTTTTATACTCGTCAGGTTCGACTGTATTTTCTGAGTTTCTGTATGTAACTATCCTCTTATTAATTGCTTTGGGCTCGAGAAAGAAGAAAGCCCCATCGGAGTTGGTTTTCCCCATTGGGGTTTCCAAGATAAATTTGTGAGTCAAATTTGTGTGATTGCATATTATTTGGTCAAAGTTGTTAAGAGATCTCTTGGTTCTTTAAGTTATAAGTTTGTTTTACATATGATCTTCTCTGGCATAGAGAAGCAGGTTTTGTTTGGATTATAGGGACTCAAGGCCATTTAGATCTCAGGGTTCCCAAATCGAGTAGTGACATCTGGGATAAATTAACACATTAGAGGTATGAATGTATGTTTGTTAATTTACAAGTAACTTGGGTTTATGAAATTACACCTGTTGCAGAGATTCTGGACTGTTGATATTGCATCAGTAGTATGCTTGAAAGAGCATGTGAATTGTAACAGTCTTTGGATTGGTTGATGGTGATCAGATTGTGAACAGCAGTTACACTTTTTATTGCATTCATCAAGGTGGCAGGTGTTAATGTTTATAGCAGCATAACCAAGATCACTAAAAGAATGGCAAAGCACAGAAACAAAATGAGTGGAGCTCGTTTAACCATGATGATAAGAACAATCATCTCCCAACCATAGACAAAGCAATTTGTCTCCCCAAGCTCAGACCTTCCAATAGAGAACAATGTACATCCGTATAGTAGTAGCGCAAACCCAAGAAAACAAGAGAGAAACTTATCCAATAATGGAGAACCCCAAAAAATCAGTCTCCTAGCTGTAGTAGCGAACCTCTCTTTGCTAGAGCAAACTTGCTTGAGTGAATGACCAAATGAGAGGTCAAACTCTCTATTTATACACATCAAAAGGTGACTTTTTCTCTTACTAGGCCGACTTAACTTTCCCTAACTGGGGCAGTTCTACCCATTGTTTGGGGCAGACTGCCCACTGTTTTGAGGCAGTTTACCCACTGGGCCGACTTGTCTTGGGGGAATACAAAAATTTACATTTAATGAATCTTTTCTTTGTGATTTCATCCCAAGGTTTACATTGATTCTTTCAAGGGTTTTACATGATCAAATACATTGATATCTTCTCTCGTAGGAGGTACAATAACAAGATGAAATACTATAAGAATAACTTCCTTAGTTGTGCTATTTTCATCACTCCTTCTCAACAAGGAAGGTATTCTTCGGACATTGTATTATAATCTTATTCTTTCTTTGGTCGACCTATGAGGTGATGCCCCACGCAGCTACTACTCCAACACTCCCTCTTAGCTAGAGAGGTATCATCACGTCGGAGCACATCCAATCATCTCGTCTGAGCATGTATGATCATCTCATCGGAACACATCCGATCATCTCGTCTGAGAACGTATGATCATCACATCGGAACACATCCGATCATCTCATCTTAGCACGTTTGATCATCACATCGGAACACATCCGATCATCTCATCTGAGCATCACATCTGTCTTGTACATCTTGTCATCATAAGAAGGTCCATTCTCACACAAGGATATACTCCATAAAGGAGTACTCTCCACAAGGAGAACGTTCCACAAAGGAACCATCCCACAAAGGGACCATATCATATTTTCGGAGAAGATATATGATCTACCTAATCAACTAGGTCATTCTAGACCACAGAGGATTACTTCCTCATGCACTTTATCAATCTTAAATCGAAAGGAGGATACACTCCGTAGGAAGACACTTCTTCCAAGCACTTTATCGATCTCAAATCAAAAGGAGGCTACACTCCCCAAGAAGACACTTCTTCCAAGCACTTTTATCAATCTCAAATCAAAAGGAGGCTACACTCCCTAGGAAGATACTTCTTCGAATCACTTTTATCGATCTCAAATCGAAAGGAGGCTACACTCCCCAGGAAGACACTTCTTCCAATTTACCAGTCATTACAACTAGAAGGCGACGATAACTGCAGCTAGTTCACCCCTCTGGGCCCACACTCCACACAGGAGCACTCTCCACACAGGAGAATGTTCCACAAAGGAACCATCCCACAAAGGGACACACCCCGCAAAGGAGTTCGTTCCAGAAAGGAACCATCCCACACAGGGACACACTCCACAAAGGAACCATCCCACACAGGGACACACTCCATAAAGGAGTCAGGCACAAGTCTCAGCTTGTGCCTCATCAACAGCCACACTGGTCATCAATCTCCATTCCTGAGGAAGGGAATCTACACCACTCCAAGCCTTCATTCTGGACAAGGTCTTGGTAAGCATATCTACAATCTGCTCATCTGTAGAGATATACTGGAGCTTCACTGCTCCCTTCTGTCACAGAATATCACTGTCACATCAAGCTCATGACCATACAAATCTACAAGCAGCTTCCGAAGCCATACTGCTTCCTTACCAGCTGCACTGGTTGTGATGTACTCTGTCTCGACTGTACTGAATGCCACAGAAGTCTGTTTCTTGCTAATTCAACAAACCATAGTTGATCTCAAGCTAAAACAGCACCCAGAGGTGCTCCTTCTGTCAACTGCACTACTGGCCCAATCTGAATCTGTGAAGCCTACTAGTTTCACTCCATTTTCTAAGGCATATCTCAATCCATAACCAATAGTACTACGAAGATATCTTTGCATAGCAAATATCTGGCCTGGTATTAACCAGGTATAACAAGGATCCAATCAACTAAGAGTACATGGTGGGATCTACTAAATCTGATGTAATGACAAAAGCAAGTAACTTCTTCAGATTTGCTTCCATAGGTGTATCTATGGAATTACAATCCATCATACCAAATCTGCGCAAGATCTCAATGGTATACTTCTCTTGTCTAAGGAAGATCTCATCAGGTCCTTGCCACATCTCTAAGCCCAAGAATTAATGCATCAACCCCTAGGTCTCTAATTTCAAATTCATAGATCATCTCCCTCTTGCACCTGGCAATCATACTCTCGTCCCCTATAAGAAAGAGATCATCAACACAAAGTACCAAGATCAAGGGATGACCATCATCAACCTTATATTAAAAGTTCTAATCTGCTTCACTTCTTGTGAAGCCTAGCTTTGTCAAGTAACTTTCGATCATGGAGTACCAGGCCCGAGGTGCCTGCTTAAGCCCATAAAGAGCTTTCTTCAACTTGAAAATAGCATGCATGGCGACTGGAGCAAGTGTCTCATCATAATCTATTCCCTATGTGCTACGGACTCCCTCTGCAACTCTGCCTCTTGCTCTCAATCGTCAATCTCAATATGAGATCCTTTGGACCTGTGCGTTATGGGTCCACATATGACTGAATGTGCGTCAGTAATCATCACTTGTTCTTCGGAACAAGTCTCATCATCCTTCTCTTGTAGGTCATAGCACTTGATCTTTCCTACAAGTCAGATTCAATCAAATAGTTAGTAATAATGCCTGATCATGAAATTCAATCAACTCGTATTGACATTTTAATGCAATGATAATTTCTTATGCACAGTTATGTAACCAACTTAGCCAATGCTTCAATCACAAAACCCATCCAACAGGATGATGTGCAGCATTATAGTCTACTTGCTCATCATATGCATGATATGCACTACATGAGCGTACAGCTTTGTCAATCATATATAGATGCATAATAGAAAACTATATAAGTCTAATGCACAATTTTGTAATCATATCACAAAGACCAAAAAAAACATTAAATACTTGTCTTTTGTCTGTTTTGTGGACTCCCATTTGATCTTTGACTCCTTGCAGTGATCACTGAAGTCTTCAAGAACACTTTGACCTTCAAGTTCTTAACTTTAAAAAAACTCTCTGAAGTATTTATGTATAGATTCAAGTCTTCCATCAAAGGAAGAATTCTTCTGCATCCTTTGGCCTTTCCTATGAAGACTCTTCGTCAACATCAGCAATTAAGACATGATGCTTTCTCTTCTTGGTTGTGGGGGCATCATGTTTTTCTTTTCCTTTCTTCCAACATTCTACGGCAAAGTGACCTAACTTGCCACATTTGTAACATTGAAGCTTGGATTTGTCTTTCTTGATCTTTGGATTTTGGACTCACGGGATCCCTTTCTTGCCCTTGTTCCACTTTCCTCTCTTCCTTCCAGTTTTGGCTACAAGAACTAGATCTTCTTCTTTTTCCTTTGAGGTAGAGGCAAGCTCCCTTGTTTCCTCTTGGATACATTCTGACCAAAACTGATCAAAACTAGGTAACTGACCACGAGCACATGCCCCTTTCACAAATGGGTTCCATTCTGGAGGAAGTCCACTCATAGATATCAACACAAGATCTCTGTCAAGGACACTTTCATCAATAGTTGCTAGTTGATCTCTGATTTGGGCAATCTTCAAGAAATAAGAAGAAACTGAATCATCTTTTGTAAACTTCACTTGACGAAGTTGATCTTTTAAAAATAAAATTCTGCTAGGATTCTCATTCTAATATAGATTCTTCAAGGCATCATACATCTTTTTTTTTTGCTGAATCCTGGCTTGCAATGAGAGATACAAGATGATCTTTTACTAACTCCATCAATATCCTCATGGTTGTGGCTTCATTCTTCTTGAATCTTGATTTATCTCTGGCTCCCTCTGGCTCGAGAATATTTTTGAGTATATGATCCTTGAGATCATGTTCATTTAGGAGCATGAGCATTCTTCTTTTCCAAGATCGGAAGTTTGAGACTCCCTCTAATCTATCTTCTACGCTGAGTCCAACAACCATCTTGACTGAAGACTGAAAAGCTGAAACCTGTTTCAAAAACCCTAGCAGGAGAGGGTCAAAAAATGAAGTTTGGAATCTTTCAAAACTGAGTCCACAGATAGATGTGCCCTATCAAGGCGAGTTGAGAGAAGGTAGGATTGAGCCAAATCTGTGGACTGGACAACGCAAAAATTGAACCCTAATTTCAGCAGTAACTGCAGCAGCTACAGAATTAGGTCAAAATGAAACTTCTCAGAACAAGAATTTTCCTTCACTAAAAGATGCGCCTTCCCTGGGGCGAAATTTCCAATGCACTTTTCAAGCCAAACTGAGAGGGGAAGGCCCCGAAATGTGAAACCCTAGTTTCTTGTCCCCAACAGAAATTAGGTCAGATTTGAAAGTTCTCTAAATGAAAATCTTCCTCCACAGATAACTGCACCTTCCCACAGGGCGAATTGAGTAGAGGTCTTTCCAGATCAATTATGTGGTTGGAAACCCTAAATTTGGGGAGCCCTAGTTTCTGGCACTTATCTCTTTCAGCACTACTCCGATACCATGTTAGTGTTTATAGCAACATAACCAGGACCACTTAAAGAATGGCAAAGCACAGAAACAAAATGAGCGGAACTCGTTTAACAATGATGATAAGAACAATCATCTCCCAACGATAGACAGCCATTTGTCTCCCCCGAGCTTAGACCTTCCAATAGAGAACAATGTAGATCCAAATAGTAGTAGCGCAAACCCAAGAAAACAAGAGAGAAACTTCTCCAATAGTGGAGAACCCCAAAATATCAATCTCCTAGCTGCAGTAGCGAACCTCTCTTAGCTAGAGCGAACTTGCTTGAGTGAATGACCAAATGAGAGGTCGAACTCTCTATTTATACACATCAAAAGGTGACTTTTCCCTTACTGGGCCGACCTAACTTTCCCTAACTAGGCCGACCTGACTGGGGCAGTTCTGCCCATTGTTTGGGGCAGACTGCCCACTGTTTTGGGGTAGTTTACCCACTAGGCCGACTTGTCTTGGGGGAATACAAAAATTTACATTTAATGAATCTTTTCTTTGTGATTTCATCCCAAGGTTTACATTGATTCTTTCAAGGGTTTTACATCATCAAATACATTGATATCTTCTCCCGTAGGAGGTACAATAACAAGATGAAATACTGTAAGAATAACTTCCGAAGTTGCACTATTTTCAACAGCAGGGTGGTGCTTGGAGGACACATGTCCTAACAGGTTGGAGCCTGTGTTTAAGGGTGGCAGGGTGGTGCAAGGTTGGACAAGAGTCTGGAACAGGTTGAAGCCTATGGTAGGGTGTTGAAGCATCCTTTAGTAGCAGCTGAAAATAATTGAAGAGGTTGTAGCCTCTCTCCAGTTGTAGCTGGAACATATCATGGTGTTGAAGCACCTACATTGAATGTAAACTTATATATATATAAGCAAAGCATTCCATGGCTTTTCCCATTTGGGTTTCCACGTAAATATTGGTGTTCTTGTGTTTGTATTTCTTGTTTACATTGCACTAAACATCTATGGTTAAAGATTAAGATTAACACGTGTGGAATGATCTTAAGATTGAAGTATTTAAGTTGGAATTTAAAAAGTGAAAATAATTAAAAGCATGGAATACTGATTCACCCCCCCTCTCAGTGTTCCTGGTGTGTTCTACAATGGTAACAATAAATGCGTAAAGATAAGATGATTCAGTAGGAGCGATAGTTTAAGGTAGATGACCCAAAAGAAGATCCAGCTTAACATAGATTTGTGAATAGAAGAGTGAAATTGTTAAAAATTAAAACTAAGATTGCATTACAAAGACTCTCCCGAAGTTGTTGGCAAGGAACTGTTAGTTGACGACAGAAATCAATTGTTGATAGTGATGTGATAGAAATTTGAATTGATACAGTTTTTCGAAGTAGATGACAGAAGAAGCTTCATTTTGACATCTATCTGGTACTGGTAAGCACAACTGGAGAAGCTTGTTATCAATTTAGTCGGGGCATGTCCAGTGCAGTCGAGGACCTGTGCACACTGTCAATTGCACTTTCAACTTGTAGAATTGACCACTAGGATGAAGTGGGGGGGTGGTAGTTGTACCTGCATAGTAGTTGGAGAAATTACTCCACACTAGAATGAAATAGTGTGACAGGATTTGACTAAACTAACATCACACCCATATAGTGGATGCTACCACCAAGTCAAGGTGAAGACCCCATTCAGGTATTGATGATAAACATATTGACATACAAAACATGAGCAGATATAAACAGAAGCTAAAGAACCCAGTATGCGTTCCAACCAGATAGGGTACAGATGATCTCACCAACAGAAAAGGTGATGTTAGTGTATCCACCCAACAAAGGATGAAGACCCACAGAAGGTAAGGGTTGACTGCACTCAGATTCACAAAAATTTAAGTACAGATATTGAGTTCTGGATAAGGGTAGGAAAATTCCAGGGAGCAACTTGCAATTTTTTTGAGTTTAATGCAAATCTGAAACAAAGATGGATGATGTAAGTTAAAGCAATTCAATGCAGGTTTGAGTATAAAGAAGGTGAAGACCAGAGACATTGCTTGTTTCATCCAAATAGGCATTAATGGGGGCTGTTGGATTCAAGCTTACCAAACTCACCAAGTGGTGTTGTTTGACTTGTAAGTCTTGTGAGTCAAATCACTTGTTGAGACTCAATGGTCAAACACAGAAGACTCAGTCAAATTTCAGGAGACTCAGTAAGTCAGTCAGCAGATTCGCTGACAATCTCAAAAAGGGTGTCTCAGCCCATAAAAACACTAATGAAACTAAAGAAAACCTATCACTTACCTAAACCTATACAAACATGTTTCTAACCTTAGACACCATTTTAAACTCAATTTCAATGTGCCCATTGTTCACCTTCTTCATTCATGGCCTGTGGAAAACATTATTTGAGAGGGCTTAGAAATCACTGTGAACAGCATGATAATGCAGGGAAAAGGATTTTATCATTGAAGGAATGCATATGAAGGATTTAGGCAAAATTGATTTTAGAAGACAGATTTTGGGGGAAGAAGAGTTTCAAAGGTATATCAAGGCTCTGACCTTGGTTTCATCTCCATTCAAGATGTTTCAAGGTGTTTTTCAAGCTTCTTGTTTCATTGACCTAGTTTCAATTTCTAAGGAGTCAAAGACAAACAAAATGAATACAGAGAGAGAGAGAGAGAGAGAGAGAGAGATCCTAGAACTATTGCACCGATGTTGGAAGTGGTAGGTTAAAGTGTTATTTTTGTCAAAAGGTCAAGTATGGAGGCACCAACCACTTCTACCAATCACCTTGCCAAAATAACAGACAAGGATGTTCAAAGCTGATCTCGTGTCCCTTTGATGTCAAGAGGACAAAATGAAAGCTACCCAACAAGATATAGAAAGATACAAAGCTAAAGGACACAAATTAGCAGTGGCACATGCAATTGGGACCATTTTCAATAGTTCTAGACCTCCTACACCATCTGACCTCAACTGATTAGACATGGACTAATGCAGGGGCATCCAGAAAAGCTCTAAGTATGAGGGCAGGAAGTGTGGATCGAAGGCAGGAAGGATTAGCACAGACGCAACAGAACCTTGATGCACAGAAACAATTTGGAGCAATGTGCAGCTTGAGGAGTGTGCAGTTTTGACTCAGAAGAGGAATGCATGCCAAATATTTGGACAACGAAAATGATGAAATGCTCTTACAGATGAACCAAGTGTAACAGCACAGAAGCAGACAGAAGATCACAAAATAGCATGGACTGGAGCTGAGCAACAGCAAGTACAAAACGTAGGAAAGCATATAGATTGGCATAGAAGGAGACAACAAGGGTTGAAATTCATGACAAAAGGAAGCTGAAGTTCAAAATGGCAGCACAGAAGCGATAGAAGGACACCAAGGAGACCAACAGGCAGGCAGAGAGTGGGGAGATGATGAGCAAGGATTATAAATATTTAGATGATGCAATAGGGAAGTTAACCCAGCCTAAAGTAAGTGAGTAGAGAATTAGTTGAGATACAAGTCAGGGAGTAAGAGAGCCAAGAGCTCCAAAAGCGTATTTTGTAAATTATATACTCATAATTAAATTAATGAGAAGAGGCATTGACCTGAGAGTATTGATCCTGAATGTTGTTGTGTGATAGTTAGTTTGCATTAGTGCTATCTATGAGACCATTTAACTTGAAGTTGCTGCATGGAGAAGTTGATGAGATAGGGAACACAGCACCTGTACTTTGTCACAGACATCAATGCAGTTGGCAGGAGGGCAAAGGAAGAGAAAGAGGGAGAATATAACAATGTTCCCAATGGTCCAGTGGCAACGGCAATAGCATAGCTACCAGCCCACACTAGTTCTAGGATGCCTGTCCAACAATATGTTCATGGTTTTCAATCGTGATTGTTCAAATCGACCTACCTAGTATTTAGTATATTATATAAAGTATTTGATGAATCAAGATTCAATAGGTGCTATATAATTTGCTGTGGAATTTAGATGTCTTTGTTTATTTTCTGGCGCCAAAAAAATCCATATATTTAAATTTTATGTATCTATCCACTTTCCAAGTTAGTTCCATCATCCATGTCTTGGTGCTGAGGTTTTAGAGTCATCAAGTCATCAGGAATGATTGTCTTATCAAGTCATTCCTGAGTTTGAATTTAAAACTGTTGAAAATATAGCTCAGAAGGTGTCTCTACATTGGCCTAGTGTCCACGCATGCAGGTGACATTTAAATTAACTCTGTTTCATCCATTTTAATTTTAGCCCAAGTCTAAACTTAGGAAAGGCATAATTCTTTAATTATTGGCCTTGTAACTCAGATTTCCCAAGTTCTCAACTTTAGGAAATGTAATTTCTGTTTGAGGATCTCAATGAGGGATAAGATCTAATCTGGGCCCTCCATTTTGAAAGTCAATGAGAGATTAGAGTGAAGTCAAAATTATAAAAGGCTGAAGGTTGAGTTAGTGGACACATTGACTTGGAGAGAAAGAGGGGGCGACTTGAAGAGAAAGTGAGTGTTTTCAGAAGCTGAGAGACTGAGAGACAGAGGGCTGATTTCTGAGGGTACCAGCTGGAAAAGAGGGGCCATACAGTTTGCACCAGACAGATTTGAGAGGGCCGTACAGGCCGTACAGTTCAGCAGTGAGAGGGCCGAATCATGGGGGTTCAGTCAGCAGGTAGAGGGCCGAAATCAGGCCGTACAGGCAGCAGAGGAAGAGGCCGTACCAGGCTGCCACGCAGAGGCCAAATTTCAGACCATACCAGCAGGCTGTACCTGGGCCATACAGGCCGTACGACTGGCCTGAGAAAACAGCTGGGCCGTACAGCGATTATGTGGATGTTTGCTGGGTTCTTCAGGGCTGTAAGCTTGTCTTGTAATTTCAGCTGAAAATATCTTTCTCTGTAGCTAATATAAATTCCCTCTTTGCTGGTTTTCCCCATACTGAGGTTTCCAGGGTAAAATTTGTGTCTTCTGTGTGAATGCTTGTGCTTTTATTTCTGCTGTGCATTTTAAGTTCAGAACTCCGCGGTATTTCTTGTGCATAGTTCAGATTCAGTTTATAATCTGTGGTTAAATTATTGGCACACTAAATCAGTTAGCTGAGTTCAGAAAAAATTAACAAAAACCTTGGTTGGAGTTCATGCCTATTTGTCTAGACATATTTGAAAATTACTGTAATGTAAAATTAATGCCTATTTTCAGGAACTATAAGCTAAAGCTACACCAAGCATTCGACTTCTGAAACATGGAACAAAAAAAGGGTTAGACAAAATACAGCTTCTTTGCTGTTCTAAACATCAATAAGTAAAAATTCTTCACATTTTGCAGGATAAAAGTCTAACAAGGACTCACAATCACTTCGTCCAGTAATTCATATACAAGGACAAAATTTTTCCGGAGTGAATCTTCATTGAGAATTCCAAGATAATCTTTTATGACACGTGCTATCCGCTGCAGAAGCTCCAATACAAGTGCAGGAGACACATTTATTCTTGTGGTTGCAACAAATAACAGGCTGGCAACTTTTACATGTAAATAGTTTACCCCATTGACATTCTGCACCCAAAGCAATGTACACAAATCAAACATGGTTTACGGAATTTCGCCTTACAACAGGACATACTTTCTGAAGTACCTATATATCCAAACTTCAAACAGTAATACAAAAAGTATAAGCTCCGTGCAAATATTATCTCAGCCTTGCAAAAGTTGAGAAGATACAAATGAAGGGAGAAGAGGCCCTAACTTGAGACAAAGCACTCCATGCTAATACTGTTACAAGAATGCTAATAATTAAATTGGTTAGTATTTAACAGCTGAAAAAAAATCCATATTTTTCATAGATAAGGTACAGGTCTAAAGTGGGGTCGTGACAGACCAGGATATACTTAAAGGGTCTCTTTTATTAGTATCCTGATAAAGTTTTACCCAAGTGCTTGGTTAGTTCTCCTCAGCATCGTGCAGCAGATACATCCTCTCTCTCTGTTCTTGTGCACAGCATGATGGTAAGCTGCAAATATGTAGAAGAGGTAGAGGACACATGCATGGTTTAGGCATGCATGAGCCAACCTTAGTCTATTTCCTGTATTAGTTGCAGATTTAGCTGCCTTTCTTACAACACTAGAAATATCTATTTTAGCTTTTAACCTTCCGTTCTGTTCAGTTCTAAGGTTAGAATAGGATGAAGGCATGCTGGAATCTCCAGATTTAATTCAGCGCATGAGATAGGGTTGAGTTCAGATTAATGAGGGCACAAATCCCTAGGAGATGGTCCATGCATCTCTGCATGCAATAACTCTCAGTGGGCATGCTAATCTAGGACAGCTACTCATACAAGACTGGGCACACCTCTCTAGGCTGAGTTAGGGTTAGGCTTTCTATTCTAACCTAACCAATCCACTGTGATGGGCATCTTCATTGTAAACCCTAGTATCTCCCTCTTCTATAAAGCAGACATTGGGTCATCCACTGAGAATCTGAGATGGCTCGTGAGTTTGTGATTTGACCTGCTGCTGTGTATTTCTATCTTTTCAATACATAAAATACAGATGCAGTTTTGAGTGGCTCTGTTTTGTTTTCAGCTGTTCATAATTTCCAACAGAATGGGTTTGTATTTGTAAATAACATATTTCGAAGATTGCTGGTTTGATTGAGGTTTTCAGTTTTTTTAACACGGTATCAGAGTTCTGTGTTGAAATTAGGGTTATGTTTGGGTTTTAAGCAAAAATTAAAAATTTGTACTTTAATGCAAAAATAAATTACAAAACTAGTATCGAAAAACAAAATAGTACAGCAGTAACAATATTAAATCTAATTGACAAGACAAGTTTAGATCTGATAATATTAAGACATAATTTTCATCTCTTTCAACTTTAACACTCCCCAAAGATCACTGTGTTAAAATTAGGGTTTGAAACAAGAATTTAGCAACTGCAGAAAATCATGAACAGTAAAATAGCAGTAACAAATTTAGACTAATAATAAATTAGATCTGATTAAGTTACTTTCAAATCAAACTTTGCCTCTCAAAGGCAAAGTCAACAACTGAGAATCTTCCTTATAGTCAGAGTTACTTTCAAATCAGACTTTGCCTCTCAAAGGCAAGTCAACAACTGGAACAAGAATTGACCCTTACCTGAAGGTTTGTACAAACCTAAGAGAGAGAGAGATATAAAGTGTTGTAGGATAGGGTTAGACAGGTACAGTAATAGGTACAGCAACCAAGATCAGCCCCAAAACTTTAACCAAGACAGTAAATAGGAGAAAGACACCTCGCAGCAGTCCTGAATAAACAAAGGCAGCCCTCTAACAGTGACCAACAGCCATGGCAGCCCTAAACTCAGCAGTGGGCAGCCTCAAACACAGTCCAAACAGTAGTGGCAGCCCTAACAGCCCCTTAACAAGGTAGCAGTGGTCACCTACAGGTCTTAACAGGCCTCAAACCAGCATTGGCAGCCCTGGCAGCCCTAGCAGCCCCTCAACCAGGTAGCATCACCTCTCTAGCTGACAAAGGAACCCTCAAACAGCAGCGGCATCCTCACAATGTGTCATGTCCCCAAATTTTGCATTGGATCACAATGGCCTAAGCCACTTGGCCATGTTCATGATAATTTGTCAAATTGGTGCTAAGGGTCAAATAATTGCCAAATGAACAAAGTGGGTCACATGAAGAGTAAATTCCCAATTCAAAGTTTGTAATGTCCCCATCCAAATAAATTATCATGGAGGAAAAATTCCACTAACCTACTAGTTCCCTAGGTTGGGATGGAAGCATCAAAATTTGGAATAAGGGAGCTACAAGACCCAAAATGACCTTAGACTTACAAATTCACATTAAATGGGCCAAATAAACAATAATAAAGAGGAAAATGAGGTGGCATTGGATCATAAGGGCGCATAAGAGGTTGTGGGACCCACATGTGGCAAGATTCCCCACTACACTTGGCATCATTCTCACACAAATTTGAGTTCAAGGTGAAGGGTAACATACTTGCGGTAGATGAAGAGGCAATATTCATGGCAAGAATCATGGAGGCTCAACTTGGAGTGGAAGAGTAACTCCCACTGAAGAGGAAGAAGCATAATAGACAAATGGTGACACTTGTGACAAGATTCCATGGCATCTATGACAACAATGATGAAGAAATCTATGACAAATTCAGACCTGATGGCAAACCTATGACAAATCTGACATATCGGGGCTAAAAATAGCCACCAAGAGGGCGCATAGAGGGAGTTATGGTTAGCCAAGATTCCCAATTCAAATTAGGGAAAGAGGAGTGCAAGAATTAGGAGGACAAGTGTCTCATGAAGGAATCAATTACTAACTCGAGTTGGGTGAGTGTCTTGGAGGGAAATTTGACCTCGTGAGTCCACATGAAGTTAGTAAAAGAGGGGTATGAGGAAGGAGAGCAACTTTTGGATCATTTTGTTTTGCACTCTTGGAGAGCTTAGCTTGTCCATGCACGGTGGATGTTTACCTTCCCTGCTATTGAACCAATTTCGAAGGTGAAAGATCCATGTCCAAGTTGGTTGGAGGAGAGGCCATTCAGACCTCTTATCAGAGCTTAAATCAAGTGTTTTGTTGCAGGTTCGAGTCCCTCTTAAGTTCGAGCTCATCTCATATGTCTTCTTCTACTATCTCTTCTTTCAATCTCTTCTCAATGTCTATGTTCTAGTGTTAATGGTGCATTAATGGCTGCATAGAATTTGATGAGAGTGTCTCTGTGACTCCATGGATGTAATATCAGATGTATGGCATTGTATTGAACTGCATATATGAGCCATAGCTCGAAATCTCAAGTGTATCACGTAAAAATACCAATGCAAACCTCTCATTCGAGCTAGTTTCCCTCTATCTTTACTTGTGGTCTTTTGGAGTAATTATGCATATGTTTTGTATCAGACTTTCTCTGAGTTTTTGCAGCTACTTGAGCAGCCTCTGATGTACTGTAGATAACCAAGTCACTTTATGCAGGGCCCTTGGGCATTTGATTGAAGTTTATAAAACAATTTCCATGTCCTTTGTTGACAATTTCCAAGCAATATCTATGTGTCACAACTTTATGTTTTATGGATGTAATAGCAGATTATAGAACATGATAAATGCTGCATTTTGGTTGCCCTTGACGTCTGTTACCCAAGCCAAGCCTCTGTTCAGAAATTAGGGAAGGTCGTACAGTGTTTGGGAAGCCAAAAAGTCAAAGACTAGTGAAGGGTTTCAACATCGAATTCACTAGTATTTTTCCCTTTCATTCCTCCTTGATTAATGCAAGTCATAAATGCCTTTAGCAAGTGTCTGAGTGTCCAGTAGATGCATTAGGATGTCCTAAGACCTCTCAAGCCCTTCCACTAGTTCAAGGTTCGAAATTGGCCAAAATTGAGTAAGCTTTCATGGTAGGGATATTATAGTGGTATCATAGCATGGTCCTTGCACCTGTGCATTGGATCATCCATTGAAGAATAAAATTGCAGCCATATCCTACTCTGATGATGATTTCTATGAGTTGTATGAGGATGATGAGCAGTATGATGATGATTACGATGAGCAATATGAAGAGTATTGCAGACAGTATGAGGAACCCTCTTGCAGTACTTCTACCCAGTTCACATTCAGAGATGATGATGGTTACTATTGCGATCACTTGTACAATGAATATGAAGACAGGGGGATCACACCACTAAGGAAAGATCCTTTGAAGGAAATAGCATGGTGGAGGGAAACTTGCAAAACCCTACCCCAACAACATCAAGCCTATAGTGTTATAATGAAGTCATCCCCAGTAGTTCCTTTCGAATTTTTTGTGGATGCTTTGTTTGGATATAGGCCCAAGAATGAAGATGTGGAGTTAGTGAAGAAAGGTCTATGCCCTTCTTACAAAAGACCTTGGAGAGAAAATCATATATGTTTGAGTGAAAAGGAGGAGCTAAATGAGGAGACCACCACCAGTGTTGGGAAAGATAAGACCACAATCCTTACTACTGAGGGTTGTCAGCATAATGAAGCCATCACCTATTCTACTAAGGATCATCTAGAGGCATCTATCACAGAGAACATGGATCACAAAGTAACTACTAATGGTTGCTCAAGTTTTCTAGAAGCATATACCGATGGATGCTATGATGTGGTGCCTACTGATGGGTACCAAGATTGCATGGAGACATATACTAATGGATGTCCATCCCTCTATATTGGTGACATAGAGATCAGCCTTGATGAGGTTGCTGCAAGTGCCAACTCCATTGAGCACGAAGAAGAAGACCTTGTAGCAGCAAAATATGAACCAAGATCAGCTTCCCAGTCACCACTTGAGCTTCCATGTGAAGTTGATCCCAAGAAAAAAGAAGAAGAGGAGGTTCGCTCTCATGAACCACCCTTCATTGAAGGGTCTTTGAAGATGAGTGAAAGGAAGATCTATGAGGCCCTTAGCATACTCCATGACACTCAAGCATTGGTGACAAACTCTTGTTGGCGAGTTTCTTCATTGTAGGAGCCATCTATCCTTAAAAACATGTAGAAGATTCAAAGAGCAATGTGCAACATCGAAGGTAATTTTATGTCTTTGCTTTTTTATAGAAACAATTTGGTTAAGCTTAATGAATGGTTACATGAGGCATACTTGAAGAATAATGAGGATATTCATAAGCTCAAAATTCAAAATGAGCAACTTCTTGAGAGGTTGCAAGATACTTGTTCTTCCTCCTATGTTTCAGATTGTCATATGGTAGATTGCTTGGAGGATTCTCATGACATGATGAATCATGAGAAACATGGCAATTTGCATGTGCTTGACGTGTTTGAAGATGATCTCGGTGAGAGCCAATCACTTGTTGTGGTGGAAGAGCAACTTGAGTTGCCTCTTGATGATGGTTATGCACTTTTTGAAGAAGTGCATGATTCCACTACCTTGGAACCAACCTATGAGGGAAGTTTCACATTTTTGAGGGAGGTGCATGATCCTACCCCTATGGAGTCTTCACATGATGAAACTTTTGCACTTTCTGATCATTTGGGTAGGTTGGTTCATTCTCCTACATCCTACACTTCCACATTTTGCAGCATCCATCCTAATGAAGTATGGGTGAAAGGTTTCTTTCTGACGGTGCCACATGAGGAGTATGAAACTCCTATCTCTCCTTTTGATAATGACATGACTAGAGCACCTTCTTCTTTACATTTGCAGCAGCATCCATTGCTCTCATTTGACGACTCTCACATACATGGGTGCACCTATGATGTTCACTTGAGTCACTTGAAGACTCATGATTTTCCTTGCTCCTTGCTTAGTTCATTTGATGTTGGAGAAACCTCATCCAATACTTGGGTGAAGAGATTTATGATTGGAGCACATTCTTATTGGCAGCAACATCCTTTGTTATTTCTTGATGATACACATATTCATGGGTGCATATATGATACTCATTCTTGTTCTTGCTCACTATGTAATTCACTTGATGGGGGAGTTTCTTCATCCAACGTTTGGGTGAAAGCACACATGGCAATGCTCTATGACACCTCCCACACTTTCTTGGAGCAACATTCTTGGACATCGGACCCTCACCTATGTCATTGGAGCAAATTTGATTGGTCACTTGATGCTTGTATGCACTTGGCAAGTGATGGTCTACTTACTTGGATGTACAAGCACTTTCATGATTCTTTGATGAGGCACCTTCTTGATGTACATTTGTATGATGTTGTTATGTACTTTGATGATCTATCTTTTGTACTTATGATGTTTGGGAGGATGCTCATTAGAGAGTGGGATCCTAGCATCTCTCACCTTGATCTCAAATTTTGTGTTATTTTGCTCATTAATGGAATGCACCAGTTATGGGATCTTGGCATTCCACACTTGGTTGAAATAATTTGGAGGATATTGTACACCTCCTACTTTGAGGTATTGTTTTGGGATACCTTGTGCATGATAGGAATGCACAAGCATTGGGACATGGGCATCCCACATTTTGATTTGTATATATTCACACTATGTATTGATGGGGTGCACAAGTGTTGGGACCTTGGCATCCCATACTTGCTAGATTGGTTCTTGATGACATTGTGCACTAGGAGAGTGCGCAAGCAGTGGGACCCAGGCATTGTTGATCATTGGTCATTCATTGGGAGCACATTTTGGTTGGTTGGCTTGAGGAAGCAAGCCTCTTCTCTTCCCCATGGGTTCATCTTTACAGTAGATAGTGATGGTTTCCTACATGGGAAACATATTTTTGGATGGACTTATGTTTTTGTTCTTGCAGGGTGTTATGATGACTTCCATGTGACTCTTATGCATTGCATAGTGTCTGCATAGTGTCTGACTCGGTTACACGAACCGTGGGTGCGATCGGAATCGGCTGAAGAATCTGATACGGGTGCGGCACTCATCCCAAAATTAGGAATCGGGGATTCAGAACCCTAACCCTAATTAACCCTAATTATCCTACATTTATTATACGTAAACAACTTTAGAATAGTCAAAACTAGGTGGAAGATTCCGAAGAAGAATTTGAGAATCCGATTCGGAAGAATCCGATTCGAGTGCAGTTAGGCCTAGGGCCGAATCCAGTAACTATGGTGTCTAAGTGTCAAATGCCTTTAACAAGTGTCTGAGTGTCCAGTAGATGCATTAGGATGTCCTAAGACCCCTCAAGCCCTTCTAGACAGAATTCGAAAGCATTTGGGAGCATTTGGGACAACTTGGGTTTCACTAGTTCAAGTTTTGAAATTGGCTAAAATTGAGTAAACTTTCATGGTAGGGATATTACACAATGAGTAATGGCACCCTCACAACAAGCCGCAGCAGCCTTCGGCAGGCCTAGAATGGCAGCGATAACCTCAAACTAGGTGGCGGCACCTCCAAAACAGGCAGCAAAACGCTAGAGTAGATCTCGGCCCTCTCAGACAAGGCAGCAGCACCCTATTGCAGGCTCAGACAAGTCAACGGCATCCTCAAACATGCAACAGCAAACCCTAAACAGATCTCGGCCCCATCAAGACAATTAAAACTGAGGACGGCAGCCTCTAAACAACCCTCTAACAACTGAAGATAACCTTAGGAAGTATGCAAAAACCCTAGGAAGATGGCTCATCCCTAAAACAAACTTGAAACCCTTGATGTCATCCAAAAACCAAAGTGTTGGAAACCCTACATTAGTCACAATAAATCAGAGTTGAGTTATATCTTCAAGATACTCACACAATGAAAAATTAGACTTGTATTTATAACCTCTTAATGACTTCTAGAAGGATCTTCCTTCTAATTCTTCATTGACTTAGGGTTACTCAAACAAGGTCAAGTCATCCTATCTTTTAGGAGGTTACCAAACAAAAAAATATAATTTAATGTTATGATGTCTTTAGGAGTGGGTAACAAAGACATAAGGGGTACGACAACATAAGGGGGGTCGCTAGCACCCAGGACCAAGAAAGAAGGGTCTGTAAATTTCCTTAAAATCCAACTAGAGTTAAAGTATGCCAGATTAATTTTAATTAAACCCAATTGCCACAATTAACCACACATGGTTTTCTTCACTATGCAGCAGAAAATAAATACTGAAAGAAATACCAATCACATCAATGGAGACAACAAAAATCTTTTTGGGTATAAACCCTCAGACAAAACCCAAGATGGGAAAATCGGTGCAACAGTCTAAGATGAAATTTTATTATGAAGATATGGAACAAGTACAATCCAAAAAATTGATTTACCAAACCTGGCAAAATCGAACCAACGAAACTCACTGAGAAAACCCCAAGCCTGATCAGCCCTCTCTGCGTAGTTGTACGGTCAGTTGTATGGAATCCGTACGGCTCTGCATCAGTTGTACGGACAGATCCGTACGGCTTTCTGCTCACACGTGCGAGTCCTCTACGGCTGTTGTACAGCCGAGCTGTAGACTTGTACGGCCCTCTATCTGCAATATCGTACGACCCTCTTTCTCTCTACCTGATCACTCTATCAATCTACTGAATGATTACTCCTCCGTCTTCTTCTCTGCAAACTTCTCTCTCAAACGTATCTTTCTATCTGTGTCCTCTCAACCAAATCGATCCTCCTTTTAACTCAATGGCCAAGCGAAAACCCTAACATCTCACTATGGATCTATGGATGAGATCATCCGGTGAGATTCAATGGCCAAGATTAGATTAGCCATCACTTTAATTATTTCACTTGCACTTTATAAAAGTGACTCCATTAAGTCAATTAATAATTAGATCACTTAATGTACTTTTCCTAAGTCTAAACTTTGGAAAAGACATCAAATACATTTGGCTTCCTGATTTAAGTCTTTCTTGCATGCAAGGACACATGCAATGCAAAAAGTCCTTCCTTGTTGCCACTTTCTAACACTCCCTCTCAATGAGGAAGGGATTCAATAGCAACCCCAACTTGTCTCTGAACTTCACAAACTTGAGTTTGCAAAGTGCCTTGGTGAATATGCCTGCCACCTGCTCATTTGTCTGAATGTACTCCAACCGAATGGTTCCTCTCTGAACACAATCTCTAAAGAAGTGATACCGGATGTCAATGTGCTTAGTCCTATCATGAAACACTAGATTCTCATAAAGGTTGATACCACTCTGATTGTCACAGTGAACTATAGTAGTCTCTAGCTCACTCTCGAATAATCCTGAGAGCAAATTCTTCAACCACATCCCCTCACATGCTACCATGTTGGCTGCCATGTACTCAGCCTCTGCCGAGCTCAATGCAACTGATTTCTGCTTCCTGTTGAACCAAGAGACAACCCCTGATCCAATGCTGAAGCAGCAACCTGAAGTGCTCTTTCGATCCTCTATACATCTTGCCCAGTCAGGATCTGTGAAACCTATCAACTGTATACTACCACTGCGCTCATAAACCAATCCATACTCCATTGTGCCTCTGATATAGCAAAGTATGTGCTTCGCAGCTGTCCAATGCACTCTTCGAGGGTTCACCATGAACTAACTCAAAGAGTTAACTGCAAAACTAATGTCTGGTTGAGTGTTGACCAGATACATAAGCGCCCCGATAAGCTGTCGGTACAATGTAGGATGAAACTCCTCTGATCCTGATACATCAATCTTACTCCAGTTCGTAACTAGAGGTGTGGCCATAGATCTACAGTCCTCCATTCCGAATCTCCTCAAGATCTCTACTGCATACTTCCCCTGTCCAATGAAGAAGCCCCCATCTTTCTGCCAGACCTCCAGACCTAGGAAGTAATGAATCAACCCAAGGTCTTTCATCTCAAACTCTACTGCAAGATTGGACTTGCAGTCGCCGATTAGCCTCTCATCTCCTGTAAGAAAGAGATCATCCACATATAGTACCAGTATGAGAGGTACCTCACCTGACAAGAAGTACAGGTTATGGTCTGCCTCACTCCGCTAGAACCCCATCTCCCGTAGATAGTTGTCGATCCTCGAGTACCATGCTCGAGGTGCCTGCTTGAGCCCGTAATGAACTCTCTGCAACCTGCATACATGTGACTCTCTACTCCTCACCTCAAACCCCTCTAGATGCTCAATATAAACCTCTTCCTCAATAACTCTGTTGAGGAAGGTTGTCTTCATGTCCATCTGATGAACGTGCCAACCCATCTCTGCTGCCAATGATAGGATAGTCTAAATAGAAGAATACCTGGCGACAGGGGCAAAGGTTTCCTCATAGTCAATACCTTCCTTCTGCGAATACACCTTAACCACGAAACGTGCCTTGTACTTCTCCACACTTCCGTCTGTTGCATGCTTTACCTTAAGATCCATCTGGATCCCACCACCTTTTTACCTTTTGGCCTCCAAACAACCTCCCATACCTGGTTCTTCATGATTGAGTCATACTCCTCAACCATGGCCTCCTGCCATACATCATGTTGTGTAGCCTCTTCAAAACTGGAAGGCTCGGAGTCAATCAACTCTGTCATCAGTGCCATATAGCTGTGTCTATCTAGTGGTTTGCTCCGCCTCATGGAGCTTTGTGGAAGACTCACCTACCTGGAATCCTGAACTGTGAACCTGTACCACCTAGGCCGTGGCCTAGTGTCTGCCTACTGCGGTTGTTGGATATCCTCCTCCTACTGCTGCTCATCCTCCACATCAATGATAGGAGGATCCTGTCCACTTGACCCCCTCTGACTACCAGAACTTGTGCCATGTGCCTGTGACTCCTCCAGCTTGACTCTCGAGTCCTCAGCTGGCTACTCCTGTGTTGGTAAGTCCATAGATCTTCTCAAGGCTCTGTCCTCATCAAACTGGACATCCCTGCTCACAAAGATCCTCTTGCGAGTCGGGACATAAACTCTATATGCCTTGGAAGTCTCACTATAACCAACTAGAAGCCCCTTCTCTCCTGAAGGGTCCAACTTCTTCCTAGTGTCAGCATGAATGTGACAATAGCAGACACTCCCAAATATGTGTAAGTGACTCACATCTGGTCTAGTGCCTGTGAATACCTCCTCAGGTGTCTTCCCCCCCCAACGTTGTGTGAGGACACCTGTTCTGGACATATACTACAGTCCGAAATGCCTTGGCCCATAGGAATAGTGGTAATCCCTGATCAAATAGCATGGCCTTGGCTGCACTCACCAGTGTCCTGTTCTTCCTCTCTGCCACTCCATTCTGTTGCGGGGTATGAGGAACGGTGTGCTCCTTCTTGATCCCCTCTGATGAACAGAATTCCATGAACTCTTTACCAGTGTACTCACCACCATTGTTAGTCCTCAAAATCAGGATCTTTCTCCATGTTTAGTTCTCCACGAGAGTCTTAAACTCTCGGATCCGATCGAAGACCTCTGACTTGGCCTTCAGAAAATAGATCCAAGTTTTCCTGGAATAGTCGTCAATGAAAGTGACGCAATAGTTGTAACCACTGAAAGAATGAACACTCGTCGGTCTGCAAACATCCAAATACACCAAGTCCAAGGCTCCCTTAGACTTGTGCTCACTCTGTGGGAAAGGTTTCTGATGTTCTTCCCCAACGCACAACCCTTGCAGCGGTTGTGCTTCTCCTCCTGTACTGAAGGAACTCCAATGACTGCCTGTCTCAGATGCCTCAGTGCACCATGGTGTAAGTGTGCCATCCTCTTATGCCACAACTCACAATCATTTCTGCTGCTACTGACCAGAGCCTTTGCAGGATCAACCTGTAGTCTGTAAACCTTCCCACTCCCGACCCCAATCATCCTATCCAATCTCTGATCTGACCCATGTGGCCTGATGAATACTTTCCTATCCCGGAAAGTCACTAGAAAACAATTGTCTTCTAGTGTAGAAACTGATATGAGATTCTTCGTCATCCCTGGGACATATAACACATCACCAAAACTGATGGGCTTTCCAGACTCCCTCTGAAACATAACAATACCAACACCCTGCGCCTGATACCGCACATCATCTCCTAACTCAATGTGGAGATTCACTCCACCCTCCTACAAGCTCTTGAAGAACCCTCTATGTCCTGTCATGTGACAAGATGCACCACTGTCCACATACCGGATGTTGTTGCTAATGGAGCTTGCCATGCAAGCTATCAAGCAAAAGTCCTCGTCAAAACTCTTGCTGAAGTCATCCACCTCTGCTGAACCTGCCATCTGTGTGTTCTTCTTTTTCCTATCTGGGCACTGGGAAGCAAAGTGTCCATGCTTGTGGCATACGAAACACTTGACCTTTGACATGTCAAGGTTCTTCTTACCACCCTTCTTCTTCTTTGCCTTCCCCTTACCCTTGCTTGTTAGGGATAGAGCCTCTTCATCCACGATCTCTGGGGCACAGCTGGATGAAGCTGATCCTTGACCCATACGAGTCTCTTCCTGCACAAAGTCATCCCACAATCTCTGCCAGTCAAGGAGCTTCTCCCTAGCCACCACGCCTTTAACAAAGACGTCCCATGGTTTAGAAAAGCCATTGAGGGCTATGCGAACTAGCTCGTCATCCTCAGTCTTAGAGCCAACTGCTCCAAGCTCATCTCTAATCTGTGTCAGCCTTGTGAGAAAGGGGACCACTCCTTCACCCTTGGCCATCCTGGCACTGCGCAACCTCTCCTGCAGCACCATCTTCTGATTTTCATTCTTGCTCTAGTAAAGACTCTCCAAAGCATTCCACATCTCTAATGCGGTCTTCTTCCCGGATAGGTGGCGGACTATGTGGTCCTTCACCCCATCCAAGATGATCAACATAGCTCTGGAATCTATCTTCTTCCACTTTACTAACTCTGTCGGATCTGTAGGAGCAACCTTTTGGCTGTCAATGTGCTCCTCTGCATCACTAACATCCAGGATCCTGGTGATCCTCTCTTTCCAAGTAGGAAATTTTTGTGCCCCCTGGTGCTATCCTCAACTCTCAACTGTACGACCATAATGAAGTGTACTTGTAAACCCTTGGATAGATATGCCCCTAATCTATCCAACTACTGCTGCTTTCTTTCAGATCTGCTCAGAAGAGCTCTGATACCATGCAAATTTCCTTAAAATGCAACTAGAGTTAAAGTATGCCAGATTAATTTTAATTAAACCCAATTGCCACAATTAACCACACATGGATTTCTTCATTATGCAGCGGAAAATAAATACTGAAAGAAATACCAATCACATCAATGGAGACAACACAGATCTTTTTGGGTATAAACCCCCGGACAAAACCCAAGATGGGAAAACCGGTGCAGTAGTCTGAGATGAAATTTTATTATGAAGATATGGAACAAGTACAATCCATAAAATCGATTTACCAAACCTGGCAAAATCGAACCAATGAAACTCACTGAGAAAACCCCAAGCCTGATCGGCCCTCTAGGAGTAGCAGTACAGTCAGTTGTACGGAATTCATACGGCTCTGCGTCAGCTGTATGGACAGATCTATATGGCTTCCTGCTCACACGTGCGGGTCCTCTGCGGCTGCTGTATGGCCCTGCTGCAGACTTGTACGGCCCTCTATCTGCAAGATCGTGCGACCCTCTATCTGCAACATCGTACGGCCCTCTCTCTCTCTGCCTGATCACTCTGTCGATCTACTGAATGATTGCTCCTCCGTCTTCTTCTCTGCAAACTTTGCTCTCAAACTTCTCTTTCTGTCTCTGTGTCCTCTCAACCAAATCGATCCTCCTTTTAACTCAATGGCCAAGCGAAAACCCTAACATCTCACCATGGATCTATGAATGAGATCCCCCGCTGAGATCCAATGGCCGAGATTAGATTAGCCATCACTTTAATTATTTCGCTTGCACTTTATAAAAGTGACTCCATTAAGTCAATTAATAATTAGATCACTTAATGTACTTTTTTTTAAACTAAACTTTGGAAAAGACATCAAACACATTTGGCTTCCTGATTTAAGTCTTTCTTGCATGCAAGGACACATGCAATGCAAGAAGACCTTCCTTGTTGCCACTTTCTAACAAGGTCAACACAAGACAAAGCTAACACAAGGCTAACCACCATAAATCAAGGATGGGTAAACACCCCTTCAAACCACAAGACCAAAGGTGTAACCACAAAGTGGGAAGACAACCCTTTTACCCACAAGACTTCAAGCTTACACTCCATGGATTATTTGAGCAAATAGACGGTGAGTGGGTTAGAAGATGTATATATGCAGTTTGGCGGGAGCCGATTACATTAGCAGGAGCGGAGTCAGTTCTTAGTACTTGGTTTCTACCAGAGGATTACATGGATACTTCAATGACTATTAGCATGGTACGGCAGCAGTTCATTGGAGTTGGGTTTGGTGGACCCCTTAGTTGGTGGTGGGATCCAGGCATTCATCTGCACGATGGATTGTTTCAGGTGGTAGAGGTGATCGACAGAGTTGTGAGGGTGATCGATCCGCTATATTTATGGGATGACAATGGAGGAGAGGTTGAGACTTCTTTCTGGCAGAGCCGACTTTCTTTCCTGGTATTCAGGATTGAGATTGACAGTGGAACCACTACAGAGGAGATGGCCAGCTTTCGCTTTCAGGTGTTTATTAGTGGGTTGCTTAGGTTTGGATGCATGACAGAGCAATCTTCTGAGGAGTTTGTGCAGCTTATGATTGCTTGGCTCTTCAGGGGCAGACAGATGGATTCTGGTGTTAGCACTAGGCAGACCAACGCTCGAGGTAGAGAGCGCTTCACATCACACAGGCTAGTGGGGGACTCGGATGACTTCACCTTTTTCAGGTAGATTGGAGGTAGGTTTGCATGGAGAAACTGGGTAGAAATTATGTCAGGTCAACAAAGTAAGTCGAGACCTGCATTGATGCAGCCTTCGACAAATTTTGAGCAGCCATGGGGGAGCCTATTGTTAGATTGCATCACAGGTAAACTGAGGATGCAAGGTGCGGAGTATATATGTGCAGAGACTCACCGGTTATCAGAATTCTTGCAAATTCCGGAGATTTCCTCGGAGTATAGGGCAGTGCGAGTGATAGAGTTGTCCCTTGAGGAGATGATCAGAGTTCATGAGCAGCCTAGAGTCGTTACCAGTGACCGGAGCAGATTTCCTTTGTCGATATTTGAGGTCAAGTATGACAGCAGAATTGCAGACTTCACTTGGTTTCCTATACACTACACCATTCATAGTGAGGTGGCCAGCTCTTACATATATTTATGCTTGGAGTTCCAGGAGAGGTGGATGTTGATAGAGCATGACAAATAGTTGATGATGATCAGGGTGGCTCAACGACTACATGATGGTCTCTTCTTTTGGGTAGTAGGGAACCCTGAGATTGCAGCAGTGGGTGGTACAATAGTTAGCATGAGGACGAGAGTCAACTATCACTTTCAGGAGCCTATCTATATGGAGCAGTGGATTAGCTTCCTAGGTGGGAGACCTTATGAGGGATTGATACAGTGTTTACTGGCTTGGATGATTAGGAGTCTACAGGATGCTCCTTGTCAACACTGCACCGGGATGTGGTGGATGCAGTAGGTACTTCATAGTTCTCAAACCGATTTGGGACCCTAGAATTCAGTGACAGGCAGTTTAGTGGTTATTAGAGGCTGCTTTCAAGAGGTCTCATGTCATGGTACCTCACAGGACAATACTTTGCGTAAAAGGTGCTACAGATCTCCTAGGATGATTTGGGACCCTGGGATTTTCCCTAGATTCAATTGGTTCAGTTTGATTGATTAGGGAGTTGTGTTGGTATTGCGTGAGGACAAGCAATCTTGGCGAGAGAGGACTGCAATGTTCCCTTTTTAACATATAGTGGAATTGACTAAGGATTGATACCATTTACACCATAAGAAGATCTTAAGCATGGTTATTATATCATCAGTAGGTAAATAGGGGCCTCAGGAACTAGGGGCCACCTGCATGCATGTCATGCAAGCCATATTTCATATTGCATGCACTAAATCTCCTTCATTGAGCCTCCATGCACTCTGGAAGCATTACATGCAAGTCAACTGGAAATTAGAAGATAAAGCAACCTAGTCATGCAAAAGTTAGGTCAAAATTTAGGTCAGGCCAAATGAATGTTATAAAAGAAAGCTAAAGTGAGTGAGTAATGCGGCTTATATGATTATTGATTAGAGAAGTCGATTTGGAGAGCTCAGTGAGCTAATTTGGGGTTGAGTGCACACACTCAACTATTCAGTGTATTTCGGTAGCGAAATATATCTTCCCTAATCACTATCAGGTTGGATCATCCAGCTTCAGCATTGCTATCATCATCAAGTATCGATCTTTAGCATCTTGCAGGGTTCGAGTTACAAATTGGACTGAAGGAAATCGCCATCCTTGCATGAGCGAATTGCTCAAGGAGAGACTCATTCATATCTTAGGCTACAGGGTTCAGATCTTCTGCATGTTGGCTCCATTCTTCCGAAAGAAGTACTATTACCCTACCCCTAGAAGAAGGGCTTCTTAGTTGGACTATCGAGCTAGTTATCAGCATCTCCATCCTCCAAAGGACATCCTCCCTTGCATGGGTTACTTTCTCAGAGGAGGGGTTCACATTTTAGGCTTCTATGAACCTATAAGAAACAGATCATATACATATAGCACCAAAATGAGCAAATCAGCCTTGAAAAATATGAAATATAAGTTGGGATCTGCTCCACTTTTGTTGAAATCCATACTCTGCAAGTATCCACTGATCCTAGAATACCATGCCCACGGTGCCTACTTAAGTCCATACAAGGCTTTTTTCAGCCTGCAAACATGGAACTCCTTCCCATTGACCTCAAATCCCTGAGATGCTCGATGCACACCTCTTCCTCGATTATCCCATTAAGGAAAGTTGCCTTCACATCCATCTAATGTATCCTCCATCCCATAATGGAGACCAAAGACATCACGGCTCTTATGGAAGTGTACCTGGCAGTTGGAGCAAAGGTCTCCTCGTAATCCACTCCCAAGAAACCTCTACCCACAAACCTCACTTTGTACTTCTCTACGTTGCCATCTGCCACATGCTTGATCTTATAGAGCCATTAAAAAGTCATTATTGAATTCCCCTCCAATCTAGGCACAATGTCCCAAACATCATTCTTCATGATGGAGGTGTACACCACCATGGCATCCCTCCAAACCTATTGGTCTACAGCCTCCTGAAAACTAGAAGGCTCGGAATCTATGATGTTGTTCATCAACGTCGTGTAGTTTGGAAACTTCTTTGAAGGTTTGCTCTCCCTAAATGAACTCCTAGGAGCCTCAACATGCTCTTGAGCGTCCCTCAATGTCTATCTGAACCATCGAGGTCTCTCGATAGAACTAGTACGAGTTGGTGGCTCCTCCTCTGCTTCTAAAGATTGTCACCCTGAACTAGAAGTCATTGGTGACCCTGGCTCAACCTTTGGAGCTTCCTACTCGTCATCCTTTGTCACTGGAATAGGCTCATGAGATTTCCTGGATGCAAAGTATTTCTCAAACTTTACATCTCTGCTTACAATTGCCTTTCTCTCCCTTGGAATATCGATCTTGTAGGCATTTGAAGTCTCACTATAACCAACAAACAAACCCTTCCTAATGGAGGGCTCCCACTTGGTCCTTTTTGTTAGTTTTTACTCGATCCCAAATCCGATTTACAGTCACTAATAATTTCTACAATTATTAACAGAAAATACACTGAGATCCTAACTAATTATGCAACGAAAGAACACAGGAAATCACACACATTTGACACTTAGATTTACCTTGGAAAACCCCAACTGGGGAAAAACCAACAAACAGTGATTTTTTATTAAGATAAAAATCTTAGGTTCTCGTCCTAGGAAAATGGCCCACTGAGGAAAAACACAATGACAGAATGCTAGCCTTCACACCTCAAGATCAATCCTTCGATCTTGCTGGTTGCTAACCTTCAGCTGCCCCTTGCTCGTTTTCTCTAACCCTACCCTTGTACCTGCACACTTGGCTAAAAGTCCTTCTCCAACCACTCAATGATATCCCACTCGCTTTGTGTGACTGACGTGTGTCTCGTCCTCTCACCTAGGTTTCCTTTTATAACATTACAATATGCAAATACTTGGGCCAATACCATGGGTTATACTATGGGCCCTCTAGATCACTTTACAGAAAGTAATTACAAAAGTACATTCACCCTAATAGTTCACTTTACTAAAGTGAATCTCCTAAGTCTAAGAGTCAATAATGATGTCTTCCACCTATTACACAATGTCCACATGGAAGTACCTATCTGACGCTACAAAAATCAACACTCTTCTCGACTGGTATATGGATGTAAACTAGAGAGCCAAAGATGTGGAAATGACTAACCTCTGGCTTCACACCAATGAATGCCTCCTCTTGTATCTTGTCCCCCAAAATCCTATGAGGACACATGTTCTGGATGTAGATTGTTGCATTGCATGCTTCTGCCCATAGAAACATCAACAAATCCTGATCATGTATATGGCCTTAGCAACCCCTATGATGGATCAATTCTTCTACTCCACAACCCCGTTTTGTTATGGGTTGTACGAAACAGTGAACTCCCTCTTAATTCCTACATATCCTCGAAATCGTTGGAGGTATACTCACCCCCCATTGTCCGATCTCAAAACTTTGATCTTCTTCCCTGTATGGTTCTCCACGAGAGCTTTGAACTCCTGAAACCTGCTAAAGACCTCATCCTTGGTATTTGAGAAGTAGATCCAAGTTTCGCAAGAGAAGTCATCAATGAAGGAAACATAGTACATGCTTCCTATGATTGATGCGACTAACATCAATCTGCACACATCCGAATGCACCAAATCTAGGATCCCCTTAGACCTATGCTCAATGCTTGGGAAAGCAACCTTGGCATGCTTGCCAAGCGTGCACCCTCTACATACACCATGCTACTCAATGTTGAACTCTAAAAGACCTATGACGATCTCCCCTTAGACCTCTTGTTCCATAACTCATATAAGTTATGTGTTATGTTCTAGGTCTTGAACAGGATCACCCTGTAACCTGTATAAATTGCATTCTCTAACCCCAATCACCTAAGTTGATACTAGACTAAACTCTTTCAATCTTATGAGGACTTGTTGATTCTTGAACTCTACTGCATAGCCCTTATCTTGCATGACCAAAACTGAAAGCAAATTCTTCCTGCGAACTGGAACAAATAACACATCATCAAAGTCTAAAGAGTTACATGACTAGAGTTGAAAAGGGATGGTTCCAACTCCTACTACTAAATACTTGGCATCATCACCAAGCTTGACCCAAACTCCATAGACATGCTCTGTTAGACTTGAAAATAGTTCTCATGCAAATGTCATATGCCTAAATGCTCCATTGTCCACATACCACATGTTCTTCAGAACTATACTGGAAGAAAGGCAAGATACCATCAAGAAATCAACTCATTCATCTGAGTTGCAGCCAAGGCTACTACTTGATTTTGTTGTTGCTTCCTTTTACCCTTCTTCATTTCCAAACTCTATTGCATAGCCCTTATCTTGCATGACCAAAACTGAAAGCAAATTCTTCCTACGAACTAGAACAAATAACACATCATCAAAGTCTAAAGAGTTACATGACTAGAGTTGAAAAGGGATGGTTCCAACTCCTATTACTGAATACTTGGCATCATCACCAAGCTTGACCTAAACTCCATAGACATGCTCTGTTAGACTTGAAAATAGTTTCCATGCAAATGTCATATGCCTCAATGCTCCATTGTCCACATACAACATGTTCTTCAGAACTGTACTGGAAGAAAGGCAAGATACCATCAAGAAATCAACTCATTCACCTGAGTTGCAGCCAAGGTTACTACTTGATTCTATTGTTGCTTCCTTTTACCCTTCTTCCTTTCCAAACACTGTAATGCATAATAGTTGTTATGACATATGGAGCACTCGATTTGATTCAAGTCCTTCTTCCCTAGCTATGAAGTTGACTCCTCACTCTTCATCTTACCCTTGCCAAGTCCTTTACCTCTACCCTTCTTTGTTTGACGAATTAGGGCATGCTCACTATCACCTCCCTACCTATTGATCTTGGACTCCATCTGAATTTCCTCATAGATAAAGTCATCCCATAGTCTTTCCCAAGAGGGAATGTTTTCCCGAGCATAAATACCCTAGACAAATGTTTCCCATTGAGGTGGGGACCCATTTAGTGCCTTGTTGACTAGCTATTTATCTTCAACCTTCTCCTCAACTACTGCAAGCTAGTCACGAATCTGTGTGACCTTCATCAAGTAACAGGTGATAGTGTCTAATTTGGTCATCTCAACATATCTGAGTTTGTTATGCAAAAGCATCTTCCTGTTAATGTTCTCGCTCTAGTGAAGACTAACCAGGGCATCGAACATGTCCTTCGTCATCATCTTCTCAGGTGTGTGAGGGATCAGATGATCCTTTATAGCATCCATGATCATATGCTTAGCTCTCACTTCTTTCTTCTTGTGAGTTACCAAAAGTTGTGGATCTATCAACCAATGAAGCACCACTCATGCCATACTCGCAAGTTAGAACGAGTAAACCCTAGAACCAGTTACTCGCAGCAAACTCGTCTTAAACTCGTGGAACTTACCCTAACTCGCGAAAACTCGGCCCAAACTCAACCTTACTCGCTCGAACTCAGTAGTCAAAGGGAAAATACACCCCTGCGGAAACAATAGAACAAACGCCAATGTGCTGAATTGTCGATGGGCATTCTGATTGCCAATGGGTATGCAATTGTCGATGGGTATTCTGATTATCGAAACGTCGATGGGTATTCTGATTGCCGATAGATTAGCCACCAAGTGCACCCATGATTTGTCTGTGGAAATGTGTGGGATGGGTGTTCCACTAAGTCGACGTCATTTATGTTTTACAAGCTAATGAAGGGATCTAATTTAATTTGGGTATAAGGTTACTATTAGTTAATTTATAAAATATTAACTATAAATATATTATATTGCACAATTTATTATATTAAATATTAAATATTAAATATTTTTTATATATAAATGTAATATAAAATTATATTTGATAAGTTAATTTATAAAATATTTATATTTTGAAAATATGTATATTGACAAATTTAATGTCGAACCTCATACCAAACTTTATTGGAAAATTCGAATTTGAACTGAACTTCAACCCTGTCGAACCTCAACCATGTGACATAGATTATTATCTTGTCCTCTTGACTTCTTATTCGCAGTTGCAGCAACTGCCTTAGCGTTACTACTTGGTCCTCCAGGTGTGCCCAAATTTTACCATATTTTAAGTTTTTTTCCTATTTGTCGTCTTGTCGAGTCTATCCCGAGTCTTTCCCGAGACTTTACCGAGTCGACGAGTCACATGCCAGTTGAGTCTTTGATGAATCTGAATCATGCAACATTGTTGTCAACGAGGTTAAGACATCCTTCACAATATCCTAGAGGTCATTCTCTTCTAATAGAAGAGTTACCCTAACTTTCCATGATAGGAAATTCGAGGCACCATCCAATCTGTCCTCGAACCTAAGGGTAGCTACTGCCATCTCTAATTTACAAACAAACTCTTACTCTTCTAATCTTTTGAATTAGAGTAGCTTTAATACCATGTAAATTGTTTTAGCCCAGGTTAATGTCGTCCTTATGTTCTCAAATTAATAAACTTTAATTTGCAGAAAGTAAATTCTTCACATAGCAGTATTAACACATATAGTAGGAAAATGAACAATGGAAGCCTAAACACAATACACGGGATTTACTCCTTCATATCAGTTTTTCAGTAATAGATCAAAGCTTACTAGGAAACCTCCACAGCTGCCAAAATGTGCAGTTATATGGTACACTCAAATGGAACAAATATGCACACTTACTGAGAAAAGTTACCCTCCAAAACCAAGAAAACAACCCGTTGCTTGCTACCTTGCTATACGGTTGTCCATACAATTTTACAGACCTATTACATGCGGTTGAATGGCTATCCGTATGACTGTACGGAATTCCGTATAAATCTGTTGTACCTACTACCTGCTCACTAAAATTTGCCCAATCGTTGAACCAAGCTAACCGAACTCCTCTCCGGTGCTCTAACTTGGCTCCTCATATGAGTTTCTTCACCTTCCGACCAAACTATCTTCGAGTAAAGAATAAGTATGTATTAACCCTCTACCTTGACTTGCCTTTAGCTGAAACCCTAATCTCTCAATGAGATATACAATTGAGATTGGTCTAAATCACTAATGTATTAAAAATACACTTTATTAGACTCGACAACTAAATATAAGACTTTCACTTTATTAATAAAGTGAATTACAAAATAGATTTGACTTAGACGACTTCACGCATGTTTGACATTAAACCTATGCGGACATTCTTGTCCGAGCTACAAACATCAATAGATCCTCATTGAGTTTTGGCCAAAGGAGTGCATGAGGGTGGCCTTTACAGGATGTTAGTAAATCCTATGAAGCATGAAACTTTGGTGCATAGTCATGACCATCTACGTGAGCTTTGGCACAAAGAATTAGATCACTTGCACGATAGATCTTTGCAACTCCTGAAGGACATGGTGGAGGGTTTTCTTGATTTCAAGGTTAATAGGAGAAGTTTGTGCAAGGAATGTGCACTTGACAAGTATGCCAAGACTTGCTTTCCCAAACAATGAGAATAGATCAAGATGGATTCTTGATCCAATACATTAAGATGTGTGTGGACCCATGTCATCATATAAATGTGATATATTATTATTTAATATATGTGATGTATTATAATTTAAAATAATTCACTTAATAGTTATGGTAGGTTAAACTAGATTATTGATATGGTTTGATATATATTCATGATTCAATACATTAATATGTGTGTGGACCTATGTCATTGTTAGTTTTTGTAGCTCAAAGGTACTCCTGCATCAGTTGCCTAGGTGCAGGAGTCCGAGATGATGGGGTCTCATTAAATGTCATGAAGTGGCTTTATTAAGTGTATTTATTAAAGTACCTTGATGTGACTTTATAACTTTAAAGTGAGATGTACTTTACTAAAGTGACTTTCACTTTATAAAGTGTACTTTTATTTAATTTGTTGGAATCTTATTAATATTGAGAGGGGGGGGTGAATCAGTATTAGCGTAGTTATGAACATTTTTTTCTTCTTATCAAATTGCACTGGAACTTAAATTATGCATTCACCATAAATAAAACATTCAACATCACATGCACAAAACACAAAACACATTTTTTTGCATGGAAACCCAAACTGGAGAAAACCACGGAATTCTCTCTTATAAAATAAAGATTACATTCATGGAAGCACCAACTTCCGAAGTTCTCCAACACCAACTGGAAGGAGGCACCGACCCCCTGGTTTTACAGGCTACAACCTGAAGGAAGCATCGACTCCCTGTTTTACCAGCTTCAACTGGAAGGAGGCACTGACCCCCTGTTCCTTGCCTCGTCCTACCGCCCTATTATAACTGTAGAAAGTATTTCCTTGTTGTTCTTCCCGATCCTTGCACTCTTCAGATTAACTATTGTTCATTCTGATGTGCACACCTTCTGTATCCTTAAGATCTTGCAATTGCTATACTGTATCACATACTTCACTTGACTTCACACTACACTTCACTTTACTGCGTCAATATTACACAATTGACTTCATACTTCACAAACTGTGTGTTGCTTCATCATATTCTACAGTCTGCGCTCAGGTTCAATATGTCATTATGTTTCTGCGCACCTGCAAGCTTAACTGATACTGCGCATCTTTTGCTATGTTGATGTTCTGATTTTGTGCATCTGTATCAGATCACCCCGCGCACCTTTAGCTATATTTCATTTATGTCTTGTGCGTTTGTCTTTGGATAGTGTGCGACCTTCTGTGCATCAACTATGATAATGCCTTTATTCTTCGCACTTGTCTCAAATTACCCTCATCGTACTGCGCATCTTCTACTGTGCTGCAATTCCGTCTTCGCGCATATGTCTTAGATCATCTGTGACCTTCTACGTTTTGTCTATGATACAATCATTCTAAACTTACGCACTTGCGCATCTTCTGCAATCCTGCATCTCTATCTTCGCGCAACTGTCACAGATAAACTACATCATTCTGCGCACCATCAGCAATTCCTTTCTTTTGTTTGTGCACACTTGGCTCTCTGTTAGATCATGTTGTTATGGTTCCACGAGCCCTTGATGCCCCAATATAAGAAGCTTGCCGAATCAAATAACTACAACATTCGCATCTTCAAGCTTACTTCAACTCTCCAACTTGGCTTCTTATTTATACTTGACTTGCACGGATGGTATGTTCACAAGTTGGTCGTAGCGTCCCTTCTTCCTTGCTTCACGGTTCCGCTTACTTCACGCTTCCGCCACTTGTCATGTTCTACGCCACTGAGGTGTCATACCTTGTGGGTCTTGTGCATACTTGGTCCTTTGCATTGTAGGACTTGCGCCCTTGCAGTGTGGTCTTGCGTCCTTGATGTACGATTGCTTGTGGGACTTGCGCAGTCAACTTCTCCAACCACTACTTTCTTTTGGTACTCTTGCGCACTTCAACAACGTGTATACTTCTTATGATTAGTGTGTCTTGCGCACTTCCAAGGCTTGCATAACTATCCAACCGCTTCTTGTTCTCAAGCCTCTTGCGCACTCCCGAACCTTGTCCAACCATCTCTTTGGCATATACCTTTGAAGTGGCACAACTAGGTGAACTTAGGACTTGCGCATCTACCATATGTACTTCAAACTGAATGTACTCCTTATGTACTTCTTCAAACTGGATATACTTGATGTACTTCTGGATATACTCTTGTAATCTAGATGTACTTCTTCAAACTGGCACAGGAATACTGAATCCTCTTTGACATTAGTTGACATCAATGACAACGAAAGTTCAACATAATTTAGGGTAAAAGTGACTTTTGAAAAGTGATGTGTTTTTATATAGTTCACTTAAGTGATCTAAGTGAACTTGAAATTAAAACACAGCCCTTGATCTTGTGGCCAAGATCAAATCTCAGACGTGGAAGTCGAAAAGACAAAGGAGTTACCCTAATGAGAAAGATAAAAGACTCATGAGACTTCATTTGCACATATTCCAAGAGAGAGTTTTGGAGAGAAGTGTGAGGCACAAATTTCAAGAGAGAAAGAGAGAGAGCTTGAACTAAGGAAGAGTGAAGGAGCAGCAGCTAGTGAAGGGCATGCATTCCAAGAAGTGGGTGCATTTTCTGAGCAAGAGAGAGAAAGGGTGCACTTTTCCCAAGGAGTGGGAGCACGCATCCCTAGTAGAAATCTCAGCAGCAAAGTCTGGGTTGTACAGTGAGAAGATAGCAGGGTTGTACTACGGTTATTGTTTGGCCATACAGCAAGTGTTAGTGCACAGAAATCGAGGAGGATGTGGTGCATTTATTGTTGGAGTAAATCTGTACCAAGCTGAACTGACTTGTAGCTTTCCAATCACAAAAAACGAGGACTTACATTGCTGTTTTTTACTGTTGTACTGGGCTGTACAGTGTTGTATTGGTGCAGTAAAGGAGGCAACAAGTTGGGTACTCTTTTCGAAGTGGCGTTGTATTGTTGTGTGAGATAAGTATAGTATTTTTTCTTGTTGAAAGCATTCTGCTATAAATTCTGTGTAAACAACTTCATGAGCTCAATAATATTTCTCTCTTGACTAGTTTTCCCTCAAGGGGGTTTTTCCAGGGTCATTGTTGACCAAAATCTGTGTGTCAAAGTGTTGTTACAATCAATTGTTCCTAAGTTATTTTCCACTGCAAATGTGCTTAACATGTGTGTTTTCGCTTACTATTATATGGAATGTGAGCATGTGATAAGCTTTGAATTTTTCCTATGACTGTAGAAGACTAAGACCAGAGTATTGTTAGGTTGGTAATTGAGTTTTAAGTCTGTTTTGGAGAAATCTGTAGCTGTGTGTTTGAGAACAGATTTCTTAACATGGTATCAGAGCTAGAGCTTTGAGTGATTCAATGGACTATTTTGTGGCAGCTGTGTGTGCAAGAGTATTGTTAGTTAGTACAGTTGAGTGTGATTTTTTGGGCACAGGTGAGCAGAATTTCTTGGTTTGGGTTTAAAACTAAAAATTTTGCAGTTTGTACGGTTATGCATCTAGCCATATGATGGGAATACGAGAAGTGTTCCTTAGAGTTTCAAAGACAGGCTCATGCATGCAATGGAGGGAGTTGGATGGGTTGGATTCCAACTCAAGTCAAAAATTTCTTTGAAGGTGGTAGGAGGGATGCTTGTACCAGAGCTGAAAGATTTGCCCTCAGTATCAACTCTAGAGGATGAGGAATATAACGTGGTGTTCCGGGATGGATAGAGGTTTCTATATTCAGAGGGAGCGACCTTGGATGTAGCGGTGAAGCATGGCATCAAACAAGGCAAGATGTACAGGTTGCTGGGAAAGCCTCTAGGTGGGTCCAAGGAGGTCTTGGATGCAATATTAGTATCAGAAACAGAGTGAGAGCGAGATGCTCCAGAGATTGAGGTGGTACCAAGTATTCAGTCTTCAATTCAGGGAAGATTGGCGAGAGGCTTCTTCCAACACTGTCAGAGGATATGACACTACAAGATGCTCTGGAGTGCAAGATTCCTCGGAGCATGGGTGACTGGCATAGGTTTTCATATTAGAGTCCAAGGCACGTAATGAGACAGGCTCCAGAGTCAAAGGGAGTTGCTATAGCGAACAGTGTGATGGGCTTGGAGACAGATCCAAGTGGAAGTGATACCAGCAGTACCGCCCTCACTAAGAGGGAGTGTTAGTTTTTGTAGCTCGGAGGTACTCCTGCATCAGGTGCCTAGGTGTAGGAGTCCGAGATGATGGGGTCTCATTAAATGTCATGAAGTGACTTTATTAAGTGTATTTATTTAAGTACTTTATGATGTGACTTTACAACTTTAAAGTGAGATGTACTTTATTAAGATGACTTTCACTTTATAAAGTGACTTTATAGTTTATATTACAAAGTGTACTTTTCTTTAATTTAGGGTAAAAGTGACTTTTCAAAAAGTGATATGTTTTTATATTGTTCATTTAAGTGATTTAAGTGAACTTGAAATTAAAACACAGCCCTTGGTCTTGTGGCCAAGATCAAATCTCAACCGTGGAAATCGAAAAGACAAAGGAGTTACCCTGATGAGAAAGATAAAAAGACTCACGAGACTTCATTTGCCCATATTCCAAGAGAGAGTTTTGGAATGAAGTGTGAGGCACAAATTTCAAGAAAGAAAGAGAGAGAGCTTAAGCTAAGGAAGAGTGAAGGAGCAGCAACTAGTGAAGGGCACGCATTCCAAGAAGGGGGCAAGAGAGAGAAAGGGTGTGCTTTTCCCAAGGAGTGGGAGCACACATCCCTAGGAGAAATCTCAGCAGCAAAGTCTGGGTTGTACAGCAAGGGTTAGTGCACGAAAATTGAGTATGAGGTGCACTTATTGCTGGAATAAATCTGTACCAAGCTGAACTGTACTTACAACTTTCCAATCACAGAAAACGAAGACTTACAGTGCTTGTTTTTACTGCTGTACTGGGCCATATAGTGCTGTTTTTTACTGCTGTACTGGGCTGTATAGTGCTGTACTGGTGCAGTAAAAGAGGCAGCACGCTGGGCACGTTTTTCAAGGTGGTGTTAGACTGTTGTGTGAGATAAGTACAGTATGTTTTTCTTGCTGAAAGCATTCTGCTGTAAATTCTGTGTAAACAACTTCATGAGCTCAATAATATTTCTCTCTTGACTGGTTTTCCCCCAAGGGGGTTTTTCCAGAGTCATTGTTGACCAAAATCTTTGTGTCAGAGTGTTGTTACAGTCTGTTGTTCCTAAGTTATTTTCCGCTGCAAATGTGCTTAACATGTGTGTTTTAGCTTACTGTTATATGGAATGTGAGCATGTGATATGCTTTAAATTTTTCCCATGATTGTAGAAGACTAAGACTAGAGTATTGTTAAGTGGTTGACTGAGTTTTAAGTCTGTTTTGGAGAAATCTGTGTGTTTGAGGACAGATTTTTTAACAGTCATCATATATATGTGATATGTTCTTATTTAATATCTATGATGTATTATAATTTAAAATAATTCACTTAATATTTATGGTAGGTTAGACTATATTATTGATATGGTTTAATATATGATTGAGTATAAGGATTAAACAGAGTGGACCTAACGATTAAGAACATGTGCTTCCTCTTATTAGGTCATAGGTTCAAATCCAGAGGGGGGTAGGGTATGTACACCTCCATAGACTTTAGCAGTTAAATCGCTGCACAGAGAGGGACCTTGTCCCACAAACAAGAGGGTCTCATACACCAAATAGGTGTCTAGCTAAGTTGTGACCTTAAAATTATATTATTATTATTATTTATAAGTGGGTGATGATATGGTACAACACTTAATTAAAATAATACAATTAGCTAGGTTACCGGAAATGCCAACCCCTGCCTACTGAAACGGCGTTCCACGCTTCTGTACAGATCCAGGTACGAAACGCTGTCAATACGGCTTCGGTACGGTTCAGGATGTACGGAAACGGATCAGGACTGTACGGATACGTTTCTTCCTCAAATCGATACAGATCCGGAAATTATGAAACGGAACCCTAAATCGTGAAACGTTTGTGTGTAAAAAAATGCGGCATTTCAAACTTTTTAAGACTCAATTTTAATTTAGGTTGAGTTTGGGTTTGAGTTTCAGTTTCAGTTTGAGTTTAGCCGCCTTCCTAACCCCTAAAGGCTTGCTTTCAACGCACAATCCGCCGTCATTTACCAATCGGCAGTCAGCAGAATGCAGTTCATCCGTTAACAGTCCACTCAGCAGTTCGAGCATTCAACTGTCCGCATCCGGTATTCACTGTTAACTGTTCGAGCATTCAACAGTCCGAGGTTTCCATTGTGAAGTCGCTGGAGAAAAGGTCCAGACTCGTCACTCCAAGCACATCGCAGTTCCAAGAATTCAGGCAGAGGTTAGTAACTTAGTTATTTTACTTTCTTTTTTTTTAAATGTTTTTTACTTGGAAGTTGGCATGAGTTGCATACTTGGTAAAAATAACACTCAGCAGTAGCACTAAGCACACCTCTGTTTTACTGTTTTAAATTTCCATTATTGTCAGTTGATGCTAGATGGCTCTAGAATCTTCCTATTTCCCAAATCGAAAGAACCTATTAGGCTAGTGCTAGTGCTTAGTTGGATTCAAAACTTAAAAGGAACTAAAATCTATAATTAAAAGAGCCCAGTAATAGCAATTGTGAATGGAGTTTTGCCCATGAAATTGTTTTCTGACCCAATCTGATCAGTTGCCTTGTAGGCTTATTGTTTTCAAAAAAATTGCATTCTTATCATTTATCATTTATGTTGTTTATAAATATGACGATTGTTGCCTTAAAGTTACATTTTAATTTATTTTAACATGATTTAAAAACTTATTACAAATTGACCACATTGTCAGTTCAAGTTGTCCTCACTGCTATGAAAAAATGAAATAGAATAAGTCTACACTTGGTTTTGTGGTTTCAGTTCAGTGACTGTTTCCTATTGACTCTACACTGAGTCATTGCCATCTTTTATTGTTTACTGTTCCCCAACAAGTACCTTGTATGAGTATCATGTATGTTACAAAGATTACTAACCAATATAGATCTTACATATTTTCCAGTCCAGACTCCTTGCTATAAAAGTTAAAAACTTAAAAGTTAAAAGTTAAAACATGTGCCAAACATATCCATCTTATGGAAGAAACAACTCTATCATGAAATGTTAAAAATTGTTTTCTGTAGTGTGTCCACTGTCAAAATCTCCGGTAGACACTAGAGTGGATTTTGTGGCTTGTGCATTTCATTCCAAAATCCAAATCAGTTGCACTGTTGCACTAAAAAATTGTATTTCATTTTTAATTTGTATTTTCAGTCTGCCCTTGATTTTTAATTTTTTATACAAGTCTGCCTTGATGATCACTTTTTATGTTTCTTGGTCCTGCAGGGTATAGCAGCATAGCTACAGCCTACTATTCATCTGCATCATGGAATCGGCATCCGTGAATGTTGAGGAGCAGGAAATTGAATATGCCCCTATAGAAAATCAGAAAGTTGATCCAAAGTCTCAACTTTGGAAATATGTCACTGTTGTTGGGAAGATCCAAGGAGGGGGGCCATTAATATGGATTTGCAGTGAATATCAAAAGGAATTCAAGGCATCCTACACTCGGGTGAAAGCACATTTGCTTGGGTTAAAGAACACTAGTATTCGAGTATGCATCGGTCCACCTAAATCAGATGGAAAATATGGAAAGGGTTTGACTTTGAGCAAAGAAAAAATAGCAAAATATAAAAAAGAACAGGATGACGCATATGCTAAAGCAAATGAGTCAAACGCTGCCTTTCAGTTCAAACAACCAACAAGAATGGGGGCATATTCATCAAGGACTCCATTTCCCTCTCATGAATTTGGTAGTCCTTCAAGTTCAAACTCAAAGCGGTCTAATTTGGAACCGTTTGAAAAGAGTTTTAATAATGATGCTCAAGGCTCAACGGATGAAGCTATAGGCTAGTGCATTTATGCAAATGGCCTTCCTTTTAACCTTGTGCGATCTCCTTATTGAGCGGAGATGATTAGAGAAGTTAACAAAGCTCCAACAAGATACGTTGGCCCTGGTTATAAGAAGATTCGCACTACACTGTTGACAGGTGAGAAGTTACGTTTGGAGGGTGCATTGAACCCCATCCATAATTCATGGCGCATATCAGGGGTGTCCATCATTTCTAATGGATGGAAAGATCAAAGTAATAGGCCTTTGATCAATGTGATTGCTCAAAGCCCTAAGGGGGCAATGTTTTTGAAAGCAATGGATTGTGAGGGACAGCAAAAAGATGCTCAATTCATTGTTGACATCTTGATTGAAGCAATTGAATTTGAGGGGGCAGAAAACGTTGTCCAGGTCATAACGAACAATGCATGGTGTGCAGAGCAGCGGGCCTAATTGTTGAAGAAAAATATCAACACATCTTTTGGACCCCTTGTGCTATTCATTCATTGAACGTGATGTTGAGTAAGATGGGTACTCAAATCGAGTGGATGCGACTTATTTTCGAAGAGGCAAAGGAAATACAAGCCTTCATCACAGACACAAACCACCACATGTCCCAAGGCATTTACAGGGAATTTGCGAAGTTGGAGCTTCTTAAGGTACCAAAAATTTAAAGTTAAAGTTTAAACTTGTATGTTTCATAAATGTTAGGAGCCTAGGACTCTAAATTTTAATTTATTGAAATCTTGGCACTTGCAAGGTGCAGAGACTTGTTTTGCCTCTCACATCTTAGTCTTCACGAGGCTTATGTAGGTGAAAGAAGCCTTACAATCAATGGTATGCAGTTCTCTTTGGAATCAATGGAGGCAATCCCAAACTGAAAGAGCACAAGCAGTGAAGAGATTGGTTGTTGATGATGAATGGTGGGATAAGGTGGAGTACCTCTTGTCATTTACTAAGCCAATTGTGGATTTGCTATGCATGTTTGACACAGATAGGCCCAATTTGGGAGAGGTGTATGAGGGCATTGACTCCATGATAAGGAAGATAAGAGTCGTCATCAATGTCAAGGAGCAGGACCCAGATGAAGTCTTTTACAGAGAAGTAAAAGACATATTGACCAAAGGGTGGAACAAGATGACCACTTCATTGCACCTTTTGGCCTATGCAGTGAATCCTAAATATTATTCTACAGAGTTGCTAAATGATCCAGAAAGAACTGCACCAAACAACAACCCAGAAGTCTCCCAAGGGTTGAAGAAAGCTTTTCGAAAGCTATTTGTAGATCCTGATATTGCCTATCAGATTCGTGAAGAGTTTTCACATTTTGTGGGATCTGAGGGTTTGGGTGCAGGTAATGATCCTTTATCATCTTAAGAATCAAGATCATTGTTATTTCATATTGGTTCTTAGTTCATTTCATATTTGTTTAAAATCTGAGGGTTTGAAGTTTGAAATTTGGGTGCGGATATTGAGACTATGCGAGACAAGACCAGACTAAGTCCAATTAATTGGTGGAACTTCCATGGTGGGGAAATTCCAAATATCCAAAAATTGGCCATCAAGATCTTGTCACAAGTTGCTAGTTCCTCGTCAGCAGAGAGGAACTGGAGGACATATGCCTTCATCCATTCGGTGAAGCGAAACAGATTGGGCTCCAAGAAGGCCGAAGAACTTGTATATGTCCATTCCAATCTTCACCTTCTGTCACATAAGAAGGATGAATACAAATCGGGGCCCACCAAAATATGGGATCTAGAACCAGAGTTACCTGACTTGTATATGGCATTGAATGCCATGTCTCAAATGAATCCATTTGATGAAGGGGCACCATCAAGTGGACATGGCAGCAATGCTCCCACTTATAGTTCTAGAGGCAATGAAAGTGCTAGTGTTGATGTTGATCTTTGTCAAATAGACGAGGACATTTTTTATGATATGTAAATGTAATTTATAATTATGTTTTGAACTTTTGAACAATGAAGTATGAACACTGAACAATGAATATGATAGTAGGTTGTCACTCAATTCTTTTTGTAATTTGTATATTTGACTTATGTTGATGATGATGATAATGTAATGTGTTAATATGTAGTTTTAATTTGAAATTTAAATGATGAATGTTAAATTTTAGTTAGATTTTAAATATATATATATATATCTTCGTTTCCCTACCGTATCGTATCCAGATTTTTTGAAAATTTGTCGTATCCGTGTCCCCCCCCCCACGTATCCATATCCGTTTTAGTGCAACTTAGAGAATTAGTTGAATATAATCAACTATGGTTCAATGTGGTTGACCATAGTTGATCTTGGTTGACTTATGTCACATTGCTACATTCCCTAAGGGTTACGTTGGATTGCAATGTTACTCAAAGGTTTGTCACATTGCAACATTGATTATGGCTAACTTTAACTAACTTTGGTTGAGTGTGGTTGAATATGGTCTATTGCTAACCACAATGGACTATGGTTAACCATGGTTGACTAAGGTTCACTTGATTGACCATAGTTGATCTTGGTTGACTTATGTCGCATTGCTACGTTCCTCAAGGGTTGTCACATTTCAACATTCATTAAGGGTTATGCTGCATTGTGACATTCCTAAAGTATTATGTTGGATTGTCCTAAGGGTTACACTCCTATGTGAAAGAATTTCATTTCTGCAATTAACTAACAAGTTTGTGTACCATTTCCTCATAGACAAAGTTAAGAAGGGAGCAATGGTTCTTGTGTATGTTCCCTTCGATTCGCGAGTCACTGGTATTTTGACAAAGCCCGTAGCGAAAATTCAAGATGGTGAGAGAGACTTGACTTGATGGAGAACACTTTTCTCGCAAAGAGAGAGTGTTAAATTTTACCTGATTGCTTGACTAGTATTCTCCTTAGCATGGTGCAGCATTGATAAGTTTCAACAGATTCATCCTCTCTCTGTCCCTGTGCACAGCACTAGGCTGCTTTGGGAGGTGAACTGCAGATATGTAGGAGAGGTAGAGGGCACATGCATGGAGCAGCTTTAGTCTATTCCCTGTATTAGTTGTGGCTCCAGATTTAGCAGCCTTTCTTACAGAATTAGAATTGATGTTTTTACCTTCCCTTCAGTTCAGATCTAAAGTTAAAATAGGATGCATGCATGCTGGAATCTCCAGATTTAGCTCAGTGCATGAGATAGGATTGAGTTCAGATTGATAAGGGCACAGATACCTGGGAGTCTGGAGATAGTGCATGCATCTATGCATGCAATAGCTCTTAGAGGGCGTGCTAATCTAGGACAGCTACTCATGCAGGACGGCGCATCTCTCTTGGCTGAGTTAGGGTTAATGAGTCTATCCTAACCTATGCTCTCCATTGTGATGGAGATCTTCATTGTAAACCCTGATGTCTCCTTCCTATTCTATAAAGGAGACATAGCGTAATCCACTGACATGGTTCGCAAGTTTCTGATTTGAACTATTCGTGTGTATTTCTTTATTTTCAATACATAGATACAGATGCAATTTTGAGTGGTTCTGTTTTGTTTTCTGCTGCTCATAATTTCCAGCAGTGCGTGATAATAAATTAACACATTCAGAGATTGTTGATTTGACTGAGGTTTTCAGTTTTAAAGCTACCCAGGTTTAGGATAATTTATCCAAGTGCAGAATCTGCTTACCGTGATGCCAAATTTAACATATTTCACATCTCAATTCCAGCATATTCTAATAATCAACAATACAATCTGTAATTTAAGTGGGGTCATTTTCTTTTGCATTTCATTTAAGGTTTTGAATCTTGACCATTGCTAATTTCACTTAGTATCAACTTCTCAAGCCATGTTGGACGAATAAACAAGCAAAGAAACAGAATCGTGAAGTAGGTAATGACAATCTAGATATTCTCTAAAAATGATGAAATGGCGTAAGAGTTTAAATGTGCATATGTATGTATCCATCATTGAGCTCTGATTACCAATTTACATGGCTTCCAGGTTATATACGATGGGAACAGCAAGGATCTGTAATTTTGGTATATAGAAATGTGGAATGCTGACACAGGTTTCATCATGTAAACTAGGAATCAGAGCTCAAAACAGGTCAGAAGTTCTAACAGCAGGATATATTTCAACAGGAGTCAAAAAATACAAGCATGCTTTCCTTGAATCATACTGCAAATAGTTTCAAATTTCAATGATGACTGTTTACATTTTAAAACATCCAATGTGCTTTGAAGTCAGAAGCACTCGATTTTAACTCCCTCGGAGTTTGATTGAAGCAACCTTGAGATCCAGTGCTTACACTTATGTCTTCCGTACCAGGAATTTTCCTTTCAATATTCATTCATCTAGGGTGAAGCTGGAAGGAGGGATTTCCAAATCCCCGACTTTCAACATAATAAATCAGGAATTACTTTTACATGTTTCTAGTTGTTCCAATGAATACGAGCCCTGTAATATTAAAATTCTCAATCATGAAATCATAGCCATGAAGAATTAAATTTTGGTAACGGAATACCTACGAAAACTGGCGGTGCCTCCTCCCCGTCATCACTCTTCCAAAACTTGACTTTGCGGAAAAATATTTCAGCACTTCCCTTTGGCACCTCCCCACGATCTGCAATCTCAGAAACAACCAAATTACATTCCATTGTAATCTATGATTCAATTAGCAAATATGAGAAACAGAGTACCAAACTATGAACTCAAACCAAAATGGTCGCTTAAGAATTGTCTTACAGAAAAGGCTATAGGGGGAGCAAAGTTAAAACAAACCTTTCAAATCCTGCATAAGGAACTTTGAAAAGTGGAACGTTGCAGTCATATTAAAAAACATTACATTCAGAAATCACCTTGAAGTAAGAAATACAACTGGTAAGAGAAAGAAAATAAGGCCTCTCCAGGAGACAGCGGAGTGTGTCATTTGAAAAAGTAGGACGAATGAACTCACAGGTAAAGGCAGGGAAAACATGCTAGCAAGAAAATATGCTGAATAAGGCAGAATGTAAAGACCTTCCATCATAAAAAAGTCTATCTGATATAACTTTTCCTAATGTCTTAGTCCTTATCATACACAATTTTCTCTTGGAATACATATGACCCTTAGACTGTTTCTTTCATGCAAGTGACCTTCAGGATATAAACAATACTAAACCTACAAAACAATTTAATGTCATGTACCAGTCGCTGTGGTCGTTAACTACAATAAAAGATAACAAACAAAATGCTAACCAAAAAAGGTATACGTAATAGTAAATACGAGAGAGAGCTCTCCAGGAGAGCTATGGCAGAACATTTGAACGTTATTGCCACTTGGCTGCATGTGACCTTTTCCAAACAAGTAGGAATTTATTTTAGTAAAGTAATGTCTAATTAAAGCAGAAAGGTGGATTCGGTCAGACAGGATCAACCACAAACCAGAGTGGCGGTAGCAGCAGCTGAAAACCAGCAAAAGGGTCCATTTGAATCCAAGGAATGGCTCAACTTCAGAGCCTTTATGGAACAGCATGGCCACTGGGAAGTTTGTCTAAACGAACATCTCCAGCCCTAAAAAATTGAATTGCTGTGAAGATATTGTACTATGCTCTGTATGAATTTGGGCAATGGCTTCACGATAGAGATGAGAGCAACTCCATCAGCCAAGTTACAAGTAAAATTCAACGAAAAGGGACGGGTAACGAGTATAAAATGGATTTTTTTTTAACTTAGAGATGCTTTACTCGGTGATTCATTACAAACGATATAATTCCCACTCACTGGTCAATTTTGGTCACCAGTTCTGATCATTCATATTAATTAATAAGATTTCATCCTTTCATTGGCAATAATGCACTGAGAGCTCAAAGCCTGGCCTCCATGCACTCTACAATTACACATTTCATGCCGTTATTGTTTTTAATGTAAGTATTACATGTGTGCTTCTTATTTGGCGACAGGTCCATCGACACAGCTGTCAAGGATCTCTAATACTGATCCAGAATTTGGTCCAATTTACAGTCACTGGTATGAATGTCTGCACCAAAGAACTTCTCATCTTGACGAACCACCCTATGCACAGATGTGAGAGTCACATTTGCTTTGGTTGATTAAGTGAATTGAATATATGCTAGTAAAGAACGAGATGAGATAAGCTTGTTCTGAGAGAAACATTGCATGGCTACGTACAAAGATGTACAAATGCAGGGTATGTGCTGTAAATTTGACAGACAGGCCACATTGCAGATGTATTTCAACTCATAAGGTAGATTGGAAGCCAATTTTCACAATTGAGAGTGGCCAATTTGTTACTCGGCAGTTACTATTCCTCTGAAAAGTGAGCAAAAATGGTTTCCTATCGTTAGAAGGACTGCCTTCCTGTTGTGATCCAATGCTTCTATCTCTAACTAGTCCAAATTCACCAACGCTGTACGAATGACCATATAAATATGAAGAAGGGAATACCACACAAGCCACATTAAATAATAGATTCATATAATGTAAACCGAAGACAGCACAAAGCTAAGTTGAATTTGGGTTTACAAAACTCTTATCTAGAATCAATACCCAGAATTTTGCAACCTGATCTTGTTCTTGTTTTGTTTATGTGGGTCACCTTGTGGATTTTAATACATACATAAGGGTTTGCCGCGTGGAATAACCCAATCGAGGGGGTAGTGGGGGTGATTTAAATACTCCTGATCCTCAAAACCTTCCACGACTTGATAGAGACAATGATTTGATTAACCTTACCATTTTCTAGTTAAATCCCTTGAATAACACAGAGGTATGCTCCCCTCGTGTAAGGAATCTTTGTCTACCGCTAAAAAATTCAGATCTCTGATCTAACCCCCACAACAAGAGCAAAGAGCACACGAATATGCTGTGGAATGAATTAATAAAAACTAGATGAATAGTCTCGACCGATTGAGAGGAAGAACAATGGAATGATGGTGGGACTTACAATCTCGGAAGACAATGTTGTCTCCTCTCTGTGAGAGCACGAAAAATTGTGATATCATGGTGAAGTGTGTCGTTGAAAAACCTTCCGCGATAAGCAATGTGAATCTTCCACGAAATTCACAGTGAAATATATTCAGGATCTGCCGATCCCTGCTTCCTTCAAGGTCTTTGCACCTCGGAAGCGCTCCACTTTCACTTTCTTTTTAATTTAAGATTCTTCTCATTTCACAAACGTCAGACGTTTTTATTTGCCAAAACATAAATAGCATAAAACATAGTACAAAATGTACAAATTGCAGGTCACTCTTCACCACGCGCATCAATTCTACACCACACCTCTCCAAGAAGGCCCCCTAATAATAATACTCACCCTCGTTATTTTGAAAAGGTCGAGCATTAGTTTTGTCCATGGGTCATGTGTAAATCTTCGAATGAATTTGGTAGAATAGATAACTATATAAGACTAGATACCAGACTAGATACCCTATGTAGATACCCTATGTAAGGTCTTTGTCTTAACACGGCATTTTTGTTCAATCAGTTTAGGTGTGTGTGGCAAACTAAGGTATTAGCATAAATTCATTTTAAACCCAGATCTAACAAGCATCGAGAGGGATCCAATTTCTTGAGGTGTAGATTTTTTTTACACCTATTATTTTGTTGAATTTATTTTGATAAGCTGACATGTAATTTTTATTATTTATTTTTATTTTTGTAACATTACGTGACAACGTCTCCCCCATACTAGGCTATAGAGCACCTCGCTACTCTCAGTGCAATAAGGCCATTGGGCTATATGATGTACACCAAAAGATAATTAGATAGTCTAGTGAACAATTTAACATGGCAAGAGTTATCTTTATATAGACTTGGAATGCCTTGGGCCTTCAATCGTGTTTTTGTGAGAACGTGGACTCAAGGAAGTTCAACATTCCTTTCCTTAAGGCCTTTGAGGGTTTTAAGGAGTTGGTTGCACATTGAGTTGAGTGTATTGCACCTTTGGGTCCACTTGGCATCAGGCACAATGAAAGGCACCTTAAAGAAGGGACATTGTTAGGCACCTCCCACCTATATAAGTGGACAAAAACATTGGTAAAGGCATCAAGAAGAGATCAAGAAGTGATCCGGATTATTTGTAGAACGAAATTAAGGCAGCAATATAAAATGGAAACACATGCACAATTTTTTTGCAAAAAGCACAATAATGCAGTAAGGCCCAAATTCTATTAATGAATGGAATGGAAAAACACTGTAAACTGCAAAGTAATACAAACTAGCTCAAATGGTGGTAGCTTATCTCTGAAGAGAGATGTGTTGACTACACTCATTCACAGGAGTTGATTACAAAGAGACCGCAAAGGGTCTTCTTATCATAAGCATAAAGAGGCAAAAACCCTAACATCTAAAAACCTAACCCTAGAAGATGAAGCGCCAAAAAGATTTATGGGCCTCAAGGTGGTTAGTTGATACATCAACTTCCCGGGGTGCAACTTTTGCATACGATCTCCATTTAGGGTGCTCAATAACTCATTAGAAAGAAATAACTAAGCATTACAACTTTTGACTAGGGCCAAGGGATGCCATGACAACCCTTGAACCCCCGATTGGCCAAAAAACATCATTTAGGGCCTCAAAACTGCCCCAAAAGTTTGGGACTCAAAAAAACATAGAAAATTGCAAGAAGATGGAGAACTGTTGTAACTCGATGGAATAGGTGGGTGGCCACCAGTATCCACCCGGATTAGTCCTCCCCACTTATAGATAAATGGTCCACATTGCATCAAGTTCCTCCATGAGATGAGGAAACTTTCGTTGAATCTGACTCCTAGTGAGCCACTTACCCTGTTGAAGAAGTTGCCCTTCTTTGACGACCCAATACAGTTGGATGTTCTGCTGGATACTCGGGCCATGTGCTTTACTACCTCTGAGGTGTCCAAGAGAGGTGGAAAATATGGTCAAAGTAGCTCCACATTAAAGACAGGGTGCAAGCCAAGGAAAGGGGGAATACTTAACTCAAAATCATCCTCACCCATAGCCTTGGTGATGGTGTAAGGCCCATATCGAAGTGGGCGGAGCTTCCGATAGAGCCTCGTGAGGCACTCAATGTTGGTCATGTCGTTGCTTATACTTAGCATTAGACTTATACAATATATAATGAACTGTTGTTGGATGTGTTGGATCCGCACAACAAATTTGGATGCTCGATCAGACTTAGTTTGAGCATGGGAGGACTCCTCCTATGTATATGCAATGGGAAGTGCTACATCAATTGGGGCTAAAGCTTGGAACCCCGATCATATCTCAAAAGGATTACATCTAATAGAGTTGTGAAGGTCTTTGTTGTAGCTATGTTGAACATAAGAAAGGCTCTCATCCCTAGTGCAGGGATGTTTGGAGTTGCACATTCTCAGGATATGCACAATCATTCTATTGACCACCTTTGTATGTCCATCGGTTTGTGGGTGGAAGGCAGTCAATGTATTTGGTCAGCTTGGTGTCCATCATCGACCATCAAATACACTAGAAGGTACTCAGGAACCTATTGTATCAATCTGAAATAATGATTTGTGGGAGGCCAAAATGAACCCAAACACGCTCGAAGAAGAGCTTAGTAGTGGCCTTTGTTGCTTTTGTTGTGATTCTCTTCTCACAAGGAGTTGAAATGGCCATCTTAGAGAACCAGTCAACAATTACGAATACACAATCATTGCTATGCTTGGTTGAATGCAAGCCGGACATGTAGTCCATGGAGACAGACTCCCAGGGCTTGTTTGGGGTAGGCAATGGGGTGTACAATCCTTGCTTCTTAATGGCAGGTTTGGCAATGGCACAAGTGGTGCATGATAAAATGTACCTACCAATGTCTTATCATAGCTTTTGCTAGTAGAAGTACTTATGCAGCACCGCAACTGTCTTTTCTACTTTGAAGTGCCCTACCACTCAACTGTAATGTGCCTCCCAAATCATCTTCTCGTGATGACTTGAAGGAACACAGAGGTGGTCGAGATGGCATAAAATTTCACCCTAGAGATGAAAGTTTGACACCGATCTTCTTGCTTGTAGTCTAATAGGAAATAGCAAAGTCAGGGTCAATGTTATACAATTTGGGACACCTGGATGTCTTATGTCGACAAGAGGTGAGCATGGTAGTCAGCGCACCAATTGGAGGTCAACTGAGGCAGTGTGCAATGTGATTAGTGATGCCCTTCTTATATTTGATATTTTTGTGGAACTATTGCAGGTATGTGGACCACTTCTAATCGCAGCCATTCTATAACTTTCCCTACATCTACGTGAATTGCAAGGGATCGTGATCAATGTGGATGATGGTCTCCTTCCCTGGGATGTAATGTTTTCATAATGACATACATGCACAATGGAGTACATCTCCTTATTGTAGGTGGGATACATACAAATTGAATCAGAGAGTGTCTTACTATGATGGGCCATTGCATGTCCATGCTAAGTGACTGCATCGATAGCATAGTCGGAGGCATATGTCTCAATCTTAAAAGGTTGTTGCAGGTCGATAAAAGTAAGGATTGGAGCTAAGCAAAGGCATTGTTTCAAATCCTCAAAGGTTTTCTATTGTGATGTACCCCAAGCAAACTTGGCTTTGGCTCCACCCCTGGTCACCTGGCTTAATGTTTAAGCAATATGAGAGAAACCCAACACAAACATGTGGTAAAAGTTATTGAGGGCTAAGAAGCTGTGGAGCTTTGTCATAACTGTCAAGGATGGCCAATTGCAAGTGACTTGGATCTTGGTTGGGTCCACATGCACCCCATGTTCATCCACAATGTATCCTAGGTACTGAATTCTCTCCATGCCAAATGAGCATTTCTCCAAATTGCCATAAAACTTGTGTTGTCGTGGGTTGCTTAGGACCCATCGAATGTGGTGCAAATGTTCCACCCAAGTTTTCCTAAAGATGAGGATGTCATCCAAATAAACAACCACAAAGGAGTTTTTGAATGGTCATAAGATATCATCCATCATCCTTGTGAATGTTGTATGAACATTAGTCAAGCCAAAAGGCATGACCAACCACTCAAAAAAAACTTCTTTAAACTTGAAGGTTGTCTTCCATACATCACTTTGCTTGATTCGGGCTTGGTGGTATCTTGACTTTAGATCAATCTTGTTGAAGAAATTGGAACCCCTAAGTTGACCAACAAGATCATCAATATGAGGGATTGGGTATTAATTCTTGACAATGATACTAATTGGGCTCCCACAAGGTGAGAAGCTCGGTCAAATATGGCCTTTTTGGATGAGCTCTTGAATCAGACGCTTTATTTCCTCATTCTCCAAACGTGAGTGACTATATACTAGTCCAATAGGTAAAGGAGCACTAGATATCAAATTAATTGAATGTTTAACTTGGCAGTGTAGAGGCACCCCTTTGGGCAAAGCAAATATATCTTCGTATTCTTCTACAATCGTGTCCACCTGCTTCTGTTGTATGGAGAGACCTTGTGTTGAGGCTGTGGTGGTTGTAGTGACCTTCCATCCACCTTCTGACTGAACCATCAAGAGGACAAATTTCCTATCATAAGAGATTACCTTTCGACATTACTTTGTTGAGATCAAGAAAACTGCAGTAGTCAGAACTACCTTGGGTACCTTGTATAGTTGGCCTCCCAAAGTAATAACGACATTATGGGGCTTGGACTCGTAAACAACATGGTGTTTCCATGTACAGGGTTGTTCTAAAATATTATCACAAACTTCAAGTGGGGTGACATCACACAATACCTCATCTTGGGAGGGCTACCTCATCTTGGGAGGGCTTGATGTCATAGGATAGGCGACACTCCTGACTGATGCGGATGTCTTTCCCTTGGCTCAACCAACCAATGGTGTATGGTTGGGGGTGGGGCATTGTTGAAAACTTTAATCTTTTGATGACCTCTATCGAGATTAGGTGATTTTGGTTGTCACTGCCAACAATGAAATGTAGCAGAGTCCCCTTTACCCACATTTGTGAATGGAAGAGTTGCTTGCCTCCCTCTGGCTCCTCTGGTTCATCTGGTTGAATCGTTGCGGTCACGATGGTGGCATTGGGTTCCACATCAATGATTTGCTTTCCTTTTTCTTGCCCTACATCATAGTCTGATCTAGAGTTTGGCTCTGAGGATTTCATCTCGACCAACATCGATTGCTTCGAGCGGCCTTCATCGATGTTGTGCCAAGGGATTTTATGGAACTCACACCACCTTCTAATGTCCTTTGACTTCTCATTACCCTTATTCACCTGTAGTTTGGAGTGGTTGTCATGAGTTTGGCTATCCTTTCTATTTCCTTTGTTTTGTGATTTAGGGCCACCTTTACCAAGCTTCTCTTGCGATTGATTCAAAAACTCAAACTCCCACTTATTCTTCTGCTTGATTTTTTGCTCAATTTTGACATCATATCTATAAGTGGATCCCAGTGAGGAGATGCCTGGGAAAGATATGTCTATTTGGATGTAACCGTGTAGGCCATTACAGTACTTTAGGACCATGTGTTGTTTGGAATCTCTGATACCCAACTTTGAGCACAAGGTATGGAATATATTGGCAAACTTTTGCATTGTATGGTCTCTCTCATGGCACAAACTTGTAAATCTTGTATATTGGTCATCATAGTTTCCGATGGGGTAGAACTCCTCCTTGAGGGCATCGACAAAGGATGCCCAAGTGGGTTCCAAGGAAAATTTTAGGGGCTAATCTTAGCCCATAGGCAAATTTTAGGGGTTTTAATTTTTTGATGGGCGAATTTTTTGCTAAACCCAATTACCTATCATTATCCCACATTTTATTTATTTATTTTTAATAAATGGTATGTTAGAGCTATCGAATATAGAAAGGGGACTCCAAATAAAACAATTTCCCCCTTGTTGAAATCGATTTGGAGCTCTGTTCGCCGAGGAAAATCAAAAGGTAGTTTCCATTCGCCCCGATTTGCAGAAATGGCAATTTCTATGGGCTATTTCGCCCTCATTTTTCCCTCCATCGATAATGGAAATCAAAATCCAAGGTAGAATCGTCCATCTTATATGGTTTGAATTCAAATTTCAAGTTGCATTTTCCCTATATATGTTGTTGGTTTCGGTTTTCATCCATTGAACAATTGTGGGTTTTTATTAGATCTCAGAATATCGAGGTTTTATCAGATCTCAACCTATCAAATCAGACAAGATGGGGGCGACCTTCATGCCTCTTATGGAGGTTAGTATATTTTTCTTTCTATCGGATTGAAAGCATACCACGTTTGTGTCAAATCTTGTGTTCACAAAGTTCTATTTAAATTTAGTTTTCATGGATTAGAATCCATTCCATTCTCCGAGAAATACAATACAAAGCACACTTTTCTCAAAACTTTGTCTTCAAGTTTACCATGCATTTCCATTCTATCAAATAAAATGTGTAGGTTCAGGTTTCGAAGACTTATAAAGTTTTAAAGGCTTATCAAATTTACAAAAGAAGAGTCTTATTGATTACTCTGAATCATCAACATGAATATTGGAAGCATCATCAATAGGAATATTGGATCAAGAATCAACAATAGTCATTTCAAAAGATTATATTCCAACTTCAATGAAAATAAAGTTTTGCCATGCTTATAAGATATCCACAACATTAGAATACAAGTCTTATTCATTATATATTTGAGACGATTAACATTAAATGTTGATTCAATATAATGTTATAATGTTCTACATCCTCTCAAGCTGCATCAACATATCATTATTGCAATGTTCCACATCATCCAAGGATTAGAATAACAATGTTCCACATACCACAGATCATAATCTCGATGTTGCAAACCTCAAGGATCTTCATAATATAATCAAATCACAAGAATACATGTTAGCATTCATCTTAGAATTATAGTCCTTTTCAAGCAATGCAGTCATCAATAGTCTTCAGTTCACCTATAAGCATTTGTATGATGTATTAGGGTTAGCCTTCATCCAAGTATAACATATATATCAAGATTCAAAGGTACTTCTACAATGTTTGACCTTCCACATCCAAAATGTATGCTACAAGCATCATTCACATACATAGAATCATTGGCATCCAACTTTACAATTCATCACATTAAAACTCAAATTATATTAGATTACATCTACCACTCCACTTCACTCTTTCCACTCACCAATCATCATCCACATCATATTAACATTTTGTTTCAATCCACACATTACTCAGTTTTCATAACATACCCTCTTGCATATATCCATCAAAGCACAAGCACAAATTGTGAGTGTGTGTGCCTAGATTTCTACATGAACCTGCAAGAGTGTATGCACCCAGATCTTTACATGAGTGTTCACCTAGATTTATACAAGAACCTATAGGACTCTATGCACCCAAATTAATATAGGAGTGTGTGCACCCAAATGTAGGTCCTAAAGGATTGTTTGTTTCCTCTCAATGACCTACACTTTGCCTCTACAAGATGTTTTATCTCCATATTGGATTCTATAGGAGGGATGATTTTCACAACCCTATAGTAGGAACCATATACAAACCTAAAAGAAACTATGGCAATCACCAAATACAACATCTCCATTAGCTACAAATCTTCAAATGCAACACCAAACAAGATGGTTGCAAATCAACTCGTGTAAATCATAAAATAAAGTATGCCACATATCATCAAAACTATGTGCTCATTTTAGTTTGCATGACACTACCCAAATGTTCATTATCATAACTTAGAACTAGCCCCACACATCGATTTGGGCCTCGATGCTTAAGTTGGTGGGAGTAGGGAAGTGAAGGGGGGGAGGTTAATTGAGAGTTTAGTATTTGACATGTGCCATGGTTGGGTTAGAATCCATTAAGGATAATGAGTGGTGCAACAATCACATCAGGTAGCAGGCGTGCCACTCATTTGAATTATTACAAGGGTAAAGGTGCTCAAATCAACCACTGAGGAATATGAACTAAATGAAAAAGAAGGAGTAAAGTTATAAGAGTGGAGATAACATAAACTTATGCCCATAATTGTAAGAGTGGAGATAACATAATTTTTTGCCTAAACTATGGATTTATGTGTGTGATAAGGAGGACAAATATGCTCCTAAAATCAGGAGAAATATATTGAGAACAAGATGCCAACCATAGAAGCTCACTAAGAGTGCTCAATGCAAGGATCACCAAATAAAAACAATAATTTTTAGCATATGATTAATAGATAAGGAATATACTTTTTTTCTCTTCACATGTTATCAAGGGATTGAAAAAATAGAAGCAATTGTTTTGTGAGAATGTTCGATCGTAAGTAGGACTGCAGGAAACCTTATCTAAGAAAATTTTGTTCACTCTACTCATAGTTTGCAAATAACGTACTTAGAATGGTGACAAGTTTCAATAGAAGAGAACCCACAAAGACTTCAAAGATTTATAATAATCCAAAAGTAGTGGAGATCATCTAGCAATCAAAATATTGGTTTTATTAGTTTAACAAACTAAAGGAGTATGATGATAACATAACAATGAAATTTCCCTAGATCTCCAACATATAAGGGGCCAAGAGTATTCCACTAAGGTGAAAGGTTTAGAGATCCAAGTGAATGCACCTGTGATAATTAGGGTTTCGGGGTTACCAAAAGGACCACCCCAATGCAAGGAAGACATAAAACTAGTTATGGATGCTAAAAAAATATTCTTCCTCGGTTACAAAAAAGTTGAAGAAAACAAAACCGAGCTAAAGAGGACATTTTACCAACACCATGGGATGAGGTAGTGCATCACCTCCTCAAATACATCGCTTATAAATGGAGGTCAAGTATGGTGTATTCCTACCACTTTATACTTTTCCATGAGATAAGACATACATTTTATCAAAAAACTGAAGAGAACCTTAGTGTACTCTACTTCCGACTGCAATCATTGAAGGAAATTAGTTTTAAGGTTCAAAAGGTTAAGGAAGATGCATTAGAGCATCATGGGCTGGTAAAATCAACTGTATGTGATTCCATGGATAGACACTTTCCATAAATTGCATGGAATGAGATTATCACAACGAGAAAAGAAGATGCCATAACACTCTGGGTTGGAGCTAAGGAATATGATACAACCAAGGCAGATAGCCCTTTGAGAGACTCTGAAAGATATAAGAAATAAATAGGCAAGGTCGAGACTAGCAGGAAGAAAAGAGATCAAAAGAGAACCAAGGTGGAGGATGAAGATAAGGAGGTAGTTGTCACCTTGATCAATATGGGAACCCCTAATAACAATCCTCTAAAACTCAAAGAAAAGATACACTCTACATAGTAAAGGGAGCAACCCATTAGTATAAGAATTAGAACCCAGTCTCAAGCATCCAAGATGTTAGAAATCACTCCTCTACCCACTACCATAGTGAGTATAGAGGAAGATACTTCCCCTATTCCAACCAAAGACTTGATAGGGACATAAGGAGTGGAAATTACCAAGAAGAATGAGGTGGATATACATGATATCATGACTAAACTAGAAGAGGTTAGGGTTGAGGTCCTCAAATGGAGAATCCTTGAAAAACTATAATAGGGATGGGAGGTAATATTGAAGGACTTACCCAGTTTCATCTTGAACAATAATTGGCAAACTTGCAAGAAAAGTTTCATATTATGAAAATGCAACACATGGACAATAAGAGACAATTGGAGGAAGCAAACATGAGCTTGAAAATTGAGTTGAAAAGGTCCAAAGAAGAATTAAATAGCAAAAGTGAGAATCTTGACATATTGAAATCCTCCATTTCCAAGATGTCAGAGGTATGTGAGGAAATTTTGACTTGCAGGCCTCCAACCGAGGTTTATACTATTTTCCATAAGAAACAATGGCACACATTCCATATGGTAAGAATAATTAACCAACTCCTTTATCAAGTTCATACATCTAGAGAGTACATAATGCATACAACCATGGTGATCAAAGTGAAAGAGATTACTTAAGTGAATTTTATCTCCACGACTATGTATTACCTCACCCTAAAAGTGGTCCCCAAACCTTTACGTAGGAGAGGTACAACACAAGGCATTGTGTGCTTGGGTTAACAATGAGGATTTTAAAGCCACTAGAATACAAAAGTATGAGGGAGACAAAACCAACAACCATTTGTGGATAAAGGTTGAAGCAAGAAGGCCTAATGAAGCAATACAAATACATATAACTTTGACCTCGGATATAGAGTTGGTGCCTATTCTAAAAAAAAAATAGAAAGAGAGAATTTCCGAGTATGAGGCAAAAATCAGGGATTCTAGAGAGAAGGCACTTCAGTCTTGTTTAAGTAGATGGGATGGGTTTCCCATTGGCCTCCAAATAATGGAGCCACACTCTCCTCAAACTCTACAAGATGCCTTCTTTAGGGAACAATTGTGCAGATAAACAATAAGAAAAACGAAGCTTAACTATATTGGGCTTAACTTCAAGCATCCTCTCCTATTGCATCCTATACCTATAGGGGAATGGGATGAGAGGAAAGAAAGGAAGAGATGGAGAGAAAAAGAACATATAGTATTATACTATGGCAAAGGTGCCATCACACAATTTGTGGCATAGAACTTTAGACAAAAAGTTAGAGAGAAACATTATGGGCTAGTAGAGCAATTAGAGTAGAAAGACAATTTTGGGGGGACATTTTTGGATGCACAAGGATATGAAAAGCCTCTAAGTTGGGGGGTAATTATGAGACATTGGATTGTATGATTTGAATTCCCATCTTATAACTTATGTGATATGTTTTCACTACAGGGAAAAGACCCTTTAGCAAAGGTTATAGTGGATGCTCCTGCCAAAAGAGTCCAAATATTCATTTATAGCGAAGGTCACTAGTAGAGGCGAGCGGCCGAAGGTTTTAGCAGAGGTTTTTTTTCCAGTGTGTTTATTTTAATCAGAATGCACCGATGCATTTCCAATACCGATGCACCGAGAATCCATATACCATGTTGCACCGCGTCCAAAAAAATCATCAAGCGTAAAAAGCAAAAAAAATCGAACTTGGTGTGTTACGTAAACCTAAACGCCCCTGTGTGTTTCCATTAAAATAAATGCACCATATTATATTTTATTAAAATATTCGTAAGATTTTGTTTAGAAGTCTATTCGCGATGTGTTTTCTAATACAAAACACCTCGGTGCGTGTAGTAGAAACAAACGCACCGTTCAATATTTTATTAAAAAAACACATTATTATTTTATTTAACAATCTAGTTAAAATTATTTAAAACCATAAAATCGGTGCGTTACCTAATAAAGAATGCCCCGGTGCATGTAATAGTACCGAATGCACTAGTACATGTGCTTTTAAAAAATAAAATAAAAAATATTATTTTAAAAAAATTGTTACATTTTACTTAAAACCCTACCCTAGTGCGTTAAATAATCTGACACGGCCTGGTGCATACCCTATACGCGAACGCACCAGACGATATTCCATTAAAAAATTAAAAGAAATGTTAAATTTTATTTTAAAACCTAATGGCAATGCGGTTATATTCTAAACCGCCTTGGTGCATCCTATTATTGAGCTCATCGGAACAAGGTTTTATAATAAAATAATTAATGCGCTGTCAAACTCACTTTTACCCCTTGTACAGTGCATTTGAGCCCTATGCACCAGTGTTGTACATAACCCACCTGGATGCCCTGCCACCTGTGATCATTCCTTGCCGCAAACACATTGCTCATTCCTATTGGTTGTTGACTTGAGTTTGAATTTTGCCAAACGGTGGGCAAAAATTCAAATTCTCCATACATAGCTAGGATGCCTCCCCGGCCTGCGGTTCAACAAGTAAATTAATTCTTATTTGATAATTTAAATTTTTTGCGGATTAAATTTTTAAATTGAGCCATTATTTGTCATTTATACCAAAAAAATCACGCAGTGCGTTCAAGTCGTTCAGCTTGAATCGATAATCAATGCACCTTGTAAAATTTTGCAGGGTGCACCGCATGTGCGGCGAGACGAACGGCTAGAATGCACCACTAAATTGGTGCGCTACATTTTGGTGGCGCACCGTATCAACATTATCATTTTTTAAATAATAAACTAATACATTGTGCGTTCCGGTCACAGTAACACATCGACTTTTCGGTGTCGTTACATGTATTAATCGTATCACTGAACATGAAGAAAAACAAATTATAATACAATGGTGCTCCTAGTGCATCTTAGCACACCGTTTATCGGAGCTTTGGCGTGTATTAGGTGCACCGTGGACACATTCCCTATCAACCATAAAATAACATAAACAATGGTGCTCCTAGTGCACGTCGGCACATCGGATATCGGTGCTCTGATGGGTAGTAGGTGCATCGTGGACACATTCCCCATGAACCATAAAATAACATAAACAACGATGCTCCTAGTGCACATCAGTGCATCGGGTACCGGTGCTCTGATGTGTAGTAGGCGCACCATGGACACATTCCCTACCAACCATATCATAACATAAACAATGGTGCTCCTAGTGCACGTCAATGCACTGGAATGCGGTGCTTGGACGTGTCGTCGACGCACAATGGACACATTCCCTATCAACCATAAATAACATAAACAACAATGCTCCTAGTGTACGTCAATGCATCGGTTTCCATTGCTCTGACATGTATTAGGTGCACCATGGACATATTCCCTATCAAGCATAAAATAGCATAAACAACGGTGCTTCTAGTTTAAGTCATCGCACTAGTTACGGTGCGTTGACTTAATAGTGAGGCACCGACTCCTACACTAAATTCAATAGTGCTCCTAGTGCACATCAGTGCATCGATGTTCCATGATCTGACGTGAAGTAAGCGCACCATGATCACATTCTCTATTGTTAATAAATTTAAATAAATCGCAGAGCTTCTTGTTAGGATAAGCGCACCATTGGCGGGGCATTTACTTGATATAGATGCCTCGACTCCTGGAAATAAATAAATAAAAAATCTTTTTCTTAAAAATGATAATTCAACAGTGCTTCTAGTGTGTGCACCATTGTTTGGTGCTATGACATGCAGTAGGCGCACCAAAAACCAAATATTGCAAATGCACCAGTGCATTTGTAGTTTGACATATCGTTTTGAAAATTTATTTTTTATGATTTTATAGAAATACCTTAGCGATGCATTTCACTTATTGAAATGCACCGTGGACAGTGTGTAATAGATGAACAGACATCCCTATCGATGCATTAGGATTATATTGGCACACCGTGTCATTTTTTTGCAAAAAATTGATATTTGATTTTAGTATATATAATGCTTTTATATGTATATTCATGAGACTGATTGGTGTTATATATGAAACAAAGACGTCAACACCATGAGGCTAGCCAGCAGGAGGGAGCACGAGTTAATCAGTACAACTCCAGGAGAGAGTGGGAGGCTAGGGAGAGGGAGATAAACCTATACCCTTATCCCATTACTCCTTATATGAGACACCTATTGAGGGTTTTTAACGTCCTCAAGTTCTATGAGGAGGCAACATCACTCAATGGGAACAATACATTCCTCACCCAGTTGATCGAACGCTGGGATCATCGCAAGTAGGTGTTTCGAGTTGGTCTCGATTAGTGGTTTTGACCACCGAGGAGGACATATATTTTATCATTGGTCTCTCTAGGAGAGGTGAGGACTTTCCTCGATTCCCTAAGGTCCCAGTTGGACCTGTGGTAGGGATTCAGTTCAAAGATATGTCTATCCCAACATCGTCGACCTTGCTCACTTTCAGGTGTGCAGTGGACATCTTTCCATTGCTGCTTTTGGTAGAGAGGCTGGGAGGTGCCTATCTTTGTTCTTGACGACCATCACGCATCTCACCACCGATGGGTAGCGCATTAGCTGCCCTCTATTATATTATGTTGATTCTTTAGTGTAGACACCTAGATTTGTTAGATGGTCTGCTATTTTCTTACGACGGTTTTGTTTTTCTCTTAGTCGATGTCGTGCATGTATTGATGGTAGAGTGAACTTCCCTTTCGGTTCAGAGCTGTTTTGTTTACTTTTCGAGAGGTTTCCGACTACCAAACCATCTTTTGACTAGCACCCTCCTAGGTTGATGATGGATGTGCATAGCACATGTGGGGGTAGATGATGCCCAAGAGGGTGCAACCAAAATTTCCAGCCAGGATCACCATAGAGGTGTTCGAGATGCTAGGCAACGAGGATGAGCCTTGATTAGACATGGTTGCATATCCATACGCGGGCTTGGATTAGAGAGGGTGTGCCAGCGTTTTCTTCACCCAGGACAAGCCACCAGATAATAGAGGTAAATTTAACATTATGTTTAAATTAATATAATTGCATTTTATTCTCTTTATACTCAATGCAAATGCAATATATTTTAAATTGTTATATTAAATACATGTTTAATGAAATTGTCTAATTATTATTGTGTACTATATATTTTACAAATATTGGGACATTCGATGGTGATGTGCCGCCTCATTTGGCTTAGGATGAGGATCAGGAGATAGAGATGGATGATCAACACGAGGTACCCCACTTAGCCAGACCTAGCCTTCGATGCAGGCCATATCAGAGGTTTTGACAGGACATCGCGGTTAGGATGGCGAGGTTATTGGAAAATCGAGGGGTTCATCCTATACCGGTGAGGGAAATTCATAGGAAGATTCGCTACTTAGAGCTATGGAGGATGCTTCCTCTTGACATGAGGATCTTGATGCAACACATTATTGGTGCTTGCATTCTTTTAGATGCCATCCCTGATGGCAGTTCATTCTTAGATGAGGGAAGAAATCCTCAGCCTCCTAGTCCACCTCCTTCACCATCAACTGCTTAAACTGGTGATGCAGCCTCCACATCTCGTGCACCTCCTCCTCGGCCTCCACCTCCTCCTCCACCACCTTCGACATCTCATCCACCTCTTCCTCCTCCTCCACCTCCCTCTCCTCCATCGATGGATCCGACATCTCCTCAATTATACATATGCGACTGACCACCCTATACTCCTGATCGAACCGTACATCCATCATCCATGATCCTGATCCACTAGTCCCCTAAGTTTTACAGAGGATGCTCGCATCGGGTGAGATGATCTAGGTTCCTATAAATGTCTTTGGTACTAATCTACATACTGTGCCTTTATTTCCTGGCAGAGGTATTGATAATGCCTTTGGCTCTACCGTTGAAGGTGTCGATGCCTTTGGTTTTGCTAGCGGAGGTGTTGATGCCTTTGGCTCTACTAGTGGGGGTGTTGATGCCTCTGGATCTACTGCGACAAATATTGATGTTGATTTGGTTCCAAGGGTGGACTAGACATGTATATTTGACATGTATCATTGTTTTGATGTTATTGTTCACACACACACGCACGGCATTTTCCATTGTGCAGATCATGTTGATGTTTGTTAGATGCGTGTGATGGTTATGTTAGAAAATGCAACTTGTGTTTTCTTAGATGTTATTGTTAGATATGTGTGTTAAATGATGTTTAAATATGTTAGATGAATATGTAACTTAATGTTTATGATGGTAAGTTCATGCTTATTTTTAGTTTTATGTTAATGATGGTATGACGATGTTTATTTTTATGTTTGTTAGATGGTGACAATGATAATGATGGTATGTTTATGTTTATGTCGTGAAAATGATGATGATGGTAGGTTTATGTCTATGCTTATGGTTATGTTCATGATGTTTATGTTGATGTTTATAATTAGGTGTTGAAAATGATGATGATCATATGCTTATGTAAAAGAAATTTGTTCTATTAAAAAATGTGTGTCTTTAAATCACTAACTATTTTAGTCGACAAAAACATCACAATTTGCATTGTAAATTATGTTACAAAAGAAGTTGTTGTATGACTTAACAAGTTTTCGAAGTATTAGAAAGTTTTCAAAATTTTAGCATCCTTTCGACCATTTTTCATGTTAAACAATGACTGATTTGAGAATAACTCGCATATAGTTAACACCCATAAACATAACATATCAACTATCACTACAACACAAATCAATATTTTAGACCTTTGAAAATAAAGTTATTGGATTTTAACTTTTGGTCAAAATTTTAGCATCCTTTGGACCACTTTTCATATTAAACAATTCCAACCTAAATTTTGTAGACAATTTGAAGTATGGTTTCATATATAGGTTGATATATTGGTTAGAAAATGAATTTGAAAGTATGGTTGGCTTTTGGGTCATCATAAATGTGAAAATATGGATTAGAGTAATGGTAATTGAAAATGTGGAAAAATGTTTCAAATAATTTATATAGGTTAACAATTTTATTTTCACATAATATAATTGAATTGAAATTATCATTGAATTAAATATTTTTATGAATTTTGTATTGATAATGGATGAAGTTGTGGCAACTCTATGATTTATGTGGATGGTTTGAAGTGGAGGTTGAGATACTAATATAGATTTTTTGGGGGGGAGGAAGATGGAGAGGGCTAGGTTTTGGTCTTTGGAGGCATTTGTAGTGGGAATGATCTGCAGGTATGGCGAGGGTGTATGCTGCTTGTGAATTGATCTTGACAGCAATCTCTTGGAGTCCAGTTGGCCCCATTGGGGCCAACCTAGTACCAGCCAAGTCAAAAAAGTGGGAAGTAGATTTCGATTGCTGTTAGTTAGGTTCATGGCTAAGCTCACCTTCTGCTAAATTTGGGGATTGTTTTCAGTCTTTTCACTGCTGTGTGTGGTGGGGCGTGATGATAACTCTCCATTCTTAGTTTTTATGGTGGATGGGAGAGTTAGAGGTTACTGTTCTATTTTTAACTACACCCTCGACACATTTTTGGGTGTTTCCCTGTCTATTTTGGAGGGAGCTCGTGTTATATTGGCAGTCCACCCTTTTTGCAAGTTTTTGTGGCTCTTAGTGGACTTCTGACTGACGCCTGCCGGTTGTCCGGTTTGTGGATGTAATGGGATATCACAGGAACATTGATGGTATTCCCATTGTGTCTGCGGAGGGTTCTGGAGACGAGACTGGTGAGGGTTGCCGGGGCCGTGGAAAATCTCAACCTACTCTGCCGTGGTCTTGCAGGGTTCGGGGTGAGAAGGCACGTAAGCGCCGGAACAATATACCTGTGAAGGTGAGGGAAGGATTAGACCATTTCTCCATACCCGTTGAGACGAATCTGGAGAGGATTAAGATGCTTCATTCCCAGGCCATCGTTGGTCACTTGGAGTTCACTAGCGGGGACCAGAGTGAACTGTTGGAGTGGGTAAGAAAGAACTGGGTCCCCATTTGCGGTGATATGCCCAGGGTCATGTTGCTGGTTAACAGGTGGGTGATGATCATTTTTACCAAACCGGAACACGCCGACCTGGTTCTCAAACGGTTCTGGTGCTTTAAGGAGGGTTCCTTTAGCCTTAAAAAATGGCACTTGTCATTTGACCCTTTAAAGGAAAATCGGCAGTTTAGACACTTGTGGATGCTGATACCCGGGCTTCCGATTGAACTCTGGTCTGAAAACATTTTGATAGGGATTGCCAATTCAGTGGGGAGATTCGTCCGTCTGGACTCCAAATCATTATACGGGTTTGACAGGAGGTCGGCTAAGGTCATGGTCGAATTCGATATGGCCCTAGGGTTACCGACGGAATTTGAACTTCACTGGGGCGAGAGGGTGTGGAGACAGAGGCTTGACTATTTCAGAATGCCCTTCCGGTGCCATATTTGTTTGATGATGGGGCACACTCGAGTCCATTGTCCGGAGAAAAGCTTTCCCAATCCAGCGCAGGATTCGCCGGCACATCCCAGAGCTTCTGCACATTTGGAAGATGCTGGAGTTGCTTGTCTGCTTGAACCTCATGCATCCACGGGTAAGTTAACTCCTAGACTTGGTTCTCCTGTCCCATTTATTCCTGAAGATGAGTTAGAATGTATTAGGGCTGCGGAACACATATTGGATATGAGGTTAGCAGAGGGGGGTTTACAAATGCCTAATGATAGGGGTAGGGTTTCGAATTACACTTTCGGCCACGCCTCGGATATGTCTAGGGTTGTTAGTGGACTTGTTGGGGGAACTCCGGTGGATGGAGGGGATTCATGTTCCAGCCACCTTGACTCTGCTTCCACTTTGCCCAGGGTGACTGAGATTGAGACGCCCAATGGAATTGTTAATGATTTACTACCGGTTATGGGTGATCCTACTGTTGTGGTGGAAGGGTTATGCGAGCCCTCTGGTTTGGTTGGTAGAAATTTGGGGCGGGTAGAATTGGAGCCTTTCTCGGGGGAGGATTTCTCTAACTGTGGGGCGGATGGGTCTGGTGCTCTGAATCCTATTGACACTCTTACGCCTTTGCCTATATTTTCAAAAAACCCGTCATCAAACCCTAGGGTTTTGTCTTGCATTATGGCTCGTTTCCAGAATGTAACATTGCGAAAGCCCCGACGGATTGGCAGGAAAGGGTTGGGGGGATCTAATGACTCATTTGGGGAATCTGTTTCTGTAACAGAACGTATTCTTGATGATATTGGTAATGAGGAGGAACACATTGTGCTGGGGGATACGACTGGGGCACCTGTTTCGGTGGCCTTGGAGGGGAGCATTGTGGAGTCTGATGTTGGGGGCCTTAGAGCGAATCCCCCCTATATTGGGGGTTCCTGATGACTATTTGTTCACTAAATATCCGAGGGCTGGGGTCGACCGTGCGAGCTAGGGTCCTCTCTAACCTTATTGCTACTGCTCATCCTACTATTTTACTTCTGCAAGAAACGATGTGTGCTGATCACTTTGCGGTATCCAAGGTTGCTAGTATCATTCCGGGTTGGGAAATTTAAGCTATTAGCTCGGAAGGTATGTCAGGTGGATTACTGGCAGCTTGGGATCCTCGGTTTTTTTCTTTTTCTGTTTACAGGACTCGGTGGGGTCTTCTAATGGAAGGGGTTTGTAAGATGAACGACCTGCCATTTAATATTCTGAATTGTTACGCTCCATATAAGGATCGTGTGGTGTTCTGGTTGGGATTGCAGACTTCTGGGATTTTAAGTATGGCAAATATTATGGTTGCAGGGGACTTAAACTTCACCGGATATGCTCATGAAATTTGGGGGGCTAAAGCTAAGATGGATACTTTATCTGACTTCTTTAATGAGTATCTTTTAAATAATAAGTTAATTGATGTGGTCACAGGGGTGACAGCTCCTACTTGGACCAATGGAAGATGCGGGCTGGAAGGGATACACAAGCGACTTGATAAATTTTTGGTTCATGAATCATTAATTGATTCAGTTGGCATTTACAGAACTTGGGTGGGGTCGAACAAAGTCTCTGATCACTGGCTAGTTTTTCTACAATTTGAGGATTGTGTCTATTTACAGAAATTTCCCTATAAGTTTGACTATTCATGGCTGAAACATGAAGAATTTGTGCATTTTGCTAAGGAAGAATGGCTGAGACTCTCTAATGATAGGGAGCTTAATCCTGTGGATAACTTTTGTAAGAAATTGCAAAGATTTAAACAAATTGTCTCTACCTGGATTCATATGAAAAAGAAGAAGGATAGGCAGCAACTTTTGAGGGTGGAGGAACAATTGAAGGAACTTTACAGTCATAATTTGATTACTCCTCTGGAAAGCAGTAAGTTCAATCTTATTAAAAAACTAGAGATGGAAAAGGCTGATATTATTCTCAGAGAGGAGATGGAATGGAGGATGAAGAGCAGAGCACTTTGGGTTTTGCATGGGGACAACAACACAAGGTTTTTTCATTCATTTGCTTCGGCTAGAAGAAATAACAAAACTATTTGGAAGATATCAGATGACTCGGGGGCTGAGGTTACCGGTCAATTTGAGATTCAGAAATTGGCACTGGAGCATTTTAGTAAGACCTATGCAGTTGACCCATCATGTGACCTTGAGTCACAGCTACAAGAGATTAAGCATTATCCCAGGTTCTTTGATAGTGACTCGGCTGAGGAACTATGTCGTGAAGTAACTTTGGGAGAGGTTGAGAGTACTTTGAAACTATTTGCCAAAGAAAAAAGTCCAGGCCCGGATGGCTGGACTGTTGAATTGTTTTTACAGTTCTTTGATATTATGGGGGACGAAATTGTCAGATTGGTGGAGTTTACTCGGCTGGAAGGTTATATGTTTGGGGCATTGAATTCCACGTTTTTAACCTTAATTCCCAAAGTGAATGACCCGAAGCACTTTAGTGACTTCAGACCTATTGCCTTATGTAATTTGGTGTATAAGATTGTTTCAAAGATTATTGCAAGGAGGCTTAAACCGGTTCTCTCTAGGTACATTTCAAAGGAACAATTTGGCTTTTTACAGGATCGACAAATACATGATGCGGTGGGGATCACACAGGAAATTCTACATTCTGTTAAATGCAGGAAGAAGAAGGCTATCTTTCTTAAAATGGATTTAGAAAAAGCTTACGACAGAGTTAACTGGGATTTTCTCAGATTAATCTTGATACAAATTGGTGTCCCAACTCTGGCACTTAAATGGATTATGTCTTGTGTGGACACTGCTAATATTGCTGTACTGGTGAATGGTGCACCCAAATCATTCTTCAGTTGCTCGAGGGGTATTCGTCAAGGTTGTTCACTCTCACCTCTACTGTTCCTTCTGGTGATTGAAGGACTGAGTAGATTGATTAAACATGCTAAGCAGGAAGGTAATATCATTGGTATTAAAGTTGCGAAGGATTTCTATATCACACATGTTTTATTTGTAGATGATGTTCTTCTTGCTGGGTTGGAAACAATTTCAGAATGGAGACAATTTCAGAAGATCATTTCTTTATTTTGCAAAGCCTCAGGTATGTGTGTTAGTTTGAGGAAATCTTGCTTTTATGGAAATCTTATTCAAGAGGACAGAATTCTTGAGATTCAGAACTTCATGCCTTATAAATTTGGGAGTATCAATGATGGATTTACGTATCTAGGGTTTCATCTAAAGCCTAATGGATATTTAATTAAGGATTGGGAATGGTTGATTAAAAGGTTTGAGAATCGGATCTCTAACTGGACGTATCGGCTGCTATCAATTGGTGGCAAATTAACATTGGTTAAGTCTGTATTGATGGGTACACCTGTGTACTGGTTCTCTTTATTGCCTATCCCCTGTTCGGTGATCAATTTCCTAAGAAGGTTAATGTTCAATTTCTTATGGACTGGAGGCTTAAATAAGAATTGCTTGGTGATGGTGGGCTGGGAAAAAATATCATTACCAGCAGAGGCTGGTGGATGGGGTATTAAGGACTTGTTGGTGTTTAGTGTAGCATTAAGGTTAAAGAACTTGTGGTGTGCTATCTTTGGCAGCACATTGTGGTCGCGGCTCATTCACCATAAGTATATTAAAATGGAGGTGTCGCATTGGCTCAGGACACCGGCTAAGAAAGTGAGGGGCATTTCACCTATTTGGAACGGATTCATGAATGTATATAAATGGTTAGCCCTGGGGTTAAGCTGGAAAGTTGGATGCGGGGAAGAAGTAGCTATTGGGGTGGATCCGATTGTAGGGTTGACAGAATCTTATGGCTTATCTTCAACTTTGCTTCAGCAAGTGAGGAATGCGGGTTGTAATACATTGAGTTCTGTTGGTAATATTTATTATGGTAATTGGTCCTCTATGGAAGAACTTCAGTTAAGCCCAGAGTTTGCTGGGGAATGGCGGGAATATATTTATAAGCTCAAATGTAATGGAATCAGACTCAATAATAATGCTGATACAATAGTTTGGAGCGGGAATGAAGCTACTGGGACTGTCACTGCAAGCTCGGCTTATTGCTATTTGATTAAAGGGAGATGTATCTATCTGAAACAGTGGTGGTATGATAAACTTTGGCACTGGAAATTACCTCTTAAATTAAAATGTTTTTTTTGGTTTGTTCTCCAGGATAGATTGAAGTCTTGGGAGAACCTCATTTTAATGGGGTGGGTTGGTCCCAGCAGGTGCATCCTTTGTCGATGCAATTTGGAGTCTGCTAAACATCTTTTTATGGAATGTTCATTTACTATGGCACTTTGGGAGCAGATATATCAGTTCTTTGACATTAAAGTAAGATGGGGTGGAGCAAACATTGCTACTTCTCTGAAGCTGTGGAGATCAGAGTGCAAGGATCATCATAATCTCCCGATCTATATTTGATGGGTGATTTGGGGGTGCCAGAAATAAGGCTTTATTCGAGGACACTAGACCTCAGCTGCATCACTTGTCGAGGTCTGTTATCAGCTATTATTCAAATGTTCCAGTGGGGGAAAATCCCAGGGGTTACAGGAATATCGGGTCATTTAATTTGGAGATTACTCTTCCAACACTGTTTTTTGATGGTGCTGCTGTTTGGGGAGAATGTGGTGCCGGGGGCATTATCTATCTCAATAAGGAGCATTATTTTACATTGAAGATGAAATGTGGAAGGGGTTCTAATATGAAAGCGGAACTTCTGGCTCTTTGGTGTGTGGCGAAGGTGGCCAATTGTTTTGGGCTGTCGAATGTGAAGATATATGGTGATTCTCGTGTGACTATAAAGTGGGCTTTGGGGGAGTATGATCTAAAGGTACTACAGTTATCCTGCTGGTGTGATAGGGTGAAGAAGGAACTACAGAAGTTGGGACAGGTGGCTTTGGAGCACATTTATCGAGAGCATAATGTACAGGCTGATTTTCTCTCTAAACAGGCTTTGGATGGTGAAGAGGATTACATAGTTTGGGAGGAAATCTTGGAGGATCAGTGTGTCGACTCTGGAAACTATTACTATTTAGGGTGATCTAGTTAATATTGATTTTGGATCTTTTTGTTTATTGGATACTGACACTGTAATGAATATTTATGCTTCGCCAAGGACCACTGGTTTGTTTTTGGCTCAATATGTATATCATATTTAATGTACTGATCACTTTAGAGGGAGGCGATCTATAGCTAGTAGAATCATGATCATCATGTACTATTTGATTCAAGATTTGAATATCAATAGTATGCTTTTTTCGCGGGAAAAAACTCTATGATTTATGCATGTTGTATAATATGTCATAGTATCATGTTTAAATTGTTGTATAGTTTGTCATAGTATTATGTTTATGTAATAATATATATATTTTATTTGGTTTTCATTTTGTTTTCAAATAATTTGTATGGATATCATAAATTTTTGTAATTAATTTCTTAATAATGTAGTAAAATTTGTCGTAAAGTTATACTTATGTATATAATAGTATTATTAATTTGTTGTAACTTTATGTTGAGCATTACAAAATAATATATAATGATTTTTAATAAGGAAATCAAGCCTTCATCATATAATGTTTTTTTGGTTGTGAGTAAGATACTGAATCCTTCAATTACTAAAAAAAAAACTATACATATTGATACAAAAAATGCCTTTTTGAGCCCTAATGCTAACCAAAGCCCCCTGCATCAACTAAATTGTCCTTCCCTTTACATAACATTCCCATTGTTATGAGTACAATACCAAAAAACTTTCCTTAACCATGCAAACTTGTCCCAAGGCCATGAAAAAACTATCCCATACCCCAGGCACTAGGCCCTTACAACAACAACCAGGATAAAAAAACATCACCTAGACCACCAAAAAACAAAACCAAACAAGAAAATACCACCAACATTACCCCTCACCCACCACTGGAGGCGTCCATTTGTTTGGAGAGTTATCCACGTGAATCGTCATTGGATGAATAGGGATTGTCGACAGTGAATCAACATGCACCGAGCGTCGACAGAAAGGGGCCTTCGCGAGGTCCAACTCCCCCTCCATGTCCACCAGATTCCTTAACAGGTCCTCCTTCATATTGCTTATGACCCGAGTGACCAAGTCACCAAAACTCTCCCTCTCCATCATCGTTTTAGCCAGTAATTTCCTCATTATCCAGTAAGGACTCAGCACCACAGATGTTCCATGTTCCTCCATCCTCGACTGCGTCTCGTCGTCTTCCATGATCGAGATAATGTGATCAACATGAGGGGGGATCCCCTCCATAAACTCTTGCCCCTGATCGACTTCCTCCACCCTCCGCCCGCACCGAACTCTCCCCCGACGACGACTCTGCACTTGCTGACAAGGAGCCATTTCCAACTCCCAGACTACCAGTGCATCAAGCCTCTTTCTCACCAACTAAACCTCAATGCGTCTCCTCACGTCATCCTTTGCATCCTGAACCATTACATTCCTTGTTATACCCACTCTACCAGTGCCTTCATTCAATTCTTGCATCATTGCACTTGCGCTAAAATTAATTACAGGCTTAATGATCTCCCTAACCCTTTGTCTCTCATCTACCTCATCGCCACTGGCTCGCATGATTTCATAATACCTTTCATTCAAAACCCAAATAGTCCACCATAATGTCTCCATCACGCTGTTGTTGTCTTCCCCCATGCTGTCCCGTCCATTTAAATGGCAAAGTCCTCATTCTCCCTTTCCCTCATAACTCCAACCCCCTCACACTCCTCTCATTTAATCTTTCGCCTTGCCACTAGATGTAGGACTAACCTTCGACACCTCCTCGCATCCACTGCTCGCCACGTACCTTGCTGCATGTGGATCATGGTCCCTACTTCCTCCCGCATCTGGGGCTTCCATGTCTGTGGACACAAGATATCGACAGCTGGTTTGAAATTCTCCTTCTCCAACTCTCCCCATACTACTTCCTCCAGAGAGAGTCTTTCCTTGACACCATGATTTGCTATGAAGTCTGCGAGCTTGTTTTCCTTTCTTTTAACATGAATAAAGGCGATTGTTGGGGCATTGACCAATAAATATGCCAGTTTTCCAAGGCGAAGTGATTGTATACCCAGATTGTATCCTTTCTACCATGTGTAGGATAACATAGGAGTCACCTTCTATGATCGTCGAATTCCATCCCTTCCTCATTACCCATAGGATTCAATTAATCAATCCGTCTAATTTCGCCACATTATTTGTGGTTTCCCCTATATTCCCCCACATCAGGCCCATTACTCCTCCCTAGTGATTGCGAATGACCCCCCAAACTCCGAAGGTCCCGGGTTAACTTTCGATGCTCCATCAAAATTTAATTTGAAAGAGCCTTATGGGGGGAATTGCCAAATATCCATATTGTTATTCTTTCCTTATCATGTTCTTTCTAGTCCTATGTTTCCTGGGGTAGTGCTTATTCCCCAGTCTTGGAGGATTCTCCTCTCTTATATCTCGACTTGCATATCGTGCCCAACTAAGATAATTTCAGGGTCTCCTTTACATAAACCTTCAATCTCGCCCATACCTCCTCCTCCTTTCTGCTATTCCCTTCAAATATTCATCTGTTCTTTTCTTTCCAACTCTCCCACATAAGGAATACTGGGAAGATTTCCCATAAACGATTGAGAATTGAATTTTTGAAAGGTTTCTCTTTCCATTCCACTATGGTGTTGATAGGGTTCCCCATAATTATAATTGTTCTACGAAAAATCATCTCCCCTCTCTCCCAAAGTGTCGAGGCAAACTCACAGCCATCTAGCAAATGATCTATGGTCTCTCCTTCCTTGTTGCACATGCAGCACCAGGATGGTCCTATAAATCCCCGCTTCACTAGGTTTTGCCATGTAAGAATTCTACGATGAACTAAGAGCCATAGAAATAGTGCAACTTTAGGCCACAGATTAACTTTCCAGATTTTCCCCCACTTAGGATCCCATGGTATCTGATTATAACCAGCATAAAGGTATGTTGCTTCCTTCAGATTGAATGTGACAGTTTGGGAATATCCCCATCTCAACTTGTCCTGATCATTCTGCACCTTAATTTTTCTCTCCTTAAGGAGGTCCCATAGGTCCTAAGTGTTCTCTTGGGGGCTCTATTGTTGCCACCAATCCGCCTCCCTCCAATGCTGGAAGGGCCCGTCTGCATTTCCAGTCTCCCACATATCCCTAACCTTCACCACATTGTTCTCCAATGTTCTCCTCCATAGTCGCCTGTAGGACCGAAAGATTCATAGAATCAACCAAATTTGGAAGTTATTACTAGGAGTCCACGGAAAAAATCGTCGATTCTCCATTATGGATTTCCCATAAACTATGTTGTTCAATCAGCCTTCTGTTTCTCTGTGCTGCTCTCCAGATATGTGACACATGCTTATCTTCCACATAGTGAATTAGATTTTGCTTTTCCAAGTCCTTCACGTATTTCTCGTGCCACATTTGAGCCCAAGGTTCATTGGTGTGAGTTACCCAACGCCACCATATTTTGGCTCCCATAATTTCATTACTTGTCTCTGGATCTCTGAGCCAAAGTCCCCCCATGAGGTTCGGGGTACATACCATTTGCTAGTCTACCAACGCCCATTTTTGGCGATCTTCCGATCCTCCCCATAGAAAGGACCGTTGCAGACTTCTGATTTTTTTCAAGACCGCCTTTGGAGCTTCCAAGACCGAGAACAAGTACAGAAGAAGGGATTGTAAAACCGAATGGACTAGGATTAAACTCCTCGAAAAATTTAAAGATCTCAGTGTCCAATTGGACAGTCTGTCTTTCATCTTATCTAGCAGTTCTTGCCATGAGATTTTCTTAATCACTGAATTAGAAAGCGATGCTCCTAAATACTTTGAAGGGAAAGCTCCTAACTGAGAATCTAATATTCTTAAAATGTTTCTTGAGGTTATCACAGGGGTGTTGAAAAAGAATACATGCGATTTGTCTTTATTAATTTCCAACCCACTAGCCTTCGAGAAGTCCTTTAGAACCTGCTTGATCACTCTTGCTTCTTGGGCTGAAGAATAACCCATTTGCATGGTATCATCAACAAATTGCTTGTGTGAATGGACTTGATCCGCCCCATGAAGATGAGGGCCCTTAATTGAGTTACTTTGCACCAGAGCCTTAAGGGATCGTCCTAGGCCTTCCGCAATTAGCACAAACAAGAAGGGGGATAAATGATCTCCTTCCTGAATTCCTCTCGATGATTTGAAGGCGGGCAATAGAGTAAGTACCATTAACTAAGATTGAGAAGAAAGCTAATGGAGAGAGCTATAATACCCATCTGGCCCATGTCTCCTGAAACCCAAAGGCTTGCAACATCCTTCCCATAAATTGCCAACTCAGTTTTTCATAGGCCTTGGATAGATCCAGTTTGATACGCATGCATGGGATTCTAGTCACCTTTAAGGAATGGATGACTTAATGAGTGAGCAAAATACCATCTAGAATATGTATACCTTCCACAAAACCTGCCTGATCAAGGGACAAATTTAGCAGCATCAGGGGTTTTAGTCGATTGGCTATAACCTTCATTATGATCGTATATATCACATTGCAAATCGTTATGGTTCTGAATTTATTAGGTTGGCCAGCCCCATTCTCCTTATGGATCAAAGATAAGAAGGTGGAGTTAAAAGCTTGCAGGATCCCACCTGTTCTCCTGGAGTCATCCACAACTTTCAACACTTCTTCCTTCAGCATATCCCAACATGAATGAAAAAAATTTGTAGTGAAGACATCTAACCATGGTGCTTTACATCCCTCCATAATTTTTACTACTTCCTCCAACTCTGGCATCTCTATTGGCCCCATCAGGTGCTCAATATGCAAAGGAGAAATCAAAGTAGGTATATGTTGAACATCTTTATCTATGTGGTAGCTCTTGTCTGGAATTTGTTTCTCCAGAAGATCCCCCAAAAAAGTGTTGAGTTCCTTCTTTATATCCCCTTGTGATTCCACATAATTCCCCTCCTATGTTTTAAGGCGATTGATTATATTTGTCTGTCTATATTGAATTGTTGGTCGGTAAAAAAACTTGGTGTTCATGTCCCCTTTCTTAAGCCACCGATTTCTAGACTTTTGTTTCCAAAGCATCTCCTCTTGAGCCTCTACGTTATCCAATTGCACCAATAAGTCAGACTCCTTACTCTTGCACTCTTCATTGTATCCATTCTCGAATATCACTTTTTGCAGATCCTCCAGTTGATTTTCCAATATTCTCTTTCCTTGGAAAATATTCCCAAAGGATTCTTTGTTCATTTTTTTCACGTTCTCTTTAATATATTTCATTTTTTGTTGAAATTTATACATCAGGGTGTCGTCGGGCGGGACAAAGTCGCTCCATCGCTGCCTAACCTTCTCTGAGAAGTCTAGGTGTAGTAACTAGAACTGCTCAAGGCGAAAGGGTCTCTTGAGATGTTCACCAATTCTTCCCCAAACTAAGCTTATCGTCCAATGGTCTGATCCTGCTGCCGACAAAACCAAGGCTTAGAGTTCTCCTCCCCCCAACAAAATCGAATCCGATACCAAAAACCTATCCAGTATGGCAACAATATGCTTTCCCTGTGTGCTTATTATTCCAAGCATAAAGGCTATTGGACATTCTGACATATAATAACCGCAGGTTCTCTACCAATTCTCCAAACTTAATATTCAAATTGCTTAACGACCTATGCCCTCTCTTTTTCTCCTATATATTTCTAATTAAGTTGAAATCACCACAAAGTATCCAATGTATCTGCCCCACCCACCCACACAGGCTTTCCAACGACATTGAAAAACCTTTTTTTAGGGCAGATTCGTAAGGGCCATGAACATTAGAGATGGTGCCCCTCACGCTTGTTCCAATCACATGGAATTCAACTGAGATAATATGCCTTGAATCTACAAAATTAGACATACTTACCTCTCGGGGATTCCACCAGAGCACAGGACCTCCAGCTGTCCTAGCTGCATCAATTGCAATCATTTAACTACCTCTCCGGATCTTCCTTCCTGCTACCTTGGTCTCTTCTTCTGAACACTTTGTATCCTATATCATCAACACTGTTGGTTTCTCATTTTCTATCTTCCTTTTCATAATTCTTCTCTTCCTCGGGTTGTTTAAGCCCATTATATTCCACGATACAATTTTCATTGCAGAGATTTGGCTATGGATTGAAAAGCATCCTTTATGGTTGGGCATTGTCTCGAGGCCACCAGATTCCCCCCCACCTCCTTGATTCCTGGTCGATTGGTTCTTCTTCCTCTCTTTTCCCCGGTACTTTTTATATTCCCATCATTTTCTTTAAGGGCTTCCGATATCACTCCCAAATTTTTGGAGGGTGAAGTTTTAAGGATTACCTCTCTCGGGAGGCGCACCTGTTGGGAAGGTATGTACCCTGTCTCTATATTAGTGCATGCAATCTCTATGCCATCCAGATCTAACTCCCCTATCTCTAGATCTTTCGTCCCTTCAACCTGCATGCCAATGTCTTTGCTTTCTCCTTGATCCTTTGGAATTTCCGCCGCTCCTTTCTCCCCTTTTTCCTTGTTTCATCCTATCACCTTCTCCTTCTTTTCCCCCTCTCCCTGAATAGTCTCTGGATCTTCATTTAAAGCCTCACACTTGTTGATCTGCGGTTTTTATGGATCTCCGGTCCCGAAACTCATCTTTCATTTTGCTTCCTGCTATTGACCTTGGTAAATCCCTCGGAGTGCTTCTCTTCCTTGTTCTTGGTCGGTGTTGTAATCTACAGGATTACATGAGCATTCAAACAGAGGTTAACCATACACAGAGTACCCATCGAGAAGAAAGGATAGGGATGAACGTTCAACCGCTTTATTCATTCTCGGATGGTGTATTTATACATCATATGGAGAGGTTGGAGCGGTTACATCCACTCCAACTGCTCATTAATATTTAATTACATACATTATACATTAATATGATGACATATAGAGCCTAAGAGGCCCCTCCAGCATCTCCCCCACAGACCAAACGCGTCTTCGTCCCGAAGAGAGCAAATATACAGAACGCAAACAAGGCTTGTGACTCGTCAACATTCGTCTTCAATTTGGGAACAGTTGATCAGAGGCTCACCCTTTAAACATCTAGCTAGACTCATCCTCAATGGCTCAGAACTGAGGTCTTTTGACTCTGCTTTCCATACCATTTCTCTGCCTTCAACATCTGAGGTCACACTCCAAGAGACGCTTCTGCATTTCCACATCAAGGGGTATGATTAGTTCAGGTGTTCTTGGTGTCATCAACTTGTCTTTAAATCGCTTTTTTCTGTGCAGTGTAAGTTGTCTTTTGTTTGAATGTCTGCAACATCTTTTGTTACTGTGAGGATTTAAGATGCCTGCAATATTTTGCATTGCTGCTTATGTGGATGATCTTGATCGAAGTCGACTGCTGTAAACTTGACTTGACTCAAGAGTCGACTAGAGACCGACTGGATTTACAAAAATAGGGGAGATCACCTGCCTACAAGAGACTCACGTTTCACCTCCCCCCTCTTCACTTTAAAACTTTAAAATGAAGTTACATTAGCATAGTGACTCTTGACTCAAGACTTGTCCACATGACTCAATTTATATTTAGGAACAAATATGATCGACAATATGTATTCCGATGCAAAACCTCAACCAAAATACAACTTACAATATCGACCAAATAGACATCGACCGAAAACACTATCAACCTTTTTTAAATTTTCGACCATATGGAGATTCAACCATAATATAACTTTTTAATCAATAATGCTTCGACCATCATAAAGAAAATACCGTCGATCAAATAGTATCAACCATAAAGGGAGCCGACCAAGAAAAAAAACATTTTAATAAGGAGAAGAGTAGTCGATGAAGAATGATTATGCTACATGTCGTCCAGTCTTCAGTAATTGGCAACGCAAACCACCAGTCACGATCATTAAAGCATTTTAATTTCCTCAATTACGCAAAACTACTCCTTGGTTTCTTCGCACAGGTTGGCTCTTTGTTGGAAAATTTGACCAGCACTCAGATGGTTGTCTGGATAATAAAACTACTATGTAGTCGACGAACTATCATATTCAACACTCCATTCTATAACTAGCAATTGCCCTAGAAAGGTGCAATAATACGCCGATAGGTAAAAAATATTCTAGATTTATAGCAAGTTGTAGCATTAGACAATATACTTAAAAAATGCAGAAAACTTCAACTATATTAAAAGTATACTCATTTTGATCTACTTAGAATTGTATAGCAAGTGTGATAAAAAAAATTATAATATTTTTCAGAATTTACAAATCTTTTATATGTACATTAAATCTTTTTTTATAATAGTTTCCCAAATTTACAAATTTTAGTACTATTTTTTTGTTGTTGTTTAATATAAATATGTATGTTTTTTCAAAACAAAATAATAACCTAAAATACTTTACATAATATAATATCTGAAATATTAAAAATACTTGAACCATTAAAAAATACACTCTGGAGGACATTAAAAAATGCACTCTGGAGGACTCAACTTAATAATTCAAAATGTACTTAGAATATAAAAGAATTGAACACAGGTTCCATGAAAAATCTTGTTTACAATTTATGTTGCTTGTTAAACATATATGTTTATAGAACCAGAACGGAGAAATACATATTTTACCTTATATATTTACATTTTCATAATATTTTAATAAAGCACTAATCAGTTATGAATATTGTTTGGTGTAAACAGAGAAAGGCTATGGAAACAACATCGGCAATGGATATTCATTAATCAAAATGTACACAGATTGATCTCTCCAAAAGACAAGTGAAATATTCATACAAAGTCGATGAAAAAGCTCTTTATGCAAAGATCAATAAAGTGGCATTGTGTTAAGTGGAGTAAAAAGTTTCAGAAGAGGACTAGATATACACAAATATGTCCTCAACCACCATCCCACTGTACTGATTACATTTTTTAAGCCAGAACCAAAGCATCAACCACCATCCCACTGTACTGATTACATTTTTTAAGCCAGAACCAAAGCATCAACCACCATCCCACTGTACTGATTAGTTATCTTAGAGTCTTTTTGCAAATAATCATATTTGCAATTAGATAAAGTTAAATATATATACTGAATTTTCACTGCAAGTGACAATGCATATTGAATTATATCAAAAAAAGGATAGATATAAGATGAGGTAGCCTTGAATATAGACATTAAAAATTAAAGGAACTAAATAAATAATAAAAAATGCATGGCATCATACTATAACATATTATGGCAGCTCAACTCACTCTGTTCCATTTTTTATGCCATATTATATCTGAATGTAAGAAAGATTATACTCGGGCAAATTCAAATTTTAGACACCATCAAATAATACTTCAAATCAAATAATAATTCAAAGACCATACTCGGGAAAATTCAAATTTTAGACACCATAAATAATACTTCATAGGCTGTTGCTTCTAAAAAAATTTCTATGGCCATCCTCATTTTATTTAACTTTTTATGAAAATCCAAACCATCATGAATACTACAATTCGTTGTTATGCAAAATGTGCCAGCATTGTAACCATACATGTATGTCAAAAATTAATGTGCATAAATTACCAATCTTCACCACACACCCTGAACATTCCCTTCACCTTGAGCGTCGGGAAAGACTAGTAGGAACAGGAAAGGCTAGAGCATTGTTTCATTCATTTAAATGTAATTTCCCAACCCATCTCTCATAAACGTCACCAAATTCACCGACCAAGATTAGTAAAACTACATGATGTTCCAACTTTTAAGTTTTAACATACGATATTGTTTCATTTATTTCGTAAGTTCCCCATTATGTATTATTGTATTGCATAAACTGGGATAATATTCTTATCAATCCAGGTAAGGAAGCTCAAGAGGTAGGGGCTACTCTCCCAACATAAAGATACAATCCGTTTCCAACAATGAGTCCAGGCAAAATATTCAGCAGGAATAAGAAGGCTGCAAATTTCAAGTTTCAAGCAGAGAACTTCACATCCCTTGATCATAGTGACTACTGGCAAGAGTTATGTGCCATAGAGAGAACTTCACATCCCTTCATCATAGTGACTATTGGCAAGAGTTGTGTGCCATAGAGAGAGTAAATATTAGTGCGTAAAGTATTTATGCAAAATCTTTAATATGAACATAAAGTAGACACTTTCCTGCGCTTGACCATAGTGACCACTGGCGAGGGTTGTGTCACAGAGAGTAAATGTTGGTTTTATTTTTGCTCACATTCGACAGTGTGAGTTAAATTATCATTAAAATGCTTACCCTGTTTTTAGCGTCTCTCGTGGCACAATTTTCGTTCCAATCGGGCAGCTGCAACTTCAATCGTTGTGAAACTTCAAAGTGGAGGAATTTCACTCCATTATTTTATTTAGTTTTTCAATAATAACTACCCTGAGGATCCAAATGCTCCCGACAACAAAAATATTATAAAGATTCCATTAATTTTCCAGACACTATTATGCAAATCTAAGTTTCATAGCAATTTTTTTAAACAAATTTGTTAAAATCGAGTAACTTATTATAATAACCTGAATGGCACAACACTCCAGCAAATTTAACTTACCAGAATCATTCAACTTACGCTCTCCTCGGCCTGTATAGAAATTTCCTTGACCGACCTGTGAGGAGCTGCAATGCTCCTGAAAACCTGGGAGGACCTGCTCACAGCTCCATAAAACTAGCTAAAGAGATAGGTTGCTACAGGTTGTGGTTTGAAGCTTTCGACCTAAAGCGTTGAGTGCACTTATGGCAAGAATAAGAATAGAAAGGCACGGGATTCAAAGATCCGATATGAGAAAAAAATTAAGAATTTTTTTCAGAGAGGAGAACTTACGGATTGAGAGCCATCGAGGTCTGTCATTTGAGAAGAAATCCCAGCAGTTACTGTAGGAGTTGAAATTTGTTGAAAAAATCCTGTAGATGGATAACTGTCTCAGTTCTTGCAATGGCAACAACCCCACTGTGACTAATCCTCATCCCCAAATCCACACTCTACGAGATTTGGCTAAAAACCCGCCTTTGTTCACACATCACCTTAAGCCATATCAAGAGCTTGTCCAAGCCCTTGAAATCCCTAAAAATTTTACACAATACAATTGGAGGTCCATGAGACCCTGCGTGATGAAACTCGGAGCACAGACAGGCAGCTCAAGTAAAACTGAATGTGAATTTGGTAGTGGCCGTTAAGGCTGGCAGGAGGCGTGAAGAAAATATCGATTCAAGGCCAGGTTTATTGGTCAATTTGGGGAAATTCAGTGCAGGAATGGGAGGGAAGATAGAATTGTGGCCCACAAAAATGAAAACACAGAGGAAACCTCAGGAACACGCTCTCGGCAGATCAGCCGCTTTGTACTGGAAGAGAGTGAACGTAGCAGTGTTTTATTCGAATAAACGTGTCGTATTTCTATTTGATGGAGGGACGACGAAATTGGGAACCGTGCCTACAAACAAGCACTCGGAAAAAGAACGCCTTCGGCGTAAAAATATTAATCAATCGGATGCCCGGATGCCCGGTTACAGATGTAAATTCAACTATAATGACAAAGGTGGCGGCGGCATTTTATGAGCCATTGTGGTCACTCTCTTCAATGGTGCTTCGATAATGAAATGCTTTCTGACCCCTGCCATCTGAATGTTAAACCATCGACTAATACTCTGACAGATGGTCAATTTCACTGTAATGCTGCTCTGTAATAAGTGATAATTCAAGACTGTACCGATCGACTTTGTCTCCTCAAAAAACAATAAAGTGATTTAATTAGTTAATTACGTCGTAGGCGTTCACCATGGAGAAGCATTACTTCCACATCAGCAAGATTCCTCGCTCATGGAATTTTTCCACGTGGAGCAAGCGTCTCATTTATTATTACGTCGATCAAAGGCCAACGAGCGCTCGACAAATTTTTTTTAAACGTCGCAGCTGCCTCCGGACCAGGGTTAGCGTCTGCTGCACTATGCTTAAACTTGCTCGCATTAGTCTACTGCACTGTGCTTAAACCTGCTCATATTATTGCCTGAACGGATTCGAGACCAATGAGTTGGGACCTTTCTGATTTGCTTATATATCCAATTTCCATTCATGCAAAACTTACTGAACTTTCCATTCGTCCTCCGTTGGTAGCAACAGTTCTTGCAATCTGAGGGAATTCCCCACTGAAAGGACTTATCCGGGGACCTCGATCTATTACTGGTTGATAAATCAAGAAAAAATTCTAAAAACCATCATAAATAGAACAAGTGTTCATACTGTCTCCTGGGTCTGTTCGCGAGTCTATTCGCTGCTAGATACCCTGCCCTCGTCGCTTGCCGCACAATACAAAAATTTCGTTTGTTATCCCTTTCAAAGCGACCGACGACTGCCGTCCACTGAAAAGCCCCTCGTCGCTGGTCGCTTGCCGCACAAAAAATTAGTTTGTTATTCCTTTCAAAGTGACTGGCGACCGCCGTCCACCGAAAATCCCCTCTCGTCGGTGGTCGCTGGTCGCTAGCCGCACAGCAGAAAATAAAATTATAAATTATAAATTTGCAGAACCGAGAGTCCATAGAATGATATATAACTACCTTGTTTGTTTACTTGTTTGCTATAGAAAGCAGATACTACTGAACGATAGCCACCTTGTTTGTTTACTTGTTTGCAATTAGAAAGCAGATACTACTGAACGTGATTGTTTGTTTTGTTGCAGAAACCATTACTAATTTAGATGATTCTTGCTGCATTTATTCATTCATTCTATGATTTTTACATATACCCTATTATCATCTGATAAATTTTCGTAAAAATATATATATATATATATATATATGGTCAAGTTTCGTTCTTACAGGATGACTTTGCTGAAGATTATGTCATTGAAATACATTTGCAGGACTTGATACATTTTATTATTTTTAATGGGCATCAAGCAAAATTTTCGAGTCCACAGAGTCAAACACCATATCAAATGCTCGACATCAAACACCAAGTTGCCCAGGGAGGAATCTGCTGAGCACATAGTGTCATTACCCATCGAAGTCCATTGCCATTTTAGTTGTACCTGCACACAAAATAAAACAAGTTCGTATGGAGGAAGGTGATCTAATATATAATACTTTGGATAAATGTATGAAAACAATTGTGCTAAATCTGGCCGTGAGGCTAATTTTTTAAAGCAATGTTTGTCGAGCTATCATCCAAATCTGTCATGGATTGGCTATTGTAAACATGAAGTGAGATGGCTTCGAGTTCCCGGTAGGAATGTGGGGTATCAATGCTTCCAAACGTATCACTCAGCATTATCGCAGGCTATTATCATTTAAAGGCAATTCGTAATCACCAGGCTAAGCACCAACATCAGGTTTAAGAAGAGCGTCATACCATGTGTCTACAATCAGTTTGCGAAGAAAACCTGACATCGTTTTGACAATTGAAGTGGTTACATTAAAAAGGTTCCTGCATATGAGTTTTTCACATTTGCACCTGAAATTATGAAAGCTAGAGTGCTATCTATATATATGGTAAACTCTGCCAAAATGATGTCGGCCACATTTTCAAAACATTAATCTCCAGTTCAGCACATGACAAACTATCAACGCCCCGGATCAACGGAAGAAGATTAAACATGAAATTGAAGACCGACGGTCCAGCTTTCGCACATACCATACCCGTCATTCCACCCGCATTGAAAATAAGTACCAGGAAGGCAAAGTTTAGGCCTTGCATGGCGACCGCCAACCAGCGAGACAGGCAGGCACAAATAGTTTTTCCTTCCAACTCGTCAACGACCGCCGACCAACGTGACTACTCTATTGGTCCTTTATTTTCAACTTTACCGTGTCGCAGCTTGCCGGCGACCAATGCAAGTGGTTCGCACATTCTCTTTTAGTTTTCCTTGCCATTGCAAGGCGACCACCGACCGCTGACCAACGACACAGCCATCCGCAAATAGTGTTTTCCTTCGATCTCGTCAGCGACCGCCGACTAGTGTGATTACTCTATTGGTCAGGTTTCCATTTTCGTCGCTGCAAAATGATCTTGCGATTCATATTTTCATCAATCTCATACCTTAATCTGAGGAACAGTAAAGCGTATTCCTGGTCTCTCAGCTAAATCAATTAGATCATGATCCATGTATTCAAATACCATGTATCTCTGAATTAATTCTATCAGTATCTCCTATGTTGCTCCGATAGCATTAATATCGACTATGGATTCATTTATTTTAACAATTTACGGATTAAAACAAACTAATGCAACTCTGCATGAACAAATATTATGAGAAATAGATTTGTTTTTCTACAATTGAGCATTCAATTACGGATTGGACATGGAATAACTTTCCATCAGGTTTGCCACGGCAAAATTTATTTCTTTGGGTCTACTCGATTACGAATTTATGAATCTTGATTCAATAGTACTCATTTCTGCCTATGGACGTATTTGTGAATTTGATGGATTGGACCTTCTGCACATTCTATCTTCTGCAGATACGAGAACAGATTTCAATGCAACAATGGTTAAATGTGCTCAGACACCAATGCACCGCCTTTAGCTGCAATCGTTTATAAATTTGGATGGATGAAGCTTATGTGATTGTATTCTTGTTTGCTGTTGTTATTGTGTCTCAGTTTTTTCTTCAGCTCAACGACCCTCTTCAAGAGATCAAGTTTCTTGTTTTCTATTGAAAATCAAGGTTCTTTACTGAAACCAAAGTTATATTTGTTGTTATAATAATTCATATTTCTTGTTTAGTGTCTCAACTGCGATTTATTTACTCGTTTTACTTGTATGTTCAACCTTTAAAGTTATAATTTAATCATACGTCTTATTTATTTACTGCTTTAAGATGAAACGATGCTTCACTGACATTTGTGTTGCAACATATATTTTCTCCTAGATAAAATGCCCATTCTAGAAAGAAAAAAAAAATTTTTACTCACAATTGTGTTTTTCCCTCCTCTGAACTAATTTTCTCTGGTCTAAGATGTTTTTCCCTTTTCACAATTGTGTTTTAATTTCTCTATGTTCCTATTCTGCTTTTTTGCTGCAACAGGTTTTGTCTCCTATCCTTAATGTATCTTTTATTGTCTAATGTATATTTTTGTCTATATATGCTTTATTGTATGCTTTCTAAGACCATGCAATTGGTTTTAGCCCAGATGCAGTAGCTCGTACTGGGAATAGCCTTGCGTTGTCAGAATTGTCTTTGAAGTAACTTGCACCTTTAAAGTAATTTTCCCTGCTCTGAGGGTTTTTCCCTTTTCACAATTGTGTTTTTCATTGTCTATGTTCCTATTCTGCTTTTTGATGCAATGGGTTTTGTCTCCTAAAGAAGTTATCCATTCCAAAAATTATTTCTTTAATTTTGTTAGAATTGTGTTCTTGTTTGCTATTGTTATTGTGTCTCAGTTTTTTCTTCATCTCAATCAAGCTCTTCAGGAGATAAAGCTTCTTGTTTTCTACTGAAAATCAATTGTGTTTTAATTTGTCTATGTTCCTATTATGCTTTTTTGCTGCAACAGGTTTTGTCTCTTATTCTTAATGTATCTTTTATTGTCTAATGTATATTTTTGTCTATATATGCTTTATTGAATGCTTTCTAAGACCATGCAATTTCTTCCTTTTGATTATCCAGGTCATCAACAACTTTGTAAAGCAATTGGTTTTAGCCTAGATGCAGTAGCTCGTACTGGGAATAGCCTTGCGTTGTCAGAATTATCTTTGACGTAACTTGCACCTCTAAAGTAATTTTCCTTGCTCTGAGGTGTTTTTCCCTTTTCACAATTGTGTTTTTCTTTGTCTATGTTCCTATTCTGCTTTTTGCTGCAACAGGTTTTGTCTCCTAAAGAAGTTATCCATTCCAGAAATAATTTCTTTAATTTTGTCAAAATTGTGTTCTTGTTTGCTATTGTTATTGTGTCTTAGTTTTTTCTTCATCTCAACCAAGCTCTTCAGGAGATAAAGCTTCTTGTTTTCTACTGAAAATCAAGGTTCTTTTCTGAACCAAAGTTATATTTGTTGTTATAATAACTCATATTTTTTGTTTGGTGTCTGGACTGTGGTTTATTTACTTGTTTTACTTGTATGTTCAACGTTTAAAGTCATAATTTAATCATGCATGTCATTTATTTACTGGTTTCAAATGTTTTCTGTTGCAATAGATATTGTCTCCTAGATAAATTGTCCGCTCCAGGAGATAACTATTTTCTTTACTAACAATTGTATTTTTCATTAAGGCTTTCACAGGTTGCAGTTATCTTCAAGGGGGATTGGATACCTGTGTAGAGTTTTAGTTCTCAAACTAAAACTCTACACAGGTATCCAATCCCCCTTGAAGATAATTGTATTTTTCCCTGCTCTAAAGTAACCCTATACTTCCTGTTCACTCCCTCTTCAAATTCCTTGTTCATCCCTGTTCTCAAATAACCTATACCTGCTGTTCACCCTTACTCACAATTGTGTTTTTCCCTGCTCTGAAGTAACCTATACTTCTTGTTCACTCCCTGTTAAAATTAGTTGCTCTGTCTGTTCATGTTCTGCTTTCTGTTGCAACATGTTTTGTTTCCCAAACAACTTGTCCATTTCACAAAATAATTCTTTTATTTTCTCACAATTGTGTTCATCCGTGTTCTGGAATCATCTATATCTGCTATTGCCTCTGCTCCTTTACTGATTTTTGCTTCAAAACCATGTCCTCTTTTCTAAAATACTGCGAAATTTTAGACTTACTAAATAAATTGCTCCTTTGTTGTGACTGGTATATATTCAGTTCTCTAAGTTTACCAATATAGATTCTTTCAATATAGTTATTTTTCAGTAAATGATTCTGTCATTTTCTTAGAATTCAGGTTTTTCCTGCTCTAAAATAAACTATACCTGTTGCTCACACCCTGCTGAAATTCCTTGTCTATTCTGGACTTTTGCTGCTATATATTTAGTTCTTCAAGATTTAAGCAAAGTAATAAAAACTCAGGAAACCTTCATTACTTGGATACACAGTTATCAGTCTGCCCCAACATGAGCATGCATCATAGGTTTTTTACCAAATTGTTATTCAACATTTGATAAGTTTACCAATATAGATTGAAGAAAAAATCACATTTAAGAGAAGTAATCCAAAAATTAGCAAACCTTCATTACCTGCATACACAATTATGAGTATCCCCCAACATGAGCATCCATTATAAGTACAATAGTTCCAATTTGACTGATCATTAGTACTTCTTATTGGATCATTTTTTCTCTTCTTATAAACAAAATATTGTTTACTCAAAAGGGGTTTAGCTCCATTTTCCTTCAAGTTCACTGAACTTGGGCATTCAATTTTTCCTTTTTTCTATCATCATCTTAAAAATAGGGCTCAAAGGACTGAAAATCACCCCATAGAGTTTTACAAATAAATATACATGCGCAAAAAAAAAAAAAAAAAAAAAAAGCCCCATCAAAGACAATAGACTAAAAATAAAAAACTTAGCAAACCTTCATTACTTGGATACACAGTTATCGACCTCCCCCAACATGAGCATTCATCATAGGTTTTTTTACAAATTGTTATTCAACATTTGATAAATTTACCAATATAAATTGAAGAAAAAACTACATTTAAGAGAAGTAATCCAAAAATTAGCAAACCTTCATTACCTGCATACACAATTATGAGTATCCCCCAACATGAGCATCCATTATAGGTACAATAGTTCCAATTTCCCTTATCATTACTACTTCTTATTGGATCATTTCTTTTCTTCTTATAAACAAAATATTGTTTACTCAAAAGGGGTTTAGCTCCATTCTCCTTCAAGTTCACTGACCTTGGGCATTCAATTTTCCCTTTTTTTTATCATCATCTTAAAAATAGGGCTCAAAGGACTGAAAATCACCCCATAGAGTTTTACAAATAAATAGACATGCGCAGAAAAAAAATGCCCCATAAAAAACAATAAACTATACAGGTTTTTCCTGCTCTAAAATAAACTATACCTATTGCTCACACCCTGCTGAAATTCCTTGTCTATTCTGGACTGTTGCTGGTATATATTTAGTTCTTCAACATTTAAGCAAAGTAATAAAAACTTAGCAAACCATCATTACTTGGATACACAGTTATTGGTCTGCTCCAACATGAGCATGCATCATAGGTTTTTTACCAAATTGTTATTCAACATTTGATAAGTTTACCAATATAGGTTGAAGAAAAAATCACATTTAAGAGAAGTAATCCAAAAATTAGTAAACCTTCATTACCTACAGACACAATTATGAGTATCCCCCAACATGAGCATCCATTATAGGTACAAATCAAAGACAATAGACTGAAAACAAAAAACTTAGGAAACCTTTATTACTTGGATACACAGTTATCGACCTCCCCCAACATGAGCATTTATCATAGGTTTTTTTACAAATTGTTCTTCAACATTTGATAAGTTTACCAATATAAATTGAAGAAAAAATTACATTTAAGGGAAGTAATCCAAAAATTAGCAAACCTTCATTACCTGTAAACACAATTATGAGTATCCCCCAACATGAGCATCCATTATAGGTACAATAGTTCCAATTTGACTGATCATTACTACTTCTTATTGGATCATTTCTTTTCTTCTTATAAACAAAATATTGTTTACTCAAAAGGGGTTTAGCTCCATTCTCCTTCAAGTTCACTGATCTTGGGCATTCAATTTTCCCTTTTTCTATCATCATCTTAAAAATAGGGCTCAAAGGACTGAAAATCACCCCATAGAGTTTTACAAATAAATAGACATGCGCAGAAAAAAAAATGCCCCATAAAAAACAATAGACTATACAGGTTTTTCCTGCTCTAAAATAAACTATACCTGCTGCTCACACCCTACTGAAATTCCTTGTCTATTCTGGACTGTTGCTGGTATATATTTAGTTCTTCAAGATTTAAGCAAAGTAATAAAAACTTAGCAAACCTTCATTACTTGGATACACAGTTATCGACCTCCCCCAACATGAGCATTCATCATAGGTTTTTTTACAAATTGTTATTCAACATTTGATAAGTTTAGCTCCATTTTCCTTCAAGTTCACTGAACTTGGGCATTCAATTTTCTCTTTTTTCTATCATAATCTTAAAAATAGGGCTCAAAGGACTGAAAATCACCCCATAGAGTTTTAGAAATAAATAGACATGCAAAAAAAAAAAAAAAATGCCCCATCAAAAACAATAGACTGAAAACCAAAATGATATCATTAACATATATGCAATCATATATTTCAGACACTATTTCTTGTTATAAATTACTAGCTTGAACACTTCAAATCAGTATCCACTTCATAATTGCTTAACAAAACATCCTTATAGGCACTTAAACAATAAAACAAATTCCTGTTCCTACTATCTTTTGGCACTTGAAGGTCGCAAGACAGCTCACAAAACAAGACCTGCAAACATTTCTAGCTACAAGAGAACCAGATAGTTTTTCAACCGTTATGCACTAACCCATGCTGTTTCTATTTTTTATATACTCAGCAGTGCTATTGACTTCTTATCTTTCTACCAGAGTACCCTTTGTTTCATGGTAGATATGTTTAGCCGGTTTCTTTTTTCAAAATACTTGTTCCAAGTTCACTTAAACTATGGTACTGTTATAACCAACCATGATATCAATTTTTAAATGAATACTCCCCATAGGGAATATTCCCAACCTGGATCAGAATTAACAAAAAATTATTGTTCACATTCCACAAAGTTCATTGCTCTTAACTTGCTACCTAGAATCTAACAATGTAAGTTTCAAAAACAAATAAACAATCTCTGATATTGTTTGTACATGTTTCCTTATTACTTTAATAGGTACGTTCGTTGCTAAAAGCAAACCAATTTGAAACCTTTCATTTGTTTATTCTTCTATGTTCTACATGTTCTAGTACATGTTTTATATTTACACTTAATATTAATTTCATCCATTTTCCAGGTTGCTTTTGCATTGCAACTATTTTCAATACAACATTATGGACACTCTATTGACCGAAAATGCAGTTTCACTTCTTATGAATGGTGTTGTTGACCTATGCCCACTTGTACAAGTTGTTGCTCTCGATCGAGTGAGCTCTCTTAATTCAACGACTACTCGCTACCGAATCACTATCTCAGATGGAATTCATAGCCACGATACATTGCTTCCAAGTAGCTACAATAGCACTGTGGAAAACCACCAACTCCAAGCAAGTTCAATCATCAAAGTCATCAAGTGTACATGCAACACTATGCATAATGCGACGTATGGTTTGCTTATCACATTTTATTGCAACTTGATTTCAATTGCACTCCCAACAAATGTACCAATTTTTTTACTTTTACTTACTTACCTTAATTCTTCTTGCCAGGACAATCGCACTAGACATAATCGAAATTGTCACATTGCAAACAACGATAGTTGGAGACCCATCACCTTTCAACTTAACACCCAACTTTACCTCCCCTAGCAGTTCATCTGTTACAAGAATCAACACTCTTGATCCCGAAAACCCATTAGGTATCATACCTTGTTCGCAAAATGCAATTGGAAACCCTACTGAACCTCCTGTTGCTTTTACATCACTCAACCCTTCCACCAAAACTTGGACCATTCAAGGTCGAGTTATTGCAAAAACAAATATGACTACCTACACCAATCAAAAAGGGCCTGGTCAACTTTTTGGCTTTGACGTTGTTAGTGCTACCAAAGATGAGCTTCATATCTCTACTTTCAATGAACTAGCCACCTTATTATATGACAAAATAAATGTTGGCATAGTCTACACTATCTCAAATGGCACAATTAAATTGGCCAACCCAACATACAACCATTTGACAAGCCCCTTCGAGGTTTTTCTTAACCCCTCATCAACCATTCAACCATGTTTGGAAGAATGTCCATTAATCCCTTTTCATTGCTTCCACTTTAAATCTATCCATGACATCAAAACTACACCCCTCAATTCCATGGTTGACGTTATTGGAATTGTCATTTCTGTTTCCCCTGCATCAACTATACGCAAAAGGGATGGCTCTGAAAGCATTCGACGAATAGTTGGGTTAAGGGACATGTCTGGGTATAGCATAGACATCACACTTTGGGGTGATCACTGCACAATGGAGGGTTCCCACCTTGCAAGCCTTCGAGGTTTGCCTACTCCCCCTATCCTTGCAATTAAAGGCGGGCGTTTTACTGAGTTCAATGGAAAAACCATTGGAACCATATCCAACACCAACCTCCTTATAAACCCAAATATTGAGGAAGCTCAACTTCTCCAAACATGGTTTATTGACAATGGTTTCCGTTCAGCCTCGCCATCTTTGAGCAGAAAATCCACCTCGCCTTCTTCTAGCTCTTGCAAACGCATTTCCATTTCTGCTCTTCAAGCTCTCCAACCCTCTGAAAAAGCAATTTGGTATTCAATTATTGCTACAATCACCCATATTAACACCGATGACTTTCATTTCCTTGCATGTCCTTTGTTTGTCGATGGCATTCAATGCATGAAAAAAATTTCCCACAAAGTTGGTAATGTATGGCATTGTGCAAAATGTGATGGGGAATTTACAGAATGTGCTTATCAATACATACTCAAACTTGACCTAATGGATGCCACTGGACAACTATACGGTGTCATAGCTTTTGATGATTCTGCACAATAATTGATGGGCATCTCTGCAAAAGATTTATGCCTTCTCTCAAATGATTCAACATCTGTTTTGGAAATAGTTCAACGTGTCTGTGCTCGAAAATACCTTTTAACCTTATCTGTACGAACAGAGACTTTTAATTCAACATCTCGCTTGAAGGTGTTGCTCGTCATGTCAGAGGAAGCTTCCTTATCATCATCACCTACCGATTCCCTTGATGGAAATGAACCCATTTTGCATACTACACGTCCAGTAGCTCACAGGATTTGAACTCTGCCTTTGATAACACTTTCCCAACAAGTTTCTACTCTTCAATTCTACCTTTTTGTACTCCATACTTGCTACTTATCCACTGCAAGCTTTTGTATTAACACCGGTATGTGTATAATACTTTTATGCATCATGGAGCATGCTTTAATATTATATGCTTTGCTTTTTCTGTAACATTTTGTTAAATTGCATATTCATTGCAACGTATCTTGTCACTTTCAAATTTATGCTTACATGAAGATTCATTTATCAACTTTATACTTATTTTCTTTATAAACACTTTTCAAAACGATTCACATTTGTTTCTTGCAACAACCTACCATAAATTATGCACAGTACATTTATCTTTAACAATCTACCTTTGTTTGCTTATTCAATGGCTTAATATATAGTATGTTTCTCCTCAAACAAATGCATTATTAAGTTCTTAACCAAAAAAACATGTTCCTTGTAGCCATGTCAACAAATGAGCACAATGATCATATCAATGGACGCAGAAGAGTTCTATATACTGAGAAGAAACAACAAAACAACAAGCGCCAACGCCTTCTATATAAAGCTGCTCGCCAACTTGTTAATATCCCTGCTCCATTTGACATTGTCCAACCTCCCCTCGAACACTCTACATCGTCTGCATCAACACCCAACAATCAAGGAAACATTCACCTACAAGGTATACAACAACAATTTCGTACAAGGTTGGACAAATTATCTCCCATGAACGTATGCTCTATATGCATGGAGTCTTATCCTGGCATTAAGACAAGGCACTTTTCTAATGCATTTTCATGTTCACAATGCATTGGGGAAAAAAAACTTCATCGCTACTCCTTGGAAAACAACATGGATCCTGGGGTGCAACCACCTGTGCTCGTTGTCCTTACTCAAGTTGAAGAAATGCTCATTTCTCGCGTTAACCCAATTTTACAAGTCACTCATGCTCGTGGGGGTCAATATACTTATTCTGGCCACACTATTAGCTTCCCCCAAGACATTACAAGCATTGCCACTTTACTCCCCCGCTTACTCTCAGACATTGACATCCTTATTGTTCATAAATGCAATCCTAACAAGAAGCCTTATGAGTTCTTTGTTAGTCGAACACGTGTTCTTGCTGCTCTCCAATTCAAGCTGTCAAATGATCCCTACTACAAGGATGTTCAAGTTAACTCAATTGCATTGTCTTCTTTGCCTATTGAACCAATTGACATTTCCTCCCTTCTCCGCCATATCAGACCTGAGGAAACCCTACTTGTTGAGCATACCTCAAATACTAATATCCAGTCACCCAACTTCTTTGAACCCCATGAAGAACAATCCTCTTCCTTTATATCTACCCAGACAAATAGTAGAACTGAGGTTGATGAAATCAAACGCTTCTTAGCAACAAGCGATGCACCCACTCCGCCTTGCATTGACTGGCCACCAATAGATACTTCCCCTATCAATGAATACAACACAATAGGCCTCCTCTCAATGGCCTTCCCAACCCTGTTTCCCACTGGAGTCACAATGCTTAAACAACCACACATTGAAGAGGTTGGTATTGACAATTATGCACTGCACCTACTTCGATACCACGACAATCGATTTGGCCAACATCCTCGATTTCGTTATTACATATATAATCTCATGATGCGCCACCGTAGCCATTCTACTACTTCTGTGTTTTTAAAACCTAGTATTGAAGATACACTTCCTCCAACGGTTTCAGAGCTTCTACAACAATTACAAGAATTACCAAATGCTAAGATAGTTGAGCAAGTCATGCGGTTTGGCTCCAATCTTCGTGGGACCCGCTCCTACTAGAACAAAAGCAGAGCTGAACTAATTGACATGATCACACAGCAAGGAACACCAACATTCTTCTTTACGCTCAGTGCAGCTGACACCAAATGGCCAGACCTGCATTCTTTCATGCCTGGACACGCTCCAGCAGCTTCACATCAACAGTACCAATGGAGAATTTGCAACCTTATATCAAATCCACACGTTGCATCTCAATACATGGAGAAAAGATTCAAAATATTCCTAGAAGAAGTTCTTCAAAAAGGGCTTGCAACAAAAGACTATTGGTGCAGGTTTGTAACAAACCATATTCCCATCAAATTTCGGTGTATTCAATACCTCAACTCTTAATTTCTAATCTTAATATTTTCCATGTAGATATGAATGGCAACATAGAGGATCAACACATATACATGGCTTCTTGTGGATAGACAATGCACCCGATATGGACACATTAGACTGGGCAGATAATGCTAGGGTTGCAGATGCAAAACAGTACTTTGACAAGTTTGTTACAGCATGGAATCCTCGCATCAACCATTCTCAAACCCCATTGTTCCAATCCTCAACTATAAATGATCCATGCACCATTGGATCACATTCTATACTTGCAAGTGATCACTTACATGACTACGAAGAACTTGTTAATTGTGTCCAAAGGCATACAAAATGTTCCGAGTCTTCATGCCTCCGAAAAAAAGGGTCAACTCTTCAATGTCATTACGGCTTTCCATTTAAACTACAACCTACCTCTTCCTTATTCATTGATGCAAATGGACGAAAAATATACAACCCTGTCAGGAATGATGCCCTCCTAAATATTCACAACCCTACCATGCTCTCCATTTGGCGAGCTAACGTTGATTGCAAACCTGTTCTCTCTAGACATGTTGTACTCAAATATATTTCAAAATATGCAGCAAAGACAGAGCCGAAATCAGAATCCTACCAGGCACTTCTTTATCGCATTGCACATGCAACTCCACATGATGCACCAATCCTGCAACCAATAAGACGCTTCCTATCAGAAAATGTTGCCGATCGAGACATTGGTGCACAAGAGACATGCCACATGCTCCAAAAGCTCCCTCTTTGTCTTTGTAATCGTTACTTTCTTTCCTTAAATGTTAGCCAAAGTGTCTTCCGACGTATTTCCAATGACTGTCTTGATACCCCACCAACACCAACCTTCATTTTTTCCTACATGCAACGACCCCCTACACTCGAAGATCTTACTCTTCTTGAAGCTGCACGCTCTTGGTCATTCTCATCTCGTAGAAAGCACTCCCAATGGAAACCAAACCACCCTCCCAAAATCGTTCGTGTCTTTCCTCGCTTCACTAGCATTCCACACATTTCTGAAGATGCCTTTGTTTCCTTCTATTGGAGTGAGCTCCTCCTATACAAACCTTTTCGCACGTTGCACAATGACATTGGAGCAACATAATTGGACATAACTTCTAATTGGCTTCGCATTAAAGACACATACATTGCATGGCATGTTGATCGTTTACCAGAAACCCCCAACACACCTCCCTCTGATGACTCTAATTCTGCTTCTAACCACTTGCCATTACCACCTGTTATGGATGAATGGGAATTTATTTCCCAACTCCGCCCTGGAAACAACCTCTATGTTGACGACCTTGACATGCTTGGCCATCGTGATTTTTATAAAAAACACAATTGGACCGAAAACCATATTCCTTCCCACATGCATGCAACAACCATATCATTCACTGACCTCACGCGTTTATCCTCCCACATACACCACGACACCTATTCATCTTCAGGTCATGTTGCCTCCTTGTCTCCCACACAACGAATGGCCTTTGACCTTATCCTAAAACACTCAACAAGTTCTACAAACCCTCCCCCACTCAAAATGGTCATTCAAGGCACTGCGGGGACAGGAAAGTCTTTCTTAATATCTTGCATTAGAACTGCACTCCATCCTGTCTCTAGCGATACACCTTCCCCCTTGCTCCTGCTAGCTCCAACCGGTATTGCTGCATTTAACATACAAGCCCTAACAATCCATTCAGCTCTTCGCATACCCATTGTTGAGATGCACCCTCTTGAAGGACAATCCTTTTCGTCCTTCCAAGAACAATTCCGCCATATTCGGTACATCATCCTTGATGAAATGAGCTTCGTTGGCCCAAAAATGCTTTCTCGAATAGATGATCGCTTACATCAAGCCTTCCCTTCCCATTCAACAACTCCCTTTGGTGGTTGTTCCATCATATTCCTTGGTGATTTTGGACAACTGCCCCCTGTAAAGGACATCCCCATGTATGTTGGCGCATCTCGAGGGAATAGTCTATGGTGCACATTTGACACCTTCGTTACACTTTCAACTATCTTTCGACAACAAGGGAACAACCCTTCTCAAGTTTCCTTCCGCCAACTACTGCTTAATCTCCGAAATGCAACACCGACTCTTAAAGATTGGACCCTCCTCATGTCCAGAACAACCTCAAACCTTTCACATGAAGAGAACCATACATTTGACAACTGCACTCATTTGTACGCAACTAATAGCTCTGTTGAAATGCACAACAAACAGATGTTGAAACACCTTAACATGCCAGTTGCACATTGCTTTGCAGAGCAAAAGAAACAACATCTCCCAACCTCAGTAGATGATGAACAACTTCCATTCAAGGTTCTACTAGCAATTGGTCAACAAGTCATGTTGACAGCCAACTTGTGTGTCTCTGCAGGTCTTGTAAACGGGTCGCTTGGGAAAGTTATTGCAATTGTCCACAACTCCAATGATCAACCGCCAAAATTGCCATCTTACGTTGTAATTGACTTCATCCACTACAAAGGACCCCCATGGGATTCTTGCAATCCAACTTATGTGCCCATCCCTCCTATCACAAGGGGTACACGAAGGCAAGTACCACTTTGAATGGCATGGTATTTAACAATTCATAAAGCATAAGGGATGACTCTGCAAAATGCAACAATTGATATTGGCAACATTGACCGACAAGGCCTTACGTTCACTGCAATATCAAGAGTTAAATCTTTATTAGGCCTTTGAATAGCTCCACCTTTTTTCCTTTTGTAGATATTCTTGAATTAAAGATAGCCCCCATGTCCATCGTAGACTACAAGAAGAGACCTTGCTTTCTTCAAAGTCTTTGCAGCCACATTCTCCATAGAGTTACATTCCACCTCCTTTACATGCCTACTTTGTATAGCTATCACTTTACTCCCTTCCACTTTTCCAAAATGACTTATCTACTTTGTTCATATCTTGTATTCCTACTCCTACTATCATTGAATATATTATACTTCTTGAGGTCTATTACTGACGACTTTTGACATAGAAATAAAAAAAATGTGCAGCACTGAAATAAATGATTGTCCATTGTTATTATTTCTTCAAAAATCAGTACTTAAGAAACTGTTGCAAAAGTAAATAGATGTCAACCACAACAACAAAAAATAACAATGAACACAAAGCTGTTTGCTTCAAATAGTATTCAAGACATGTATATATATAGTCTCTTATTCTGGACCCCTTTACATCTTTTACACGTCATACTATTTGATAAATCATGTTCTCACTACATGCTAAACATTTTATACATCTATTTGTAATGCTCCTTTACATCTAAACCCAATTCGAAGATAGATCTTTCACTATTTTTTTCCTCTCTCTTGTATTAAAATAGTGTCAACAAATCCTTGAAAGCTGGATTCACAAGTCACAAAAAATAACTCTTTTACTACCTATTAGGTACCCAAAATATAGTTTCCAACAGTTTCTAAATATTTGCAAAATAAATTGCATCTCCTTGATTTTCCTGAACAGAAAAAAAAACACCCAGGCCATAAAAGTAATTACAAAATTGCAATTATTTGCACCTCAACTAACTACAGAAAAACTTGTCCCAAGCATTAGCTTGTTCAGCAATAGTAGTAACTCTGCTTGGTTCCAAAACTTGCAAAGCAACTTCATGATATGACAATTGAGTCTCAACATATTCCCTTCCTTCTTCTGCTACTGCACAACTTTCTTCTAACAAATATGCATGTATGGATACTTGGCCAACCATATGGTGTACATGTTCTTCAATGAGGTTATCCAACTTTCTAATGTATTCTAATTCTCCTTGCAACGCAGTGTTGATCTCTGTCATTTGCAACTCCTCTGCAGGCAACTCATATATAGGTGGAAGCGGACAAAGATGACACTTCTCATAGACCTTCTAGATTCTCTTGTAGAAACCCATACATGCCTTAGTAGTCCTTGTAATGTCAGTATTCAACTTTACAGATGCCTTACTGCAAAATTCTAGAAGTTGCATTTCTGACTTTAAATCCAAAATTGTTTTAGAAACTAATTCTGCAGGGTATTCAGAGTTTGTCTCTCTCCAAACCATATGTCGTTTAACCTTCTCTGCTACATCAAACTGCCTTCCTCTAGCTGCTTGCACCTCTACATCAATTTCATCCATTTGTACCATCATTTGCTTCAAGTTGTACACTTTCTCCATAACAGTCACTTGGAAATGATACATCTGCTCTAATACTTTGCAAGCTTCATCACAAAACACAGTTATTTCTACCTTTCTGTTGTTTCCTGTTCCAAGCCATTTTGTCAAGCCTCCGTTTTCTTTCTCTAACTCTTCAACCTTCAACTTCAACTCTTGGACTTGCTGGTCAGTAGCTAATTCTTTTGATTTTAACTGAGTGGTCACAACTTCAAAATCATTATTTTCTCCTTCCAAAATCATCACCTGAACCGCCAATTTATCTTTTTCATCATCCAACCTCCATAGATCTTCAACCATTTTCTCCTTTTCAGATAACAGGTCACTATATTTCCTTTTCAGCTCTTTCCCTCGATTCTCTTCTCTATGTAGATTTTCTCATACCTTGGACAATGTTGCCTTTGCAATTTCAAGATGACCTACCAACTCGTCCACATTATGCGCACTTGCCTGGGCCATCGCTACATTTGCTGCAACTGCAAACTTTGGATCATTGTTAATTCCCTCGAAGATTGGAGTTTCTATTACTGTGACAACATCTTCATAATTGGCACACTTCATTCTTTTCTCTGATTTCCTAATGATCACTTTTCTATGAGGATAAAAAAAAATTGAATCAAGATTTGCCACCTCATTCTCTTTAGAAGGACTATAAGGGACGAGTTCAAGCCCTGCTAGTGGACAATACCCTCCACTTATACTTTCTAAGGGCCCAACTTCCACATTTTGTACATCAACACTTTTTGGCTCTTCTCGTTGCTTAGATTTCAACTCTTCTTCTCTTATCTTGTCCTATTCCGTTGATCCTGAGGGCCCTGCTTCCATATTTTTTACATGAGGACTCTTTGGCTCTTCTTCTTCATTACCTTTTACCTCTTCTTCTCTTATCCTGCCTTCTTCCGCTCATCCTAATAGCCCTACTTCCATATTTTGTACATCAGCAGTTTTTGCCTCTTCTTCTTGCTTAGATTTTACCTCTGCTTCTCTTATCCTGTCCTGTTCCGCTGATTCTAGGGAACCAACTTCCATATTTTGTACATCATATTTTCCCTCTTCTTCAATTTCTTCTCTAAGCAGTCTGTCTAATGCTTCTTTTACCACCTTCTCATTCTCCTCCTGCTGCACTTTCTGAACTTCAGCTTCCTTCTTCTTCTTCTCAACCTTTGCTATTGACCTATCTAATAGTTGTTTATGATGTGTTTCTACCTCAACCTTCTTATCCTTGTCAACGTTAGGACTAGAACTCGTTACTTTTTTAAGACGATATCGGTTGTTTAGATCAATCATGTTCTTTGCACTTCGATAAAACTCGTCATCCTTCCAAAATAAGTGGGCATACTCATAGCCAATCCTGCAAAAGCCACAGTGTGCTTGCATCTTTCCATCGGGATCATGCCTTCTACAATTCTTCGCCCCAAAATGAAAGCCTTCCAAATCTTCAACAAACGCTTCGGCTTCCTTTGCTTTTGCAAGTTTATATGCTCCTATTACAAATGGCATTGGTGGGTAAATAAACTGCTTCTTTTCAGCTAGAAAATGGCCAACTCCATTTACATAGACTTGCCTAACAGCTTCTTTGTGTACCACAAAATCAGTAGCATATTGGGGCATCATAGAAAGAGCTTTGCTTCCACCAAACATCCGGATATACAATCCTTCCATGCATAAGTAATAATCTCCATACTGTTCAATGACTTTCATAGCATTCTCAGACATGCAACATGGTTCTTCCTTAAACATCAAGCGATACAGTGGTATAATGAATGATTCACATATTCTCTTATAGTGACTTTTATACCTGTCGCCCTAAAGCATTTGATATGCTACATCCACAGGGGGCCCATTTGTGTTCCAAACACATCCTAAACCTGGAAAAGGATATATAATCAAGATACAATCCAACAAATACCCAGACATATGAAAATTAACATTATCTTCGGCTACTCCTCGTTGAGTTGCAGCAATGTTTGTAGATAAGCTATCTGAGATGATTGTAGACCAATTGAATATTGTACCATGTGTCGCAACATGGCACATCACAGGTGCCCAACTGAGTTTGTAAATATTCCCATCTGGAAATCCATAAATTCGGCTCAACATCAAAGTTATTAGGCGAAATGGGGTTCTCAGGTGTTCAGTGTCATACTCCCCTCTCTTTTTTGTCCTTAATTGTTTTCCAGGGATTGTCATCTTCCTAGCAAATTCCAAATAATTAAAATTTGCATCTTTTACCCATTGAGTAGTCAACATAACATCAGCATGAGGAAGGTTGTATGCTGCATCTAAGTGACTTGCCTGGAAGGATCCAAGACCTTCACTAGTAGTGTCTGAAATCATTCTAGACGTTGCATCAGTCCTCTGTATAATCCAGCCTATCACTTCTGAGCATGGAAATATCTCAGGCCGTGTTGCTGCTCTGTGGAGGTGTGACTTCCTGATATTCTTATAAAGCAATAATTCCTCAATACTCGCATCTGGGAAATTTGTGTCCCTAATAGCTCTATATAACTCAGTCCATGAAAACCGCGGAGATGCTCCTGTCACAGAATTTGTGTCTCCAAACATCATGCAAAAAGTACAGAGCAACAAAACTTATATGTCAAGGTCAAACTCTACTACGCTGCCTTTGCTTCTTTCAAATCACATGTACATATCCAACCTGTCCAAACATAAAAGCACCAAATCAAAAAATAACATTGAAATCTTATTTGCAGTCAATGGTTATGGTCCAACAACCATAATCTACAATCTTGCGAAGACAGAAAACATTATCATTAATTTGGGTGTCAACTTATACAGTATTTTTTACCTTTAGTCAAACACAATGCATTTGTCCAAGTATGTTAATCTGCGAAGACTATATGTTCACTCTATGGATTGTTCATGGGTTTCGCAAATAACATGGAAAACAAAATACTGTAATTTATATGTTCTATAGCTTATTGTATTTTCAAAATAGAAATTCGGCCAAATAAACCATACTCCCACAACACAAATTTATTGACTTTCTCTCAAATTTTAATAAATTATAATATTTAACTCCATTGGAACAACAGAAATTAGTCAAAATTCACTATAACCATATCTTAAAATCACATCTACGCAAATATCACTTGTAAATTCCTATACAAATCTGTAATTTATACCCCCAGGATCATCGCCATATGAGCCTCAATAACATGGAAAAAATGTAAGTCCTCTTAGAATGAAAACTGATATTTTTTTATTCAAAATTTGACTTCAAAACTTATTGTCTCTCAAGGAGTCTCCAACACTTTCAAAAATGATTCTCATTGTCTTTTATACAAAATTTGAAAGAAGTTTGACATAACCGCTTCTTTTAACTAATAACTGAAAATGTCTTAACTCGAAAGATAACAGTCTTTAAACAATATTACAAAATTTTCTTTTAAAATAAAAAAAACATCATTTTTGCCACTTGGCAAGAGTTTCTGAATGCATCTTCATGTATGAACAAAATATCTTTGTTTTTCATATTTATCCACATAGTTCCATTGGTCAGCCGTGGGCATATCATAACTGGTCATTTCCTTTATCAAGACTCGCATTTCAATGTGACCTGCATAAGAAACAAGAGGAAGATTCTCACAGATTGAGAACAACATATTTAAAATTTCAAAGTCCTCCGCAATTTTCTCCATTAGAATCTTTCCAGTAAGCATATGATCCAAATGCTGAAACTTTTCGTGATTCATTCTTATACCAAACAATAACCTCTTATATTCATTTGGAGAAATCATGATTTGCATCCCAAAAAGCAGGGAATCCTTTGATTATCAATTTTTCAAATTGTTTCTTAAACCTGATTACTTCCTCTCGTACATCTCCAGCTTTAACTTCAATATTTTCAATATGTGAATACTTCCCTAAAATTCTTCTAGCCCATGTAATGACTGAAATTCTATTCCTTATATCCATTGTTGTCAAATCCGCTTCACTTAAACTATTTAGGAAAGTTATTGCTCTTTGTGCTATTTCCTTTGGCTTTTTGTTCAGATTCTCTCTGGCTGCTCTGCAGCTTTCAAAAGCATCTTTGGCCACTTTTTCTTTAACCTTCATATAATCAAGATAGGGTCTCAATTTTTCAACTTCTTTTATAATTTGATCCTACACCATATGCTTACAACCCTGCATTGTAGCTTGTCCTGTTATATGGGCGGCCAATCTTCTATTGTTATCAGACAATTCTTGAATCTTTGCTTGCAAGGTTTCAATTTCCTTATCCTTTGTTTCATTCTCTTCTTTTAGCCTCTGTGTTCCATTTTTCAATTCTTTAATCTCAACATTCTTCAAACTTATTTGGGACATGGCTTGTAAGAGACTGTCTGCTCCACCTTTCTCTTCACCTATACCTACATATGCCTGTTGCTGACCTAATTCTGTTAACTTTTTCTTTACCTCTTCCAATTGCTCTTCCAAACAAATCTTCTGTTTTTCCCAATGAACTTTTTCTTCAGCGAGCTTCAACATTTTTGCAGTAATATCTTCCACTTCATCTGACAGCTCTTCTTTTTCCTTCTCTAGTACAGTCAGTTCGGCTCCCTGGATAAGCTGAGCATCCAGGATTTTCAGCCTCTGCTTTAACATTCGAATTGTGCTGTCCTTTTCTTTGAGTAAGTTTGCCGCCCCACCTCCCTCTTTGTTTGCCAAATCTGATTGCAATCTTTGCATTTGCTGCTGTCGAGACTTATTTTCTGTCTTTTCTTATCTCAATTGGTTATTTAATTTGTCTACTAAAATCTTCAAATTGTTAACTTTTATGATCCCTTCCAAATAATCTGAGTATATAACTTCTCTGGTTTGTCTATGCAATAAGATTATATCTAGGGCATTGATTTTTGTCAAGTTAACTTTCATTTCTGAGATCTTGTCTTTGGTAACAACTGAAAATTTAAGAGAGTTTTCTTTAACATTTCTGCTAGTAAATAAATTGACTTCTGTGCTGGATATACTCCTAACCTTTGGAAATAATTGACTGGTTTGCCAGGAAGATTCTTGCTTATTTTGACTATGCTCATTAAAAACATCCATTATATTACATGGTTTATTTACATCTTTTTCCACCGGGCTTTCCTGAATACTATATTCATTTACCGTGACCTCTGGTGTTTCGATTTCGGTTTTTTATTCCTCTTTTGAAAATGCCATTAGATCTTGTTGCTCATCCATTTTTAACTTTTTCCCTTTTCTGCTTCTTCACTCTCAATGTTAACTATGTCTTGTGCAGACCTTTTAGACCCCACCATTGCAGTGTTCACCGTGCTTTTTGCCTCTACCATCGTACCTATCAATATCATTTCTTTTTCTTGAGAATTAGGAACGATTTCTTTGGTCTCCTTATAGTTGAACCAATTTGCTCTATCAAACATTCCCTCAATCACCTGATGATCCAGCGCTTTGATGCGATGATCCGTTCTCCTTTTTGAAATTATGTTTAATGGATCATATTCGATGGCCATGTCTGTCTCAAATTCCATATCTTTCAATAATTTTTCTATATAAATAGCAGCATTTTTGTTCTTTACTGTGAATGGGCTAAGTGTAAACGGATACTTAATATATGTTGCTTGTTTGAAAAACAAGAAATTATTATCTTCAACAATTAGTTTCTGTCTGAGAAACTCCAAGGTGAAAACCCTTAAGGTAAGAAACGCCGGCAAAATGTAGGGTTTATGTTTAAAGCCATATAACCTGATCACTGTACTGTGTTTTGACAGGAACCAATCCCCTATAGCATATTCAGTACTTAATTACATCTATGTCTGCATCTCCGGTAGTACTCTAGGCAACCTTTCTCCATAAATCATTCTGTAAATTTCTGAGAGCATATAATTTATGCAATTAAACATATTATTCTCCAATAAATTTGTCGAAACTATCTCAGGGAATTGTAGCTCTTTGTGATTGGCCATCGTGATCATTCTCATCAAGAATGACTGAAATCTGAAGTGTCTGAGAGCAGGGGAATTAACCATCTGGTAATGGATCTTTTCAGCCAAGAATTCTTCAAAGTTAAGTCGAGGAATTTGACTTTCATCAATCCCCGGTGGAACTGTACTCATTCTATACAAAAGGCTTAATTGAAACTCAGTTACATACATGTCTGTGTCGAAACCTAGGACCAAAGCTAACAAGGTTAAAACCAGCTGGGTATTTTCATCAAATAGAGTGGCCTCTATAGGGTAAGCGATATCTGAAGTGCTTACTTCTGGTTTAAGACATGTGGACAAGAACTTTTCTCTACTATCTTGAAGGGCTTGGTGATAAAACTCAATAGCAGAGGTTTCGGAAAAACTTTTAGATTCGAGGGTTTGGGAAAAATTTATTTCTAGGGCTTCAATTATGACAGCGGCCTCTATTTTACTGACGGCTCTGGTTTTTCGACCATCTAAGACAATCCTTTCTTCTCTGGAATAATTATCAACACACCACGACACTAATTCTGGAAAAGACGGGATTTGGTTAGGGAAAATAGTTAGCAAGAATGACTGGTGGACTCTGTGTACGTCTATACCTTTTTCTAACAACCTAGACAATTTAAGCTTGATTTCAGCGACCGGTAACCTAATTAGGGTATCGTAAATGTCCCCATCTCTGTCTTCTAGGGCTTCTTTGGCTTTAAAAACATCTATATCATGCACTGTCTCCATTTAAATTGTTTTTTTAAAAAACAAATTCCTTTAAAATATGCGAGACAGGTCAACAGACCCTACCTGTGCAGACACGTCCTTTATCCTTCTGACGTAACTGGCAATCTCCACTGGTCTTCAAAACTCCCGAGAACAGTGACACATAGACAAAATGTCGTTTTTGAAAACCCTTTTGTTTTAAATAAGCTCTTTTTCTTATCTTTCTTGCAGCCTTCCGGACGTATTTTCTTTCCAGCCGTTGATCGCACGTATTAATGATTTGAGCCATCAGATCTTGTGCCCTTTATTCTCCACGGCGGTATCCGCAATCCTAGATAGTGGTTTTCCTTCCTGGTTTCGACTGCATGTGGATCCGATCATCATCAATATATGGTGCATCTCTCGTGTATTTTTTCATCCGGCACGTGCCATGGCCCATGCTTCCACATTTTACTCTTTGACAGTTTCGCATGGTGCTTCAGTGGTTTGTGATACCACTATTGCATCGATGCGGGACAATAGAACTGCGCCACGTATTCCAGTGGTATTGTATCCGCAACCGCTCACCATGGTTTTCACACGAGCTTTTTGGTGATGCGGGAATCCACCACAACCATCGATCTTTTCTTGAGCCATCTCCGCCGTTGGAACTTCACCGGAATTTAATCTTCCTCTTATGGGTTTCATTTTGCTCCTCGGCGTTCATTTTGCCCCTCCCAGGGCGAATGCTAATGTAGAAACAATTCCAAGGAACACATATTTGCCCATTAACATAAAGATCATGGTATTAAATCTCATATATCTTATTCATCGATATAGATATATTTTTATTTTTAACCATCTCTTATATTAAATAAAAACTTAAAAAAACCTTTAAATAATTTTATATAACCATAAGGTTGCTTTTTTGATACACTGAAATCACAATATCTAAAGATTTTAATAATTTCTTTTTATACCAAAAGCCATGCTCTACAATAACATTTTGGCCATTTTGATGGCTGCTCTTTTATTGCCTCCCAAATTAGAAGCCCTCTCCATGAAAAATGCCTTACATTATCTCTCACTAAATGGTCCAAATTTCATCCTCCTAAAAAGGCTTTTGTCTAAATCAAATAAAAAAACCTAGAGCACGTGGCACGGTGAAGAGAGAGAAATTAGAGAACGTGCTCCACCAGATTTGACTAATTAACCAACACCTTCCAGTTCGGTGGAATTTCTCCACAAATTCCACCCTAGTTATATTTTATGGTAAATTTATATGAAAACCCCCAAATAACTTCCTCCAATCTTAGCACAAATCTTTCTTTTATTTTTGTTTCTCTCATCCTGTTCAGAGGAGTTGGAGGCCGAGGCAGCCATAATGTGGAGAAGAGGAGCAACCAGACAAATTATCAACACACCACGACACTAATTCTGGAAAAGACGGGATTTGGTCAGGGCAGAAAGTTAGCAAGGATGATTGGTGGACTCTGTGTACGTCTATACCTTCTTTTAACAACCTAGACAATTTAAGCTTGATTTCAGTGACCGGTAACCTAATTAGGGTATCGTAAACGTCCCCATCTCTGTCTTCTAGGGCTTCTTTGGCTTTAAAAACGTCTATATCATGCACAGTCTCCATTTAAATTGTTTTTTTTTAAAACAAATTCCTTTAAAATATGCGAGACAGGTCAACAGACCCTACCCGTGCAGACACGTCCTTTATCCTTCTGACGTAACTGGCAATCTCCATTGGTCTTCAAAACTCCCGAGAACAACAACACATAGACAAAATACCATTTTTGAAAACCCTTTTGTTTTATATAAGCTCTTTTTCTTATCTTTCTTGCAGCTTTCCGGACGTATTTTCTTTCCAGCCGTTGATCGCACGTATTAATGATTTGAGCCATCAGATCTTGCGCCCTTTATTCTCCACCGCGGTATCCGCGATCCTAGATAGTGGTTTTGCTTCCTGGTTTCGACTGCATGCGGATCCGATCATTATCAATATATGGTGCATCTCCCGTGTATTTCTGCATCCGGCACGTGCCATGGCCCACGCTTCCACATTTTACTCTTTGACAGTTCTGCATGGCGCTTCAGTGGTTTGTGATACCACTATCACGTCGATGCAGGACAATAGCATTGTGCCACGTATTCCAGTGGTATTGTATCCGCAACCGCTCACCATGGTTTTCACACGAGCTTTTTGGCGACGCGGGAATCCACCACAACCATCGATCTTTTCTTGAGCCATCTCCGCCGTTGGAACTTCGCCGAAATTTAATCTTCCTCTTATGGGTTTCGTTTTACCCCTCGGCGTTCATTTTGCCCCTCCCAGGGCGAATGCTAATGTAGAAACAATTCCAAGGAACACATATTTTCCCATTAACATAAAGATCATGGTATTAAATCTCATATATCTTATTCATCGATATAGATATATTTTTATTTTTAACCATCTCTTATATTAATTAAAAACTTAAAAAAACCTTTAAATAATTTTATATAACCCTAAGGTTGCTTTTTTGATACACTGAAATTACAATATCTAAAGATTTTAATAAAAAAAAATTATACCAAAAGCCATGCTCTACAATAACATTTTGGCCATTTTGATGGCTGCTCTTTTATTGCCTCCCAAATTAGAAGCATGAAAAATGCCTTACATTATCTCTCACTAAATGGTCCAAATTTCATCCTCCTAAAAAGGCTTTTGTCTAAATCAAATAAAAAAACCTAGAGCACGTGGCACGGTGAAGAGAGATAAATTAGAGAACGTGCTCCACCAGATTTGACTAATTAACCAACACCTTCCAGTTCGGTGGAATTTCTCCACAAATTCCACCCCAGTTATATTGTATGGTAAATTTATAGGAAAACCCCCAAATAACTTCCTCCAATCTCAACACAAATCTTTCTTTTATTTTTGTTTCTCTCATCCTGTTCAGAGGAGTTGGAGGCCGAGGCAGCCATAATGTGGAGAAGAGGAGCAACCAGACAAATTATCAACACACCACGACACTAATTCTGGAAAAGACGGGATTTGGTCAGGGCAGAAAGTTAGCAAGGATGACTGGTGGACTCTGTGTACGTCTATACCTTCTTTTAACAACCTAGACAATTTAAGCTTGATTTCAGCGATCGGTAACCTAATCAGGGTATCGTAAACGTCCCCATCTCTGTCTTCTAGGGCTTCTTTGGCTTTAAAAACGTCTATATCATGCACAGTCTCCATTTAAATTGTTTTTTTTTTTAAACAAATTCATTTAAAATATGCGAGACAGGTCAACAGACCCTACCTGTGTAGACACGTCCTTTATTCTTCTGACGTAAATGGCAATCTCCATTGGTCTTCAAAACTCCCGAGAACAACGACACATAGACAAAATGTCGTTTTTGAAAACCCTTTTGTTTTATATAAGCTCTTTTTCTTATCTTTCTTGCAGCTTTCCGGACGTATTTTCTTCCAGCCGTTAATCGCACGTATTAATGATTTGAGCCATCAGATCTTGCGCCCTTTATTCTCCACGGCGGTATCCGCGATCCTAGATAGTGGTTTTCCTTCCTGGTTTCGACTGGATGCGGATCCGATCATCATCAATATATGGTGCATCTCCCGTGTATTTCTGCATCCGGCACGTGCCATGGCCCACGCTTCCACATTTTACTCTTTGACAGTTCCGCATGGCGCTTCAGTGGTTTATGATACCACTATCACGTCGATACAGGACAATAGCATTGCGCCACGTATTCTAGTGGTATTGTATCCGCAATCGCTCACCATGGTTTTCACACGAGCTTTTTGGCGATGTGGGAATCCACCACAACCATCGATATTTTCTTGAGCCATCTCCGCCGTTGGAACTTCGCCGGAATTTAATCTTCCTCTTATGGGTTTCATTTTGCCCCTCGGCGTTCATTTTTCCCCTCCCAGGGCGAATGCTAATGTAGAAGCAATTCCAAGGAACACATATTTGCCCATTAACATAAAGATCATGGTATTAAATCTCATATATCTTATTCATCGATATAGATATAGTTTTATTTTTAACCATCTCTTATATTAATTAAAAACTTAAAAAAACTTTTAAATAATTTTATATAACCCTAAGGTTGCTTTTTTGATACACTGAAATTACAATATCTAAAGATTTTAATAAAAAAAATTTATACCAAAAGCCATGCTCTACAATAACATTTTGGCCATTTTGATGGCTGCTCTTTTATTGCCTCCCAAATTAGAAGCCCTCTCCATGAAAAATGCCTTACATTATCTCTCACTAAATGGTCCAAATTTCATCCTCCTAAAAAGGCTTTTGTCTAAATCAAATAAAAAAACCTAGAGCACGTGGCATGGTGAAGAGAGAGAAATTAGAGAATGTGCTCCACCAGATTTGACTAATTAACCAACACCTTCCAGTTCGGTGGAATTTCTCCACAAATTCCACCCCAGTTATATTTTATGGTAAATTTATAGGAAAACCCCCAAATAACTTCCTCCAATCTCAGCACAAATCTTTCTTTTATTTTTGTTTCTCTCGTCCTGTTTAGAGGAGTTGGAGGCCGATGCAGCCATAATGTGGAGAAGAGGAGCAACCAAACAAATTATCAACACACCACGACACTAATTCTGGAAAAGACGGGATTTGGTTAGGGCAGAAAGTTAGCAAGGATGACTGGTGGACTCTGTGTACGTCTATACCTTCTTTTAACAACCTAGACAATTTAAGCTTGATTTTAGCGACCGATAACCTAATTAGGGTATCGTAAACGTCCCCATCTCTGTCTTCTAGGGCTTCTTTGGCTTTAAAAACGTCTATATCATGCACAGTCTCCATTTAAATTGTTTTTTTTTAAAAACAAATTCCTTTAAAATATGCGAGACAGGTCAACAGACCCTACCTGTGCAGACACGTCCTTTATCCTTCTGACGTAACTGGCAATCTCCATTGGTCTTCAAAACTCCCGAGAACATCGACACATAGACAAAATACCATTTTTGAAAACCCTTTTGTTTTATATAAGCTCTTTTTCTTATCTTTCTTGCAGCTTTCCGGCCGTATTTTCTTTCCAGCCGTTGATCGCACGTATTAATGATTTGAGCCATCAGATCTTGTGCCCTTTATTCTCCACCGCGGTATCTGCGATCCTAGATAGTGGTTTTCCTTCCTAGTTTCGACTACATGCGGATCCGATCATCATCAATATATGGTGCATCTCCCGTGTATTTCTGCATCCGGCACGTGCCATGGCCCACGCTTCCACATTTTACTCTTTGACAGTTCCGCATGGCGCTTCAGTGGTTTGTGATACCACAATCACGTCGATGCGGGACAATAGCATTGCGCCACGTATTCCAGTGGTATTGTATCCGCAACCGCTCACCATGGTTTTCACACGAGCTTTTTGGCGATGCGGGAATCCACCACAACCATCGATCTTTTCTTGAGCCATCTCCGCCGTTGGAACTTCGCCGAAATTTAATCTTCCTCTTATCGGTTTCATTTTACCCCTCGGCGTTCATTTTGCCCCTCCCAGGGCGAATGCTAAGGTAGAAACAATTCCAAGGAACACATATTTGCCCATTAACATAAAGATCATGGTATTAAATCTCATATAACTTATTCATCGATATAGATATATTTTTATTTTTAACCATCTCTTATATTAATTAAAAACTTAAAAAAACCTTTAAATAATTGTATATAACCCTAAGTTTGCTTTTTTGATACACTGAAATTACAATATCTAAAGATTTTAATAAAAAAAATTTATACCAAAAGCCATGCTCTACAATAACATTTTGGCCATTTTGATGGCTGCTCTTTTATTGCCTCCCAAATTAGAAGCCCTCTCCATGAAAAATGCCTTACATTATCTCTCACTAAATGGTCCAAATTTCATCCTCCTAAAAAGGCTTTTGTCTAAATCAAATAAAAAAACCTAGAGCACGTGGCACGGTGAAGAGAGAGAAATTAGAGAACATGCTCCACCAGATTTGACTAATTAACCAACACCTTCCAGTTCGGTGGAATTTCTCCACAAATTCCACCCAGTTATATTGTATGGTAAATTTATAGGAAAACCCCCAAATAACTTCCTCCAATCTCAGCACAAATCTTTCTTTTATTTTTGTTTCTCTCGTCCTGTTCAGAGGATTTGGAGGCCGAGGCAGCCATAATGTGGAGAAGAGGAGCAACCAGACAAATTATCAACACACCACGACACCAATTCTGGAAAAGACGGGATTTGGTTAGGGCAGAAAGTTAGCAAGGATGACTGGTGGACTCTGTGTACGTCTATACCTTCTTTTAACAACCTAGACAATTAGAGCTTGATTTCAGCGATCGGTAACCTAATTAGTGTATCGTAAACGTCCCCATCTCTGTCTTCTAGGGCTTCTTTGGCTTTAAAAACGTCTATATCATGCACAGTCTCCATTTAAATTGTTTTTTTTTTTAAACAAATTCCTTTAAAATATGCGAGACAGGTCAACAGACCCTACCTGTGTAGACACGTCCTTTATCCTTCTGACGTAAATGGCAATCTCCATTGGTCTTCAAAACTCCCGAGAACAGCGACACATAGACAAAATGTCCTTTTTGAAAACCCTTTTGTTTTATATAAGCTCTTTTTCTTATCTTTCTTGCAGCTTTCCGGACGTATTTTCTTTCCAGCCGTTGATCGCACGTATTAATGATTTGAGCCATCAGATCTTGCGCCCTTTATTCTCCACGGCGGTATCCGCGATCCTAGATAGTGGTTTTCCTTCCTGGTTTCGACTGCATGCGGATCCAATCATCATCAATATATGGTGCATCTCCCGTGTATTTCTGCATCCGGCACGTGCCATGGCCCACGCTTCCACATTTTACTCTTTGACAGTTCCGCATGGCGCTTCAGTGGTTTGTGATACCACTATCACGTCGATGCGGGACAATAGCATTGCGCCACGTATTCCAGTGGTATTGTATCCGCAACCGCTCACCATGGTTTTCACACGAGCTTTTTGGCGATGCGGGAATCCACCACAACCATCGATCTTTTCTTGAGCCATCTCCGCCGTTGGAACTTCGCCGGAATTTAATCTTCCTCTTATGGGTTTCATTTTGCCCCTCGGCGTTCATTTTGCCCCTCCCAGGGCGAATGCTAATGTAGAAACAATTCCAAGGAACACATATTTGCCCATTAACATAAAGATCATGGTATTAAATCTCATATATCTTATTCATCGATATAGATATATTTTTATTTTTAACCATCTCTTATATTAATTAAAAACTTAAAAAAACTTTTAAATAATTTTATATAACCCTAAGGTTGCTTTTTTGATACACTTAAATTACAATATCTAAAGATTTTAATAAAAAAAATTTATACTAAAAGCCATGCTCTACAATAACATTTTGGCCATTTTGATGGCTGCTCTTTTATTGCCTCCCAAATTAGAAGCCCTCTCCATGAAAAATGCCTTACATTATCTCTCACTAAATGGTCCAAATTTCATCCTCCTAAAAAGGCTTATGTCTAAATCAAATAAAAAAACCTAGAGCACGTGGCACGGTGAAGAGAGAGAAATTAGAGAACGTGCTCCACCAGATTTGACTAATTAACCAACACCTTCTAGTTTGGTGGAATTTCTCCACAAATTCCACCCCAGTTATATTTTATGGTAAATTTATAGGAAAACCCCCAAATAACTTCCTCCAATCTCAGCACAAATCTTTCTTTTATTTTTGTTTCTCTCGTCCTGTTCAGAGGAGTTGGAGGCCAAGGCAGCCATAATGTGGAGAAGAGGAGCAACCAGACAAATTATCAACACACCACGACACTAATTCTGGAAAAGACGGGAATTGGTCAGGGCAGAAAGTTAGCAAGGATGACTGGTGGACTCTGTGTACGTCTATACCTTCTTTTAACAACCTAGACAATTTAAGCTTGATTTCAGTGACCGGTAACCTAATTAGGGTATCGTAAACGTCCCCATCTCTGTCTTCTAGGGCTTCTTTGGCTTTAAAAACGTCTATATCATGCACAGTCTCCATTTAAATTGCTTTTTTTTATAAACAAATTCCTTTAAAATATGCGAGACAGGTCAACAGACCCTACCTGTGCAGACACGTCCTTTATCCTTCTGACGTAACTGGCAATCTCCATTGGTCTTCAAAACTCCCGAGAACAACGACACATAGACAAAATACCATTTTTGAAAACCCTTTTGTTTTATATAAGCTCTTTTTCTTATCTTTCTTGCAGCTTTTCGGACGTATTTTCTTTCCAGCCGTTGATCGCACGTATTAATGATTTGAGCCATCAGATCTTGTGCCCTTTATCTCCACCGCGGTATCCACGATCCTAGATAGTGGTTTTCCTTACTGGTTTCGACTGCATGCGGATCAACCATCGCGTGACACCTGTGAAGGTGGTTTGTTTACCGCAACCACCCTTTCCCTTATCGAGTGTGCATTTCCCCTGATGCGGATGGGTCGTCCGTCCGATCATCATCAATATATGGTGCATCTCACGTGTATTTTTGCATCCGCCACGTGCAATGGCCCACGCTTCCACATTTTACTCTTTGGCGGTTCCGCATGGCGCTTCAATGGTTTGTGATACCACTATCGCATCGATGCGAGACAATAGCATTGCGCCAAGTATTCCAGTGGTATTGTATCCGCAACCGCTCACCATGGTTTTCACACGAGGCTTTTGGCGATGCGGGAATCCACCACAACCATTGATCTTTTCTTCAGCCATCTCCGCGATTCGAACTTCACTGAAATTTAATCTTCCTCTTATGGGTTTCATTTTGCCCTTCGGCGTTCATTTTGCCCCTCCCGGGGCGAATGCTAGTATATACAACATGGACAAGGTCATAGTCATTAGTTTGTAACATGCAATTGCACAATGGATATGATGAATAGTCGGTAACATTAGTGGTTGTATACTTTCAGTCAATCGCAATGATTATCATATTCCATAAAAAAAAATAGTGTAAGCCTTTCAACTTAATCTAGAAACAATATTGTGAGTTGACCAAAACTTATGCATAGTTTAATATATGCACTACCCGTGTAATAAACAGTCTCCTCCAGCATATAGACGCTGCACAAGTTCGCATTCACCAGTTTTGACAGACTATCATTTTGGGAATCGCTTAGACTATTATCTTGCAAGGTAACTTTAGTTTGTTTCCTCGGTTGAACAAAAATCGATGTTCTTTTTAGTCGGTGTGGTCGGTAGAATACAAATATGATGACAGCTCAATCAAATAAATGGTCGTTCAAGACACGGTGACAACATATTCTTTCCATAGAGTTACACGAGGAACACATGTTCCAAGAAAACACAGACACGGTGACAACATATTCTTTCCATAGAGTTACACGAGGAACACATGTTTCAAGAAAACACATTGACAGTTTCACCATAACCGTCTTTAACTTCACAATTGAAATGATAATCAATGCCACACTCATCACGCAAAATGATTATGGTTGAGGATTAATTCTAGTCAATGGACCAACAAGACTCTAGCCAACGATCGACTCTATTTGAGCAATTGACCATGCCTTCAAAACAACCAATACATGCAGTCCAATCGACCTTCATATTTCTATTTTTTTTTAATTCAGTAGGGAGAGACTGAGATGAGTAAGAAATCAATGAAATAGTTTTTGAACAGACTTACACCATTACGTCCCCTTTAAACTCACATGCTATTCTCCAGCTTTCATGAATACAAACAAACTTTTCGAAGCAAATCTTCAGCAGCACATCAACGGACTCATTCTCACAAAGATTCTTTTATTTCTTTTTGTAGAGGTTCGACCATCCTCCATTCACTGCTACTGTCACCCAGACCGAATGGAGGTGGCAACAACGCTAGATGTTGTAATCTACAGGATTACATGACCATTCAAACAGAGGCTAAACATACACAGAGTACCCATCGAGAAGAAAGGATAGGGATGAACGTTCGGATGGTGTATTTATAACTCATATGGAGAGGTTGGAGCAGTTACATCTGCTCCAACTGCTCATTAAGATCTAATTACATACATTGATACATTAATAGGATGACATATAGAGCCTAAGAGGCCCCTCCAGCAGTCGGCATCGAAGTTGAGGTCAAGGGGTAGTCCCTAAATAGATGTCCATGTTAATGGCATCTTCTGCATCTGAAGGGAACATTTTCATAATCTAGTAGCTGCATCCATTCCTCATCCTCCCATGAAATGTTGACCACCTCCGGGAGCTCCTTAGACAAGTCCATATAGACACATATCCTCACGTAGGATGTATACCTCACCATTTTGGTTTGTTTTGAAGCCTTAACAAAAGAACCTATCGCGTTACCCAAATCCTCCAAGATCTCTTCCCCCCAGCACTTTGCCAGCAAAGAGTACAAGCAGATCCAGATCGATGCCACTGTTAAATCCTCCTTATCTGGGTTGAAGCGTTCCTTCCATGGTCTTAAGAATAACCTTGCTAAATTAAAAAAATATTGTTCCCCATCCATAAACCTATTACGATCCTCCATATTAAAGAAAATGACTTTAAAAAAACCTTTCGCTCCCAATTGCATATCATAGTGCCCTTTAGGTTTCCACATCCATTAATCCACCACATTAAATCCTTCTTCATAGGGGCATAGTCCTACAAATTTTCCTATCGATGCATGGTCCTTCATGTGTTGGATATGCTCTTTGATGCCTTACGATTTGATCTGTAGATAAGGGATTGTAGTTGTTTTCGACATGTACTGCCCTGGTTTCCTGGTATCCCTCTTGTTTCTTTGTTGATCCGCTATCCCACTCGATCCCTCTCCTCCCGTTCCCAAAGAGGTGTCCATCTCCGTATCCACCTATACTCCTTTTCCTTTGTTCGAATGGGTGGGGTCTGGAACCCCCCTAGTCGATTTCCCCATTCTGATCTCTCAGCACCACAACACTTTGAGCACCCTGCAACTACTGCCTTCCCTTCCAACAACTGAACGCTCTAAACCCTGATCCTTTCCTCCCCCCTCCTCATCTGTGTTCGACTAGAAGAAATCCCTCTTCATCATATAATGTTATATATAACTTAATTATTCAAATGATAAACACAAATGAATCATTTTTTATAAATGTAACCAAACATCATAACAAAAAGTCAAGTATTGCCATGTAATATTATTATAATATATAAATATGAACATCACAAAGAAATGTAAATATCGACATTCTCCCAATTGAGAAATAGAAAGAACCTCTTAGAATGGGAAACCCTTAAGCCCACCATCGTTAACTGGATAATAAGAAGATGTTTCCACCTAGTAGAATGAACGGAGAAAAATCCAGTTATATACAAAAAATACGAGGTTGTCAATATTGGAGATATTTTACACTAGCTTAACTCTAATTCCCCACTCAAGGCTTCCCCACTCAAGGCTTCCCCACTCAAGGCCCTGCAAATAAGTATGATATGAAAGTATAAATGGCCAACTTATTTGGATCACTTGTCCATTCATTTACTGGTCAAAGATGCAGGAGAACCCATAAATGATCTAAAATGGAAGTATTACTGTGGAAATCCCTTACTGCAAGGAGGGTATTAATATTGTCAAGAACCTTCAACTATACACCCTTAAGGGCCTCAACCATGGATATTTTGGCGTGAATCAATCTTGACTATATTAGGAATGCACAACACAAATATTATAAGCCTATTTATTACTAGTTGGCCATTGACTTCATCAATTTTTCAAACTAATTTGCATGTCATCAAGTTTTTCTAAATTAGTCCATTTTCTCCTTGGTTTGATATCAAATATTAGTAAATTTACCAAAATTTGAATAGACTTATAGGGAAATAGCCATTGTTATTGAAGAAACCAATATGATACATATACAATTGATTTTGTAGTCAAATTTTCCAAATCGTAACACCTATACAAATTATTTTGTTGTTAAACATGGATTTGAAAAGTAAATGGATCATTCCACGAGTAACAAAGAGAAGCTTTGTTGAATAGTAGTATATAAAGTGAATTTTTAAATTGTAATAAAGAGTACATCTAGCTAAAATTTGCAATCTGGGATTGGCTGAACAACAAAAAAAGATTTAGGAAGTACATCAGATGACTAGGTTACATAAAAGGTGCATTCATCATAAAGAAAGACCAACATTCTAAATTATTATTTTCAGATCTCATGGATCTAGCTAATAAGGAAAGCATCAAACTTCTTTAATTCTGAAGACAAAGAACATCTTCAAGGATGATCATATTCAAGGCTCCCAAGGTGATTCTCAAAGTATAAGCTTAAGTGAGAATTACAATTTCCAATAGTTTTCTAAGAAGCATTTGGAAGATGTGGAAACTCCTATAGATAAGAACATAAAATCACTAGGATACGAGGGTCTTACATATCAAAATTGTTAGAGATTGAGATATGGTAAGCTTTTTCCTTTGATGGATGAAACAGATAGCATCGATTAATGAAGCATTGAAGCCAACAAAAACAAATAGTTGATAAAACCCATCCCAGAAGGGAAAAATAAGAATATGATCTCAATACATAAACCTGTAATCCTTCTAGCGACTAATACAAAATAATTTATGAGGTTTTGGTTTTGCCATAAAAGTTGCTACCATTGCTACCTAGATGGTATGACAAAAATGGGCAAGCATCATGAAATATAGAGATAATCTAAAAACAATATGACAATGCTCATAATGGGTATGGTCAACAAGTCAAAGAACTTTATCATCAAGAATTAGCTTATTACTACATCATTGGTTTCATAACCAACATATATCCATCTTAAACCTAGATCTATCAAGCATCGAGAGGGATCCAATTTTTTGAGGTGTAATTTTTTTACGTATCTAGAAAAAATACATGGATTTTTTTTAATTACTTTTCATTTGATTTTTTATTTTTTTATGAGCGGACATGAATTTTTTTAATTACTTTTTTATTTTTGGTAATGTTACATAACATTACATTACTTTACATGAAAACATCTCCCCCATACTGGGTTGTAGAGCACCTCGCTACTCTCGAGGCAATGAATAAGAATGTTAAGGTCCACAAATATTGATATTGTAATGATTAAGTTTTTGTTCACTCATACAATTACGAGGAGAACAATAAATCAAACAAAGTATTTTTATGTTGTATAACCAACTCATCGCTGCTCATGGTTAGTTCTCTTACCAATGTGATATGGCTCAGTTAATCTTAAAATATAGAATCAAATGAAGGTCGAATTCTTTTTTGGATGTCCATCAAGTGACACCTGCCATTCCCTTTACGGGGAGTGTTTGTGGGCTTTTATGGGAACTCTATGTGATAAAAATTTGAAATGTAGTCACTTCTATTGCAATTTTAGTATGTCAAAATTGATGCTTTGAAGTGGCATAATACACAATAAACTAAAATTTAGTTACTTCTATTGCAAGTTTAGTATGTCAAAATTGATGCTCTGAAGCAACATAATACCCTATAAACTCATGAAAGATGATGGTTCCTTGGAGACCATGTGCGGTCCTTGTGAATCAACGGCATAATAATTCGGTTCTAAGATTAGCATACACATAAATATTGATCATCCATATTAAGAAAAATGGAAAGATCTTCAAGCACAGACAAGGGGCCAAATAGATCAAAGGAGAATATTACGCAGACTCAAATGGAGCAACATAATATCAATAGCATTTTCTTAATCCTTATTAAGCAAGAACACAACTTGTACATCACAAGAAGTATAATTTAAACTGCTAGGACTGGGATTAATAATATTAATAATATTAATTAGAATATTTGTTGATTGCGTGTGAGGAATCTCAACATATCTGTGATTACAATGCATAACTTTATTACTGGAAGAATTTTTCCAAAGTAGAGCAATATTGGGACTCTTGAGCAAAGCTAATACAAGGAACTCCTATGACCTCTCCGCTACATTTTTTCTTAATTTAGCTACAAAAATAGCTATAAGATATCAATGTAATGATTTGCAAGATCCTAGAAATATGAAGATAAAAGAAACAATTTTTATATTAGAGGATGGTTTATTTGGGTATCTTCAACAAGGGCCCCTCATCGAATCTAACTCAACATATCAAAATTTACCTCAACACTTCCTTCTTTGAAGTTCTAATGAGTTATGATATCACAAAACCATTTTCCTTCAGCCTCTCCTCTTCCAAAAATTACTCCAAATGCTTCATCTTGGGCAATTTTTAGCTATCTCATGGTGTTATGATCCAAATTACCCCAAACAACATAATATACCTAAATATCATGTTACCAATCCAAGAGTATGTAAAATAATCAATGCTAATATTAATATGCCACTTTGAGGGAGCAACGTCCCTATTACATTCGAGAAATACACAACATGAGGTGATTATCCACAAGTCTCTACTCTATATATAGGGGAAGAAGTAGGGTTTGGTCGTCCCATAATACACCTCTAGACCCGCATGCCTAGAAATAATGACTGAGCCTCCATCTGGTAGAGAGAACCCTAGGTGGTCCCTTTGATCCATAGGACAATGAAGATAATAATATGAATAAGGATTAGAACCATACTATAGTCCCTCCATTCAACAACCTTGCCCATTGAATCTTTGAAATTAAGGTTGTTGTTGCATGAAGTGCTCATCTTCCAATGTGGCTTCTTCCAAAGGCCTTTGATCCTAAGATGATGACTGTGGTGGTCAAGAACAACTTCTAATTCAAGAATCAATTTTCCCTCCTCGTTTGATTCTTGAATTTCCCTTTATACTATGGAGAATGACATACAATCATCCCATACAATCACAAATTACTTGATAGACATGAAACATATTTCACATTAGATTGGTTGTTAACCAACTCAAATTGTTTAAACATTGCATCCAATAATCAACTTTCCATTTCCACTATCATAACATGAAAAATAAACAATATAATTAGACCCTTCCTGATAACAATAAAAAATCATATCTCAATCTGTAAATGAAAAAATAAAACATGTACATATCATTATTTGTTGCCATCACCCTCATTATCTTCGTCGATTGGAATGATAGCATTGTTGTTCTCATAAACATGTTTAGGTCTAGGGTTGTGTCTTAATACGAATCACCAATCTCTATCCAACACATCCGGGCGAAAGAACACTTGGTTGCACTGTTTTCGGAAAACACAAGGCTCCTTACTTTCTTCCCACATATTTCTAGAGTTGATACATATCAACCCACTATCGCGATCTTCCTATACATTATTCCTGTCGAATGTGTCCCACTACCTACACCTAAAATAACACATTGGAAAGATGAGAAGTCCACTTGAATTATCTATTGTATCTTTCCAACATAACCCAACATCCCTCCTATTAGGTTTCAATTGTGGTGGCTAGCACGACTAGATTGGTTGAACTCGACTTACACTACACAGTCTTGTGTAAGACGTCCATCATCCACATCCTCGGTGCGAAAATGATGTCCATAATCCCACATAGAAGGGAACGAATGCACCTTTAAAAAAGGTTAACAAACAATGGTGTCATATGTCTAATAACCCAACCATTAATTTAGAAAACATAGATGTTATAATTCAAATTTGCATTAGAAAGTTAGAAATGTATAGAAAGAGATTATCACCGAGTTGCTGCACCTGATCCCAATGTTTAGCGCATCCTCCTCTTCAGGTGGGTACTGAGCAAATGCACCATATTTCTCTCTGACTTGGTCTGCAACCCAACTGTTGGGATAGATCATTGGAATATTTTCTTTTAAATTATATGGAAAAGGCATGCTTCTACTATGCAACAGCTTGAATTCTTTTATGTCAATGTCCCATTTCCTCCTCTTCTCTTCATACAGTGTGACCCACGGCTGTGTTGCCTCTGCATTGTAAATAATGAATTTATTGATGGCATCCATTTTTAAATTCGTTGCTGTATTCATGGAAACAAAACCACATTCAATACGTATGTGATCTAACATAGATTTTGAAGTTTGTTGTGAATAGTTAGTATGTGGAAATGTGAAGATCAAAAGATAAGTGGCCTACTCTTTAACATGCGCCTTTTTCCTTTCATTTGCAGTAGCTCCCCTTCCCTTTTGTCCTCATCATGTTCATCATCCCAAATGACTGTGCCTGGTGTGTGGTCGATTTGCTTAATGTACTCACTAGCATAATAGAATGACTCATATACTATGTACCCCTCTGCCATAGACCCCTCGGGTTTTTCCATTTGTTGAACAAATCCCTTCATTTTTTTCATGTACCTCTCCAAGAAGTACATTCAATGACACGAGAGCACCCGACTAATTCAACCTCATCGACTAGGTGAATTAGAAGATGAACCTGGAAGTCCATGAAACTCGTCGGTAGGTCCTTCTCAAACATACAAACAATCTCAGCTATCTCTTGACGCCGTCATGGAATGCTAGCGATGTAAATCTCCTTTGATGTGATCCACCATACTAATGCAGATAATTTAGATATGGCACGCCGCAGGTCATCGGGAAATTCGTGGTTCACACACCCATGCACCAACAACGAATAATGACACTATAAAGTAAACAAAAAAACTTATTTGCATTAATTTAACTTGCATGATAAAATATATAAATAAAAAATAAAATAAAAAACATTTTTTTGACATTATATGTACCCTTAGAAGGTTGATATGGTCATGTGGTTTCAAACCTGACAATTTTTCATCTACAATGAAGCAACGTCGTAGAGTAGAGCCATATAAAGAAGGTGCCTTCACACCCAATTTAATTTCCTTTGCCAATGAAATAGAATCTTTCTTCAAAACCCATGGGATATTGCCTTCTTTAAATGACCAAAAGGGGCCAACCTCTCCTCTATTTTCTTGTCTTGGACAATGATTCCTTTTAGTATTTGAAGAAATAAGATCTCTCCCGATTGCCGGCGTGTCACTTTTTTTTAATGATATGTGCCACCACAAAGAAGATGAAACATTTTTGAATATATGCATGGGATCTAGTAAGTGGGAAATCTTAAGATGCTACCAATATGGGAGTTCATAAAATATCGATTTCCTATTCATCTTGATGGGCATTTTCTCAACATAGGTTTCAAACAATTTAGGATCATTGACCATAGGTTTCCCATTCGAATCGAATATCTCTGCAAATTTCTTCTCCTTCTCTCTGTCATATTCCCTAAGCTAGTCAGCTGGTGTCATTGTTTCAAGCCTTTAGGCTCTCTCTGGTTTACCAATGAAAGTAGATGTTGCTCTTCTATAAGGATGGTTTTCTGGGAGGAATACCCTCGAGCAGTCATACACTGGCTTTCGTATCTCTTTGGACCATCTAGACTTTATATAAGGTCCACAACATTTACATCCATGATAACCTTTTGTTACAAGACCTGCAGTGTTATGGTATACATAGCACGTTAGTGTTGAAGATCAATACAGTTGCATTGAATTAAATATGCCACGGAATATTGCTTTGAATATAAACAAATCAAACAACATATTTACAAGAACAAACTCCTAACCCCGGATAATCATGTGTGGTGTACACACACATGCCATACAACGTAAAACTCCTCTCTGTTGGTATGGGTTTCGATATGTCATATACATGTATCCCTTCCCATAATTCCTTGAATTCATCGATTAATGGTTGTAGGTAAACATCAATATTATTCACTTGTCTTCTACCAGGGACTATAAGATCCAACATAAGATGTTCATTCTTCACGAGCAACCATGGGGGGGTATTGTTATTGATCACTGCTACAGGCCAAATAATATATCTGGTGTTTGGTTGGGCGAATGAGTTGACGCCATCAATGGCTATGCTCAATCGAAGGCTCTGTACTTCATTCCTGAATTTGTCAGGCCATGTATCCTCTATATGCTTCATGGTTATTTAATCTGTTGGGATTCACATAAATCCTTCCCCACTTCGGTGCGAGGCATGCCATCTCTGCAACATAGCTAATTCTTTGCAATGAAAGAGCCTTCAAATCCTTGGGATTATAGGCATGTGCCTCAATATCTTATGAGGAGGACCATGTTCTTATGAGGAGGACCATGTGCTTTAGCCTTGTTATTTTATTCTTTCTACCTGTCATGCCCACATTTTGGACATATCTCTTTGTATGCATATTCACCTCTATATAGAATACAATCATTGGGACACACATGATATGATATCTACTCGACACCCAACATTTTCAACATTTGTTTTGCCTCTTCGCAACTGTCGGGCAAGATATTATCACTCGGAAGTACCTTGTCTTTAAATAACCTGCAATTAGTGCACAATATAAATGTACACTGTCATTTAACGTTCATAAAAGCGACCATTTTCAATGTTGATTGTGTGACAAGTGTTAGGATATTTCAATACTCCATCCTTGTCCTACCTAGCATTATTTATTTTTCCTAGTTGTTGATGATGTCATTTGCCCCTTAGTGGTGTGCAGATGTCATCCAGGATCCATCTACCACCTTTTGAACCCTGCATGCATCATTTTAGGACCACTTCAGTTAGTTCCCTATTTTATAGGAACCAACTGAGTGTTCCAGTGCAGTCCACCTGAGTTAGCTGACACTTGTGGGGGGTTGGAGCTCTGGATGCCACTGATTGTGGCCTCATGCGCCCATTTCTAATTGACATGCATGAAAAACTCACTATTGCGCCCTCCTCAGTCAGTTAACTGATTATGAATTCAGTTAGCTGAGTTTAGGTTCAGTTCAATTGAGTTTGAGTCTTCCAGAGCACTCCAGTGGTGATAATCCTTATGCTAGACCAATTGAGGTTCGAATTCTCCTGTGTGATTCAAATTCTCTCCATTGTATCATTGTTGATCATTATTGTGTGATTCTGCTCTTTTTTATTGCAGTTTTCACTCTTATTCAACTTTTGTGCTCATTCTTTATTTGTGAGGTATCCTCAGCTCTTAGATCTGCTGTGACTTAGAATTTCACATGGTATCAGAGCCATTGAGCGAATAGGTTGAACAACTGCTTTCGGTAGTGCACCAGAAGCCTCTCGATTTCCATAGCAAATCCTGGTGCCATTGCATTGAATTCATTGGAGAAATCCAATGAGGTTTAGCCAGGTGTGAAGGATCTAGATAAAAGTGCCTATTATTGAGAGTTTTTTGCAGGTTATTCAAAGTTTTTATAGTGTTGTAGCAGTTGCAGCAGTTTTCACCTTGTATTCACTCCAGCAGTTGTAATGGACAATTCGAACTCTCCTCTCTCTCCCAGGATCCTGACGCCTTTCAATTACCTTGATTGGAGGGATGATATGCATATGGTATTGCGCAACAAAAAACTGTACAGGGTGACAATGGGGAAGGATCCCGAACCACAATCATCTGTGGAGAAAACCAAGTATATGAATAGATTGGATGAAGCATTTGGTTTCAGGTGTATTCATATTTCTAGAGATCTACTCTTCCACCTCGATAGATTGAAGACTCCAAGATAATTATGGTTGAAGTTAGAGACCTTCTTCGAAAAACAAGATGAGCTAAGAGGCCATATTCTGGAAAATGAGTTGATTGCTCTACAATTGAGCAGTTTCAATACCATTCAACAATTCTTTTCAAAATTCAAATCTCTGGTTGTGCAATGCAAGCAGTGTGGCATTGAGAAGAAGGATGAGCAAATGGTGTTATCCAATCTGAGCAAGCTAGGTCCCGATTTCTCCTTCTTTGTCTCTACCTTCCATTCTGGGCGAATGTCAATCCCTGGTTGGAAGATACCCTCCTTAGATGTTTTCATTGAATCTCTCATCCAAGAACGAGATAAGTTGATCCAGATGGGTGCCTTGAAGGCCTCCAAAGATCAAGCTCTTATGGCTAGAGAAGCAAAAAGTGTGAATGGGAAGGGGAAGCACAAGGGAAAGGATAAGAGGCCATATGAACCCAAGCAGAATGCCAAGTCAAGTCCATAAAAATGAGCCTCCAACTCCAAGAAGGACAAACAAAAGGGATTTGAGAAATCCAAGTGTTCCTATTGCAAGAAAGGAAACCACCCAGAGAGATCTTGCATGCAGAAGAAGATAGATCAGATGACCAAGATTCTTGAACAACACAACATTTCCCTCCCAGAAGGTGCAAGAGTGACTGATTCTGGAAGTGAGTCTAATGGTCATGAGAGATGCCATGCACTAAAGGCTGGATTTTCAAAATCACAAGCCCGCCTCATAAATTATGGAGCCTCCAACCACATGGTTGCCTCTAGAGAATCATTTTCTTCTCTAGATCTAAAAGATGGTCTGATTATTCACATGGGAGACAAATCTCAGATCTTTGCTAAAGGGAAGAGCACAATACATATGGAGCATGGGAAGTCCAAATTTTTTCTATTTGTGTCTTCTTTCTCAGCAAATTTGTTGTTCGTATATCAGATGACTCAGACAAGCTCACCGAAGAAAGTGTCTTTGGTCCTGACACAATTGAGATTGCAGAGATCTCTACTGGGAAGATTATATCGGAAGGGTTTGCAAACCATGCCTCCAAGGCATATGAATTCTCCCATTTTTTTCCATACTCTCTGCCTACCCCATTGGAATCTGATGAATATCAGAGTGATATCTCTTCTAATGTAGACAAGGATCAAGATCTTGATATTGAGAATAAAGTTAGAGGAGATTTAGATTCATATCCAAGTCCAACACATGCTCCTAATCCATGGCCAAGGCCAATATGGGCTCACAAAGTCCTTGTAGCTGCTGGGAACATAGTTGGGGATCCATCTGACCATAGAACCACAAGATCTTAGTATCATGCAAAACTTGCACTGTGTCATGCAGATCCACTTCTCTCAGAGAGGTGCTACATGATGGTGGGGTTGATCCACAATATCTTGGAGAAACTTGCCATGGGGGAATCTACAACCAAGCAACAATCTAGGTTGTCTGACAAAAGGTACTTAAAGGTTCATGATTTGGACCACAATGAGCCATTCGCTCCAGTAGCAATAAGGGTTCCTGAAAGACTTGTTTTGGAAAATACAACTTCTACATAGTGGGAGGTACATCAGAGGAGCAGATCCAGATCCAGATCTAGATCCAATTCCAGATCGAGATCCAGATCTAGCACCTGCATTGCTATCCTATAGAGGAGCAACTTGCCAATATGTTTGCAAAGGCTTTCACTGAGGAAAGTTTTTTGCTTCTTTGCTTAGTATGAAGGTTCTTTGAGTTCCCTATTGTTGTTCTTTTTTAGGGGGGGTATTTTTTCGATGAGGTTTTTCCCTATTTCCTTGGTTCATGGACAGTTCTTTTTATCATTTATTTGATTGTATGGATGACCTTTGGTCTTAGTAATAAGGACCCAGGATGAAAAAGTATGGATTAAGGGGGGGTGTTAGGATATTTCAATACTCCATCCTTCTCCTACGTAGCATTTTCTATTTTTCCTAGTTGTTGATGATGTAATTTCCCCCCTAGTGGTGTGCATATGTCATCCAGGATCCATATACTACCTTCTGAGCTATGCATGCATCATTTTAGGACCACTTCAGTCAGTTCCCTGTTTTGTAGGAACCAACTGAGTGTTCCAGTGCAGTCCACCTGAGTTAGCTGAATCTTGTGGGGGGTTGGCGCTTTGGATGCCACTGATTGTGGCCTCATGTGCTCATTTCTGATTGACATGCATGACAAACTCACTATTGTGCCCTCCTTAGTCATTTAACTGATTATGACTTCAGTTAGATGAGTTTAGGTTCAGTTCAGTTGAGTTTGAGTCTTCTGGAGCACTCTAGTGGTGATAATCCCTATGCTAGACCAAATGAGGTTCGAATTTTCCTGTGTGATTCGAATTATCTCCATTGTATAGTAATTGTTCATTATACTAATTATTGGACCATGTGACATTATTCTGCTCCTATCTGAGTTCTGCTACATAATTATTCTTTTGCTCTTTTTTACTGCAGTTTTCTCTCTTATTCAACTTTTCTGCTCATTCTTTCTTTGTGAGGTATCCTCAGCTCTTAGATCTGCCGTGACTTATAATTTGACAACAAGATTCCTCAAAATATAAGGTAGTTGATGGTCAATTACCTCAAAAGTGTCGAGAAACACGCATCTGACATGCCATACTTTGCTTTCAAGTTGTATAGTAACATTGTTGTCACCAATTGTGTATACTTTGACCAACCAGATCTAAAGATGGGGATGGTGGAAGCCGATTTAAGGCTTTCAAAGAAGGTTTCAGCGATATGAGAATCATCTCATAGCTCATTGTCTTGGAATGTATGTAACAACATTGCATCCATGGCACTTGTTTGCCGTAATTACTCATCCATACCAACCTCTACATTGTTGCTCCCATTGCCAACATGTGAAGAACTACTATTACTGTAGGAATTCATAATTGATGAGTATGGATGCAGTGGAAATTGAACAGGTGGTTGATTCAACCATGCTTCCAAGTTGCACTCTTTTTTCAGCCTTCTCTCGATTTGACATTGTACTAGGGTGAACTGGAAGATGGTAGATAGGTCGCTCATTATCATAATCCCGATTTCAAAAAATATTGAGCATTACATCGATGATGTTAGTAAGCACAATGCAATTGGTTTGATCCAATATTATATAAAAGAATTACTACAGAATCACGATAATAATTTCCAATAGAAAATGTTAAGCCGCAAACAATTTATAAAGCAAACATTCAGATTAAAAATTAACAAATACAATTAATCATAAAAGAGCATTGTATCCGAGCTAGTAGTACAAGTAGTACAATTTATCAGTACGTGTGTGAGATTTTCGCGTGACAATTATACATATGAGAATGGTGTGAGCAAAAATCCTTGAGTGTGTGATAACTCACATGAGAAGTTTAGGGAAAGTCCCATGTTTTGGCGATAAAACAAACAATCCAGAAATTAAATTAACAATTTATAAAACAAAATTTCAAATTGAGAAATACATTAACATGAATCCCATTGAAAATTAACAAATACAATTAATTAATGTTTTTTTTTCGTATGCCCCAAGGGGACATCTAAAGGTAATCCTAATGCAAGGCGTCTCTGACGAGTGGTTGGTGGTCAATGAAAGTTATAGTTTAATAACAACTCGCCACCAGGAGACAAACTATGTATTGCATGTACAAAAACAAATATGGACGCTTTCCTTTTCATAAAGAACTCCTCGCAATTGAAGTGTTCCTCTAAAGAACAATTTCAAGAAAATAAAGAGCACCCAAAACTATTTATGAACCCTGCAATGTTCCCATGAGTGCGTGGACGACCATCTATATATAACAGGCTCTTCCTGTTAAAGTTTCTCGAAACATAACCATTCATGCACATACTGTACATGGAAATGTTATGCTTGTATTTAACAATGTTCAAGTAATCCAACCGACAATAGATAGGATCGCAAAATGACATAAGTGCTACTGACTGTACGAGTACATCTATGGTGCTTTTGGTACTTTATGTTGCACCGGTGCATTTATTCGAATTATATGCACCAGTGCGTTTCAATAATTGATACACCTCGGTAGTCCAATCTAAATTCAACTTACCATTAAATTCAAAAAAATAAAAATGTCCACATCCCAGTCGCATTTACCGGTGCGTTTTTTTATTGTTAATCGCAATGGTGCGTTTTAATTGTTTATATGCACTGGGATATTTAAAGCCTGTACGCACCAGTGCTTTTTGAAATTGATCACACAGAGGCGTTTTAATTTTGTAAATGCGCGGAGCCATTGTAATAGTTTGTGCGCGCCGATGCTTATTATTATGAAATGCACTAGGGTGTTGTTATAAATAAACAACACCATCAAAGTTTTAAAATATTAAAAATTTATGGTGCGTATGACGTAAAATCTCGCATTGGTGCAGTTCAATTGTAAGTAAGCACAGGTGCATATAAGCTATATGTAAGCATCGATGCAAGTTTAAAATTTGGTGCTCTCTGGTGCTTTATTTGTTTGAGTGCAATGGTGCGGATTATTCATATTGTGGAGCACCGGTACGCATTTTTCCAACAAAGGCCATTGGTAAAAAAAAATTCGCTAAAACCTCCGGCTGCCGCGTCTTTTAGTTATAAAAGATATTTGTAATAACCTCCATTAAAACATCCGCTACCATTGGCGGAGGTTGTAGAGGAGGGTTTTTTGACAATTTTTGTCAGTCTTGTAACACTAAAAACTTCCGCTGTGACCTCCGCTACAAGGCCTTTTCCTTGTAGTGTTTATGCCCTAAAATACCAAAGCCTACATCAAACTCTAAAGATTATGATAAATATAAGACATTTGGGTTATGCATGTTTGATTTTTGTGATTGCTTTCATTTTATGATTTAATGTGACATACTTGAAATTACATATGATTTTTTTAATGGGTTATGCATTTTTTAGACTCTAAAGTAAGCGAGTCAAAACTTTGGCACCTTAGTGGACTAATATCAATGAATGAACAACCTACTAAATGTGATGAAAAGATGGGATCATGTTCTCTTTCAAATATTAGAGTATGTCAAACACTTAAGGCAACCCAAAAAGTCACGATCCTCATTTGATTTATTGATTGTGGCATTCAAATTGTTGGAGGAATAAAACAAGTTCCTCAAAACCAAGTTGCATGATTATAGGAATCAAAGAGACAATTATCCTTCTATCAATATTTAATTAAAGAATTAGTTAGAGTTTATCATTATAAATAAGAATATAATGAAGAGAAGAGCAAATTCTCTCATTTGATTGTTGTAAAGTGAATTTCTATAGTTAATTAGAATTGTAGTAGAGACACCATTGTTGTTATGTTTTGATTTTTTGAATAAAGAGTATTGGTTTTCCAAGATTTGAATGAGGGTTACTGTGAATACTTTGAGTAAGGGCCTTACTCAAGGCAAATCTAGGAACCCCTGTAGCTATTGTATTCCATTGCCTGCACTTTATCATTGTAATCTAGTTTCTTGTAGTGTTGTTTTCTGCACTTTATTGATGTGATTCAATTTCATGTGGTATTTTATTTTATGACATTATTTAAACAATCTTATATTGTTTTGCATTTCTTTATTTTACCATTTCATCAAGCACTTTCAACCTTTATAATTATAATGTCCAGTAGTATGATTTACATCCCGTGGATTGAATATAATCACTGTTAGGTTGGATTACATTGATTGAACTAACTTATCATGTTAGTTTTTTGTCTACAAGAAAAGTGATAGCCACCTCTCGTAGTCCAAGGTTCTCCAAAACATCTTTTTGTTTGTTCTAGTGCATTATTTTGGGAACATTTTTATATCTTGATGCATGCCAATTGCAAAACAAATATTTTGTTTGGATTTGGTCAAGTATATCCAAACTCCATCTAACTATCTATACAATGTGCCTTTTGCATCCTTTGACTCGTCCCTTATTGATAGTTTGAGAGTTTTCTCTACTGGCATTACTGAACACTTGCACTTAGACTCCTTGAATTTCTTATCCATACTTGGTTTGGTAATAAAGCTTGAGTCCTCTTTTTGCTAGATCTCTATCCCCAAACAATAATGGCACTATCCCAATACAATTATCTCAAATGCAACACATCATCAGCCACATCTTCATCACTTTGTGCAGGTTGTGATTAGGAGATTGCCCACATAGACTATCACAGTCACTTAGTAACCCCTTAAACTATTGATATAAATGTTTAGGTCTAAAGTACTTCTTGAAATCCATTTTCTATGATTTGGTCATCAATTTTTTGTGTCACTCTTTGGGGCCTTGTTTTCAATTCATACAATGACTTCTTCAACTTGCAAAGGATATATTCTTTTCCCCTAGCTACAAATGTAGACATCCTATTTCATATCCATTTGATGTACCTTTGGTCCAACTGTGTTACTAGATACATTACCAACCTGATGGTCACTATCTTTATTGTTGGAGCAAATGTATCATCGAAATGAAGTCCTTACTTTTGAGCAAATCCCATGGTCACCAACCTAGGCATATGCTTGTTGATTCTCCCATCTCTGTTGTACTTGGTTTTGTATACCCACTTGTAGTTGATGGCTTATTTATCTCATAAAAGAATCAAACTTTGCCTTCACAACCTTGTCCCAAACTTCAATGCATCTTATTGAACCTTCACATATCAGCTTATATACACGAATTGCTTCTAATAATGTCATTTTTATTCATGCTTGCATTGAAAGAAAAGGCATGGAAACCTTCATAGAGAGCTTTGACCAACCGGATCCAAAGAGAGGGATGGTAGAAGCCGATTTAAGGATTTAAAAGAAGGTTTCAGCCATATGAGCATCATATCCAAGCTCATTTTCTTGGAATGTGTGTAACAACATTGCATCCATGGAACTTGTTTGTCGTAATTACTCATCCATACCAACCTCTACATTGTTGCTCCCATTGCCAACATGTGAAGAACTACTATTACTGTAGGCATTCATAATTGGTGAGTATGGACGCAGTGGAAATTGAATAGGTGGTTTATTCAACCATGCTTAGTATGCTTCCTCTCCAAGTTGCACTCTTTTTTCAACCTTCTCTCAATTTGACACTGTACTAGGGTGCAACAGAAGATGGTAGATAGGTCACTCATCATCAGAATCTTGATTTCAAAAAATATTGAACATTACATCGATGATGTTAGTAAGCACAATGCAATTGGTTTGATCCAATATTATATAAAAGGATTACTACAGAAGCACGATAATCATTTCCAATAGAAAATGTTAACTTGCAAACAATTTATAAAGCAAATGCTTAGATTAAAAATTAGCAAATACAATTAATCACAAAAGAGCGTTGTATTCGAGCTAGTAGTATAGGTAGTGCAATTTATCAGTATGTGTGTGAGATTTTGGCGTGACAATTACACGTATGATAATGGTGTGATCAAACATCCTTGAGTGTATGATGACTCACATGAGGAGTTTAGGGAAAGTCCCAAATTTTGGTGATAAAACAAACAATTCATAAATTAAATTAAGAATTTATAAAACAAAATTTCAAACTGAGAAATACATTAACATGAATCCCATTGAAATTAACAAATACAATTAATCAATGTTTTTTTGTCTTACACCCCAGGGGGACATCTAAAAGTATTCCCAATGCAAGGAGTCTCTGACGAGAGGTTGGTGGTCAATGAAAGTTATAGTTTAATAACAACTCGTCACCAAGAGACAAACTATGTTTGCATGTACAACAACAAATATGGACGCTTTCATTTTCATAAAAAAACTCCTAGTCATTGAAGTGTTCCTCAAAAGAATAATTTGCAGAAAATAAAGAGCACCTAGAACTATTTATGAACCCTGCAATGTTCCCATGAGTGCGTGGACGGCCATCTATATATAACAGGTTCTTCCTGTTAAATTTTCTAGAAACATAACCATTCATGTGCATACTGTACATGGAAATGTTATGCTTGTATTTAAAAATGTTCAAGTAATCCAACCGACAATAGATAGGATCGCAAAATGGCATAAGCGCTACTGCCTGTTTGGGAGGAACTAGTACATGTGGAAGGATAAACAACCCAAGATTTGTAGTATCTATATTAGACGCGGCAATATAAAATGATTACCACAAAAGGAGAATTCAGTTCCAACATCAAGCACATGAAGAGAAGATGACCAAGCACCATACAAAGCGCGGTTTTAAGAAGTTTGATATTTACTTTGCAAATTCAAGCGAAGGGAGAAATCATCGCTACCCTCCAACAATTAGACAAACTTTGGTGTGTACTTGGACAATTTTTCTCTCAACTCATGTAACGTTTTGGATCTTCTAGTAGAGATGTGTTGGGTGGCATTCATATCATACATTGGATTACTAGAACTTTCATTTTATTGAACATAAGCAGAGGGGTTCGTCAATTTAGGACGAGACATTTTTGTTTTGGCTTCCAACTTTTAAAAAAACGAACATAGGGAAGTGTTCCTACATGTCTTTTCCATATCACCTATTGTATTTTTTACTGCAATAAGGGGTATTAGACCATCAACATTAGATAATCTATCATTGGTGTAATGGGTGAGTGTGACATGCCGAGGGTTCGCCTTCAACCCTTGATATTTTGAACAACCACAAATTACTGGGGTGTGATAAAAGAGATGCATTTCACAACGAATTACCATCGATGAACCAGGATTGCGGCTTGAAGATGGCATGTTACAATTGGCGGGGTAAAATGGATACCCATTTTCATCTACGAACTGTTTGAGGTATCTTGCTCATGATAAGAGCTTACGATGTTTTGAAACTGGTGGAATACCTTGTGCATCAGAATTGGAACTTGAATCAGGATCCCGCAATATAAAATAAATTGATATTCAAATTCACATGGATAAGTAACATAAATTCAAATAAATAGTCAAAATATAAATAAAACATGAACTTATTGGAGATGGAAAGGGAGAAATCGTCGAACTTTGAACAAGATGGAATGAGCTAGAATATGAAGAGTTGGCCATTTGACACTATAAACTTTTATCACTGCATTTGAGCCAAATCAACAATCAATATATGTCTCTACAATCCTAAAATATTTTTAAGAACTATCTCGCAACTTAACTTCTGATATAGTTTGGAAACCATTTTGTAAGAACAAGGTGAGTTTAAGCAACACACACACACACACACACATATATATATATACTATGAACTATTGTAATTGGTGTGGTTAAATACTAAAAGAACATTTAAGACGCATATAAAATTTTATTGACAGATAAAACCACATGATTTTCAAATTAAATCGGTGCGCCAAATCAATTTGACACGCATTGGTGCACTACCTTCTTTGTAATGCACCTATGCATCCTCACAACAGACACAACGCATATCAACATGAGCAAAAGCCCCCACATAAGAAAATATCTGCTACATTTTATAGCGGATATTTATCGATGCACTTTATGAAATAATTCACACCAATACGTTATATATATACATGTGCACCAATGCGTAACAATTCAACACGCACCGCTGCATGAGTTTTTATTTTATTATTATTTTTATTTCCTGTCTATATGGTGCCACGTTGAAATTCAAACGCCTTAGTGCGGTTCATGTATATATTCACCGATCCGTCCGAATAAGAAACGCATTGGAATGCCGAAAATCATAATTTAAAAAAACCGCACAAGTTATTTTTGCCCTAAACTAAAAAAAGGGCGACAATTTTAAAATAAAAAACTAATTCTAAAAGGTTTTTAAAGGCAAAAAACCTAAACATTAATTCATTATTTCATCGAAATTTTGAAGGGAGACTTTTGGAAGAGACACATACGTGGAAGGAGTTTGGAGAAACCAAATTATTCCGAGGATCGAAATTTGTTAGGTATGGTGAATCAAACAAAACCCTACATAGTAGAAATTTCAAGTATGTAATTTTTTGTTGTTGTTTGTTTTTGTAAATCTGCAACAGTATATTTATAAGAGGAGTTCAAAAATTACATGTTGTCTAGCTAGCCTTGGCAGTCTTGGGTGGTGAAACCACTATCCCAGATGCTAAAAAATGCTAGGCAGATAAGTAACATGGCAAAACATACTTGTCCGAGGAGACTAGGTTCCATAAGAGTCATTACATAGCATATCATAAAACAGAACATAACATAAAAATAATTTATATAGCCAAAAAAGACAAAACCTATGACAGTCAAAGAGAGAGCAAGGGACTGCCATCCAACGTACTTGCTTCTTCATTATGAAAGCTCGGCTTGTCTTCAATAATAGGGCAGTTGTCGAAGAAGTCATCATCCCAACCCTGGGGAGGGAGATTTGGCGTCAACGATTCAGATTTGCGGCAGGGGGAGGCATCCTCTTCGGTCTTCCGAACACGTTTGTAGTGCAGCGTTTCGATGGTGGACGAAATGGGAAAAGTGGCTTGAAGGGGAGGGACACCCGAAGCGACTCCAGAAGCAGGTGGGGCCAACCCAGAAGGAGTGTCCACAGCGGTGACATAGACTTTAGTAGCAACGTCCACCATATCCTGCGAAATTGGAGGAGCTCCAGTAGCAGAGGAGACCACTCCGGGTTGGGCGACATCCGTTCCAGCAGAGCCATCATTGTTTTTACTGGGTTCAGCTTGAACCAAGCCCCTGCAAAGAATCGTGCACCTATCCAGAGAGTATTTACCACCAGCTAGACTAGTGTCCAAATTTACCAGTTTTTCATCCAGGTGAACCAAGATAGCCCTGATATCCATAATGGAGGACTTGGAATAGTTCTAATTAGCTAACATCTCCTCAACCAAGTTACCCATCATATTTTTGATAAGCCAATAATAATTAATCTGGTTACCTTGATTGTTGGTGGCTAGAATATCAGCTACACGGCTAGATTCCCAGTCATCGATTAACAGGCGAACCAGAGCCAAAACGTTGCTATCATAACCGCTAATGGCCGCCTTGTTCTTGTTCGGAGTAGCAACATCTTGACCAGCCCCATGACCAACACCACGACCGATGCCATGACTAGCACCATGCCTGGAGGTTCCATGCGGACGAGTCATGGTGTAAAAATCAAGCTCCCAAGCAATGAGAATGCGAGCAGAGAAATTCACAATGGAGTCCTGCATTAGATTACAAATGAGGGTGGTATAAAGCCTATCCATCATGTCTCGCATCTTGGAGGAGGGACGCAGGAGATCCACACGCGGGAACCTCATGAGATAGCTACCCCAGTTAATGCGAAGGGATGTAGACAGTTGAGTCCTGCCTCATATTAACTGCAACTTCATTACCATTAATCCTCGCTTCCTTCTCATTACCATTTCCGCTCGAGTGCCTGCTAGCTCTCTTAGGAGGGAACTGGTGCAGCATGCCTTCGCCAAGTAGATGACTTTGGTTGCCATTAGTGGTGTGAACGGGGAAGACACCAACATCCAGGGAAAGTATGTAAAATATTACTATTGATCTTATTATCCTATTTATATTTTAACTAGATTTAGAAGAAAAAAAATTCATATTTACCTTCAATGTTGCAACTCTTATTTTCTCGCTGCTTATTTTCGTTTTATGTGGCTGCAACATTTTACATTAGGGTTTAAATCCCTCTATTGTTACACAATTATGATTTTTAATTTTAAGTATTTTAGATTTGATGAGTTTGTTATTAGATATGTAAAGCGTAGAGTGAGATGGGGCCACTTTTGGGGTTGAATCCGTAACCATGTCGGCTCTGTCAAGTTTTTTTTAACTAATTAATTTTTTTTATCAATTTTTAATTTTTCAATAAAAAAATGCATGTGAGAATATAGTAAGAAGATATCGAAAACAACTCCCTTCGAGTTGCAGAATGAGTGGTAGGAACCGTCTACAAAAAAAGTTCGGCTTCTACACCTGCGTTGGCAGCGTGCTTTTGCAGTCTTGTTGTTGGCCCCTAACCATCCTATCTTCCCTCCTTTCTCCGGGTCGCCCTCCTTCTTCCATGATCCTGGATCCCCTCCTCTCTTTCGCCCCCTGTCCCTGAGTCTGTCTCTTTGACCCTCTTATAGGGCTTGCTCCCTCGGCCTCCAATGGCCTCAAGAGCATAAATACCTCCCCCAGACCTGTCTTGTTTCTTAAAGCTTTTAACAGCTCAAGGCAAAAAGCAGCTCTCCTCTTCTCAACAAAAATTCATGAAGAAGCTCAATGAGATCCCAACAGTATCCCTGCCGGTGGATTTACCCTGCAAGACGGCCCTCAACTTGTTGGAACGTGCATTAATCGGTCAGTTCACTGTCTTATGGCCTTCCCCTAAGTCCACCGAAAACTGGGTCTAGAAAAATTGGAGACCCCTGATCACGGAAGATGTTAAATCCTTCTTCCTGGGTAAAGGTTATTTCACTTTCATCTTCGAATGCAAACAGGACCGCGAGCTCATATTCAGGAACGGACCCTACTTCATGGGACCACAAGGGCTCTATATGAACAAATGGACTTCGAATTTCGATCCAACGCTCGACATTCCCTCCGCTGTCCCTATTTGGGTGAGGCTCCCCAACCTTCCCCTTCATTGTTGGAATACAAAATCTCTGGAAGCTATCGAAAACGCCCTGGGTAAATACATTGACAAAGCTGATCGAAAAGATAAGTACTCATGCGCGAGAATTTGCGTCGAAGTAGATTTAGAACATGGCCTTCCAAAAGCAATAAATCTTACAGTAGCGGATTGGTCCCATATTCAAGAGCTCGACTACAAACAGATTCCCTTCAAATGCAAGTTCTGCCATGAATATGGCCATTTCTCTCAATCATGCAAAAAGAAGCCTACGGATCCAGTATCGGATGGGAAAAAAGAACAATGGACAACCATAAAAAAAAATACCAAATGAGGTATGAAATCCCACTCAAAAAGTCTAAATATACAGAAAGTAGATTAGCAACAACACGATCCGTCGACCTCGAATAACAGGAACAGTTTCAAAGCCCTGGAAACATCTGAGATCCATTATATCCCTAAGGCTGAAGAAGAAGGAGAAATACGCGAACAACAAGATACTCAAGCAACCCAGCTCGCCGCTGAAATTCCTATGATCCCCTCGCCCCAGAGTACACCCAGCCCCATCAAATCTACCCTGATCAAAGATACTCCCTCCTACACTGAAATCACTAAAGTGAGACCCCAAAACTCCCCCTCCTCATTGGAAGAACCTATTGATAAATCATCCAAAAAACCAGGGCGAAAATCCACTAAAGAGCTGAGGGAAGAAGAAGCTGAGTGTGAGAAATTCCAAGGAGCCCAAGCACGATAGATACGGTTTTTAGCAGAAATACTAGAGCTAGGATAACATGAAAGAAATATGGAGACCTACTAGGAGGAACACCCTCCTCCATCAACACACCAAAATGATGAAGCTGGTCTCTTGGAATTGCAGAGGTCTAGGCAATCCCTACAAGATTGAAGCAGTTAAAGATCTACAAAGAATCGACATGCCTGATCTACTATTACTCCAGGAGACCAAACTCGATGATATTACTGTCTTAGCCACCGAAAAAGAACATTGGAAGAAAAACGTTGGTCATGCAGTCAGTGCCAGAGGAGCTTCTAGCGGTCTGGAAACCTTATGGTCCTCCAAAAAATTTCAGCTCCACAATTGCTTTGCTACGCAACATTGGATATACGTTGATCTCACCCACCTGCAGAGAAACAAGCAAATCGCCTTATTCAATATGTATGTACCAAATCTTTACTCTGAGAAAAAAGACTGTTGGGGTCTTCTTGAAGATTTTCTGGATTCTTATAATCCTCAAAATATTATTATAGCCGGTGATATGAACATCACCCTGTCCAATTCTGAAAAGAAAGGTGGTCTCATTGGGCATGATTTCTTCAAATATCAGGTTGAAGCTCTTATTGATAAATGGGACCTCATCGATATCAAGCCCCAAAAAGGGAATTATACATGGTCCAATAAGTGACTTGGCAAGGGAAATATCATGGCCAGACTGGACAGATTCCTCGTCCATAGCAGCCTTTTGTCCGACACCCAAATCATCTCCTCCAGCATTTTAGCCAATCTATCCTCTGATCATAAACCAATCCAATTACACTTTAATGATATTGAGGAACTCGAGCATGCAAGCTTCTAGACCATTCTGCAAAAAGCATGGAGAATCCCCATCACAGGCTCTCCCTGTCACGTTTAGGAACAAAAGCTTAAAATACTAAAGCAACACTTGAGATCTGGGCCAAATCCAATTGCCTAGCCCCCGCAGAACCCAGAAAGATTGTCGTGGGTGTCCTTGAAGATATCCAATTCGCCATGGAAGAATAGTCGGTTGAAGCTAACACTCTGTATGAAGAAGCTACTCAGCAAGCTAACGTTTATCATGCCTTTCGATCGGAAGAGGAATACTAGAGGTTGAATTCGAGGAGCATTTGGCTCAAAGCAGGTGACAAGTATACTAAGTATTTCCATAAATAATCCAAGATCAGATAGTCCTTCAATCACATCGCAGAAATAAAAACAGATGATGGCACGATTTTCACCGGAAACACAAATATCAAAAGCGCTGCACATGCTCACTTCTCCAAGCTATTTGTAGATGATGACAGTATTGAAGGAGACGACGAGTTCACTTTGATGGAGAATATTCTGAACAACATCACGCATGAGGACAATCTTAATATTCTGAAGCCATTTACCGAGTAGGAAGTGCTCAATACGATTAACTCATTCGAAACTGATAAAGCACTGGGTCCCGATGGATTCTCTATACATTTTTATAAAGCTTGCTGGAAGTACATCAAAAAAGACTTCATGAGAATGATAAAGAACTTCCACTCAAAGGAAAAAATCGGTGGAGGCACAAACATCACTTTCTTGTCCCTCATCCCTAATGAAACAAATCCCAGCTCCTTCAGCAAATTCAAACCGATTTCATTATGCAACTCCTCCTACAAAATCATATCCAAGATGCTTGCGACTCGGTTGAAGCCCCTGCTAAACAACATTATTTTTGACAACCAAGGCAGCTTCCTGGAAGGGAGACAAATACTTGACAATGTCATCCTCCTACAAGAAGCTATCCATTCCAGCAAAATCAGAAAGGAAAAAGGTATGTTAATCAAGCTTGATATGGCCAATGCATTTGACTGTTTCAAGCACTCCTTCCTCTTTAAAATTATGACTCGCTTTGGATTCGACAAAAGCTTCATCAGATGGATCTCTGCTTGCATTAGCAAGCCCTGGATTGCCCCCTTAATTAATGGTCGCCTTGCTGACTTCTTTCAAGCCACCCGCGGCATTAGGCAAGGCTGCTCGCTCTCCCCCTTCCTGTACATTATCTTGGCAGATTCACTCAGTCAAAAATTAAACCATGAACTTACCATAGGCTCCCTCCCCATCCTCCATTTGACCCTCTATTCCCATCCCCTCAACCATACCCTATTTGCCGATGATTCACTTTTATTGGGTGGAGCTTCCTCCATGATAGCCCGAAAATTCAAGCACAATCTGAATTTGTATTGCAATGCATCCGGAGGTAATATTAACCCGCAGAAAAGCGTTGTCTACAGCTGGAATCTAAAATACAACATTGCAACAAAAATCAGTAGAATTCTTAGCATCAATGTCCATAACCATTGGGACAAATTCACATACCTAGGCCTTCCTATCACATATGGTAACTCAAATTCTGGAGCTTGGGACTACACGATAAACAAATTAAAAAGAAGAATCAGAAGATGGGGAGGGCATTGGCTAAGCAAGGCTGGAAAACTTATCTTAGTGAACTTTGTTCTCTCTGCCTCACCTATCTACCAATTCTCTATCCTTCTAGCTCCAAAAGGAACAGCAGATCAGTTAATTAAATTAATGAGAGACTTCCTATGGGCCGGTGGAAAAAACAATGAAAACAAAATTCACTTAGTGAATTAGGAGACCATTAAGTTGCCAAAAGCCTCTGGAGGCCTTCAAATTCGCGATCCTCGCCAAGCTAACTTGGCACAATTACTACATTTTTGGCCTTTAGGGGGGGTTGTATTTCGCCCCCAAAAGTGACCTAGGGGGGGGGGGGTTTGGATTTGGGGGCGGTTTTGGAAAAACCGCTCCTAAAGGCACCGATGTTAAAAGTTTTTCCCTTTAAGGGCGGTTTTTGACGAGATTGGAACCACCCCCAAAAGTCACTTTTGGGGGCGGTTTGTGACCCCCCTCGTAGAGGTCTACGGAGGCAGTTTTAAACCCCCCTCGTAGAACCCTTCATAGAGACCTACGGGGGCGATTTTGAACCCCCTTCATAGAGACCTACGAGGGCGGTTGTGAACCCCCATCATAAGCCCCCTCATACAAACCTACAGGGGCAGGTTGGAACCCCCCTCGTAGAGGACTATAGGGGCGGTTTCAAACCCCCCTTGTAGAGGCCTATAGGGGCGGTTGTGAACCCCCCTCGTATAGTCCTATAGGGGCGGTTTGGAACCCCCCTTGTAGAGGCCTATAGGGGCAGTTTAGAACCCCCCTCGTAGAAATATACAAAGATGGTTTGAAACCCCCTCTATAGCCATAATAAATCATAATAAAATATATTTGATTAAAAATACCAATATTGCAATATCAATAGGGCATGGAGGAATCGAACCACCAACCTCCTACTTGTAAGGCAGGCGCTCTTCCATTGAGCTAGAACCCTTTCAAAATTGGGGAGAGGAGAATATGAACACCAATATTACATCATTTGTAATTCTAAGAAAAGACAATAATATTCAAAGGCAACTCTTCATTTGTTTCATATGGAAACTCTTCAATTTGATATGGCATCAGAAAGTTGCCATGTGAAGTTTATAGTCATTTTCTAGATTTTCATATGAATGACAACTAGGAACTTGCACACAACTCAGGTTTATTTCAAGATAAAGGGGCACCTTCTTTTGGATGCACTTTGCAGATTAGAGTTATTTTTTCTAGTATCAAGGTACCTATAAAGGGGATCAAACAAAAAATATTGGAGCACTCTTTAATAGGGCAAAGAGGGGCCTGGAGCAATTTTGAAGGATTTAACTACCATGTTGCCATATGTAAAAATAACGATGTTGAAGGTGAAATCATACTGTCAGGTTCTTGTTACTCCTCAAAATGCATTTGCATTTTTAGAAGCAGTTTGGGAACCAGAGGATTTGATTGTCTTATTTTGACTACAAAGATAAAAACATTATGGCAGTTGATTGGGATCCATATGGGCAACATATTGAGGATATTGTCATGCAATTTGTGATCCCCAGATTCTTGTCATTTTATAAATACACTCCAAACCATGGAGGCTTTACTAGGTGTACAAAGGACTGATTCGATGCTTAGACAAACCATATTAGAGGCTAACTACTCAAGCACATATTTCTGATCTTCAACAGGATGTATGCAGTGAAAATTGAAACCAACTAATAAATGAAGTGTTTGATTGTGTGTAAAATCTTATGAATTATTGTTGGTTTAGCTCTAAATCACAGAAATATCCAGGCACCTGGGGAACCCTTCCCTATGAAATGCTTGAGTCGCTGTTGCTTGTTCATAATGTTTAGGAACAAATTCTTGGTTGGATTTGTAAAGGGGTTGAACTAGGAATCACACAAATACTTTATTCTTATGTTTAACTTTTTTAGTTTATACACTTTACTTCATAAATCAGGAAAATCTGTGATGCATGTGTTTATAAACGGGAAAAATTTGGCAAGGTTCCTATCCTATATTTTTATTTACATTTTACCTCATAAATAGGATAAACAACCCATAAAACCCATGGAAGGTAAAATTTGGGTGTTTTATTATTTTATACTACAAGGCTGGTGAATATGTGTACATCTCATTTCTTAGATAAGCCTAATTTGGATAAGTGTGGGATGATACTGCTGATAAAATATGCATGAGGAAAGAAACAACTATATTTACAATCTTAAGTGACCAAAAGTGGTCAATGTAACTGGATTCTGGAAATTACATCAAGCACGGGAGTGTCTAAGGAATCTATGATATAAAGTACATATAAAACACAATGAAATGACCTGCATCAAATTTGATGTAGTCATGATGTGCATCAAATACCAGCTGTCTATCAATGCAGAATTAGTTGATGGTGGAATCTCATCCTAAGCAATGTCAAGGCTCTTTGGAATGATTCCATTCTTCACATGCATTGCCAAAACATCGTATTCCTTATTTTAAAAGTTTTCCCATCAATGTTGTTCTGCGTAGGGCTCCAAAACGGGTATTGTAAAATGATCTAGAGGTTAATCTAGAGAAGAATATTAATCTAGAGAATTTCCCCATTCCAAATGCAATGCATAACTAAAAATCCGATTACACCGGGAACAATATACAGAAGGGTAGGCTGCAAAGTGACAAAAAAAATATCGAGTATAATACAACCAATTAATAACAATTGTTAAAATTCAGGAAAAGGATCTCAAACCTGAAATTCTAAGAACCAACAAAACTCACCAGATCTGCAAAATGATAAGTGTTGAAAAAAACAATGCAAATATTTTTTTTCCCAACGTATTTGTGTTGCCTGAAACCAATTCATCACAATGATTGTGACAATTATGCCTACTGAGTAGCCAATGAATGCACTCCTAAAGTATCGTTCTCCTTTTCCTTTTGAGACATCAAATCGTAAAGCTAAAGCCACCAAAATGCCTACATAGAAAAGAAATCCAAAGAAATTAAATATCATTTTTTAATCTTGATCAAAACATTGAAAAACTTGCGTACAAGCAATAACAACATGTTGCAACAAAGAATCAATGTACACATATTGGCATGTGTTATAGACCATTTTAACACGATAATTAGGATAACAGCAACATCCCAGTCTATGTATTGGGATTACTTGCTCATTGTAAAAAGTATGATTGCCTTAATTGGATGTGTAACAAATGAAGCAGCCTTAATGAGAATTTAAATTGAATGAGAAAGGAAGTAACAATCTTCCCATTTTGGAGCACAGTAGTGAGAAGCAGATCATTTATTGTCAGGAAAAAAAATTTCAAGCAACAAATGACATTTATGATTACTGATTTCCACTACAACTAGTTTGGTCTTAATCAATTGGGTCCAATGGAGGTGGTTGAAGAAAGGAGAAATAGTTATCCTCTCCACCAGGGTTCAAATCCCACTTGTGACATGACATGTTCCAACTTCGTGAGACAATTGTTGATTGGGATCTTTGTGAAAATTGTTGATGGGGGATGGCAAGGTACTAGCAATGTCATCCTTGCTTACAGGCTTGTGGGTAGGATGAATTATATAGTCCAGGAGGAAACCAAATCTCACCCAAATTCTGAAATAGCCTCCTCGCAAGTGCACTAGAGAAAAAGTGCAAAATCCAAGCACAAGTGCTGAAAAGTAGAAATACACAAGTGTGCCTAAGAGAAAAATGTCGATCACAAGAGAACGCCAAAAATAAGTGTCATTAGGATTATAACACTTCTTATTTCAGATCAGGAAGTTAATAAGATGAGATGATACAAATGGTAGGAAGATCTTGAGTTGTGTATCTATTGCATTATGTATCTATACACAACTCAATTGAGGTAACCCTTCAAGAAGGGGAAGTGTAAATTCGAAAGTGGGTTACGGACCTACAAAACAAAGGCAAACACCCAAAGGACATCATTGAGCCTACATATCAAGTTCGACTAGGTCTTTATCATTTGCAAAAACTTTCCAACCATAATAGGGCACGACCTGTCATATAGTCTCTACTCAACAATACATCCAGCAAGAAGGATGGGCACTTCACATCTTAGTGACAACAAATTCTAGTTGATGTTCTTACACATTGTCTGCCTGGGGATGACTTTCATTGCGTGATAGAGTAATGTGGTACTTCTGATGGAAAATGATGCTCCCGTGCTGGTTTACTTGCCCAGATCTATTGATATGCTGCTCAAAAGGTAAAAGACTGTTTATTTCATGCCCACAGACCAACAATCAGGAATATGACATCTAGATGGCCCCATGCACTTCTAGAATTGCTTATGATGTGTTTGCTTTCAAGTAGCTTGGTATACTTGAAGAAAAGGGACGGAGTTATTATTTTCCTCTTTTATAGGTTTCCTTCCTTTTTACAAGCCACTAGTTTTTGCATTTTATAGACTGAGGCCAAACCAATTCCTCCAATTCTTAATGATGAACTGGAACAAAATGAGTCTCAACATCAACAATTTCCTTCTATTTAAAAATCAACACAAGAAATGCAACAGCATGATCAGAACTAGCCACAAAATATGCATCTCTCTTGGTAGCAGAAGCATGATCAACAACATGCATAACATATGCAGCTCTCTTGGAAGTAGAAACAATATGCATGAAATGGGGGAATGTTGGGAAGCAGTCAAATTTAGAGAGGTGGATCAAGTATGGGCTATGGAGGAGTTGGTTGAGGTAGGAGTCATATGAATGGGAGAGGAAGTTGCAGGGGCATAGGTGTTAGATATTCTAATGGTCATGAACAATTTCATGACCAGGGTAGCCCATCCCCCCAAAACACTATAGCAGAAGAGGGAAAGCTGGAAGAGGTGATGGCATAGTCTACAATAACAATGTTACTGGCCTGATCCAAACAACTGTTGATCCAGAGCAGATTCATGTGCATATAATGTGCTTTTATGCTTTGATGCTTTTTGTGGAAAATATGTTGAAGTTAGAACACACTTCTTTCATCCTAAGGGAGGGGACTCATGTTTTTGGTCTCTATTAAGAAATTTTTTGGCCATGTTTCAATATCCAATTTACAAGGAAATCAGAGGGGTATATGTGAGGGTTTAATGGCAAAGTTAATTCTTGGCCAGTTCCAGATATTGTCTCCAGTCAAGTCCCTTGGTATTCACATCTCGGGAAGTGCAGTTTCAGAAGGGTTGGAGCAGGGAAGATTTAGTCTTCAAATGGAGGAGGTTGTGCAAGGTTCTGGTTTCATAGATAGTGGCTTAGACTTTGAAAACCTTAGTGACAAGAAGGTACATGCTCAGTGTTTGTATAATCCTGAAGGAAGGTGAAGCAAGCTTGAAAGGTTGTGAAGCAGAGGCACTCGAGGATTATAATGGTATTAGGGGACTGCAAGAGATACAGAAGATGATCCTCAACTTGATAATGCATTATATTCAAGAAACAATTGTAGAAGATCAAATAAATACAAGGGGGAGAATGAATGTCATTACTACAAGAAAATGGGTCACACAGCCTGGAACATAGACCGTCTGATTGTAAAATCTTCTCATACTAGGATCCGAGAATGTAATAACAGTACTGACATGAAATATGTGATATTTATTCCGACTGACACATTTAATCACTTTTGGGAATGAATATAATTTCTTTGTTTTTGATCTAATTCATTTTCTCTAGTACTATATAGTTCTAAACCTTTTTTATTCTAGTTCGGAGGTGAGACATAGGCTGTCAAATCATCTAACATGGCTGAGAGAGAATCTGTTTTTGCATGCACAATCTACTTAAGCTCTAGTGTCTGTAAATGATTCCATGTTATTTACACCTTCAGACTGTAACAGTTGTCTCGTCTATAACTAACTAGGAATGGAAAATGGTAGGCGACCTTCTGACAAGATGGTGCTCAGAACTGATTGCCCCTTAAGATGAGACCAAGCATACTGGGAGCCAAAAGTCAAAGGGTTAGCAATGACAAATTCGTATTTATATTTTCTCGATATTCCAAAGGGAAGATATAAAAGATAATGATAATGATGGTGGTGGGCAGGACTCAAGAGACAACTTTTGATTGTTTTGATTCTTGAACCACCTGGCCAGGCCTCAGCTTTGTTGAAGGGAAGATACCAACTGACAGGAGCCTCCTGCAATAATCAATTGATTTTCCACAGCTTAGCTTTATGTAATTTTGTTTGCTTGTCCTCTGATGAGTACACAACATATGCTTCTCAGGGTGCCTAAATGTTGGCCCAACTTTAGCATATTGTAAGTAATTTTGTTATATAGTGAAATAATAATTTATAACTGCAACAAAAAATAATGTAACCGGGGCATTATTCTGAAATGATCTCGAGCAGTTTGTAATAGGACATATCCTTATCATATTTATATAGCTTTTTCACATATCTGGTTTGCATCTTTCTTTCCCCTGACATTCTGTGTTATAGCATCAGTTCTTGTTGTTTATGCTTTCATTATTAGAAAGAAGGGTAAGGATCACAATCATTGCAGTATAGCATATCCTTGTTTGGTTAAGACTCCTTTGTGCTTCTAAGCTATGGGAATGATTTCATTCATGTGAGGTATAAGAAATGCCTTTGCTATATGTTGTTTGTTGCAAATGTAATCTTCAGTATAGTACCCACAGGAATGCCAATTTGATGGTGGTTTGTAGACTGTCCAATTAGGCCTTCGCCGTGAGTAGATCAGACAATGAAGCTGTATGTATACAACTTTGGTGCTAATCTAATAGTGAACACTATAAACGAACTCCTAAGGGATGGAAACACTAGTTAACTTTAAAGTTTCTGATAAAATCATTTAGCTTGATCTGCTTGGTGGCTTCTAAGGATCAGACCAGCATGTTCTCCATGTGTCTTTGGATTTCTCAGCAATATAGTTGATTAAGTCCACTAGAATATTTGGCTTATCATTCACATCAACAGAGTCAAACAGATATTACTCCATAAATATTAGTAGAAACAAGAGCTGCACAGTGATTCTGGAAATCATATTGTGATTCTGTAAAGTATATTTGACTTGTAAAACAGTTAATCAAGCTGAAGCCATACATTTGCATCTAATTAGCCAACAATGTTTCTCAGATTTAGAAATTTGAAAAAAAATTGTATGCTTCATTTTATCTAGTCTACACTGATGTCATTTTAGAAGTTAACTACTTTGCATGAATGCATTAGCCTTGAATTTGTTTTCCACGTCATGGATGAATTTCCCAAAAATCCTGAAGATCAGATTCAACCCTTTCTCTCCATTCCAAACTCTTCTCCAAAATAAAAGTCCGCATTTTCAAAGATGAGGAGCCTGGAGCTACAAGTAGATGGGAGCAACTAATTGATTGCATCAATATTTTTCTGCTTGATGTCAGCAGCAGAGTGAAGGGATGTGAACTTTGCCAAAGAAGTCACAAAAGCATCTCGATGTGTTTGCATACACATGACAGAGGTAACAGAGGTAACATGAATTGCATTACGGAAACCTTCAAGGCACTGGTAGATAACCATCTCATCCTCACTTTGGTCAAGAGGAACATTGAATGATGCTAGCATTGGATCCCAGCAAACCTCCACCATGAATCTTAAGAGGCTAGAAAATTGCAAGATATTCTGGGAGTTCATAGTACTGCTACAGGAATAGAAATAAATATGCAAAATCTGTTGTATGTTCTAATGCATTACATACAATTAGTTTGAGAATCACAAGTGCTGCTATTATATCTGTTGCTTATACTGGTGGTACTTATTCGACTGAGCCAAGGTTTAAACACGGGTATGAAGTCCTTGTGACATATCAGTATAGCGTGGTGTTTCACTGTGACAGATCAGTATAGTGTGGCGTTTCACATAGGAGAGTACCAAGGTGAAGTCCTATATGTCGTTCTACCTACCACCAGACGGGATAGACTGAGCCAAAAAGTTATTACCATATAGCATATTGCTGCTCGAGTTCTCCAGTTTCCAACAACAGAAAAGAATTCCATCTTTCAAAAAGCCAAGGGCTTGCTCCATATAAATCTATTCAGAGAGATCACAGAGAGAGCATTTACGAGCTGGTTCAGGAATGGAAAGAAATAAATCCCTAAGCATATGAGCAGTAGTAAAAATGGGAAGAAATAGGACGGCATAACATATTTAAAGCCATAAGGCGTAACGTATTGGACGAAAAGTCGTAGTATATTTAAAGCTAGGCGTAACATATTGGCAGTCGATCCAGAAGCAGGAGTTTCAGCTTCAAGCTGGCATATAACCACACCCCCTTGGATAACTCCTCGCATTTTTCGCTTCATTCTAGGTCTCACTGGCCTTGGCTGGCGTTGGTCCTTCTCCTTCAAATTGTAACAACCCTCATATATGAATAATTGTGAAAGGTTGAGGAGGGAGTTATTGGTTACCCACTGATAGAACCGTAAGGTAACTGTTTGCAACCTTTTTTTTCTGGAATTGTTCATCAACTTATCTCATTCTTTTTCTTTTGTTCTGACTTTGCTATCTTTCGGTAGATAAGAAGTGTTTAGGTGATTCAAAGTTATTTTGGGAACATCTATCTATCAATTCTAATTTTCTGAAGATTTAGTCATGGCAGGCATTTTGACTTGCTTGGGAAGCATGAAGGTCTCTACCCTAATCATGGATAACATCAATCATGTCAAGACAACTCTGTTGCTTTGGTAAATGGAGCTTGTGTTAAGTCATTTATTGCTGCTATACTTCACCTCAACACCTGATTTCTTGAATGCTACTTTGCAATATATCCTCCTGCAGGGAGTCATATGTTTATTATCGATCCTTATGCATCGAGAATTGTTTGCAATGGAAATTGGTAAAGAGAAAGATGGGTGTAACTATATGATTATGAGCAGATAGTCTTCCTTAAGGTCCTCTCCTAGTTCTCTGGTGTAAGTTTCACTTTGACAGAGGAATGGAAGTGAATTTCTTATTTTTTCCAAGTTATATTCAAAGTCATACCATGTTACAGTCCAGTTATATTCAAAGTCATACCATGTTACAGTCCAAGCCCATTCCAGTCATTAACTGAATTGTTATAAAGCATGTAGACACAGCACAACCAACTTCTAGGCTATATCTAGAAACAATTTCGAAGTCCTAATTCTGTGTTTCTGATCATAAATAGCTTTGAAGCTTGAAGCCTTTGGTTCCTTATGCCAGCAGATGAGCATTTGGCTTGAACTTGGCTTTTAGCAAATTCATACTTGGATAGATAGTATGTTGACTATTGAGCAAGAAGAAAACTTGTATCATATTAAGTCTCTAATTCGTGGAGCACTCCTAACGCACAACATTTTTCAATTGTTAGATATCCCTTTGGGAGAAAGTATGGTTAGCATCACATTGCTCAATAACATCTGGTTCATGTGGACTGCATGCTCCTGACCTTGGAAACAGGGCCCTTTTTGTAGTAATAAAATCTGTTATATTCTTCAAGATTTCCAACTTCATTCTTTTAACTAATTGAAATGTATTTTCAAAATGTGCTTGTTAGCCATATATGAAAGATGGAGTGCTAGAACGCACAACAAAGAGAAGTTTCTCTCAAGAAAATCTCTATAGAATTTTGGTTTCCCCTAACTGTGGATGTATTTGTATTGCTTAGGAGTACATGTATTTTAAGTTATTATAACATATATATGTGACAAAATTAGAGATTGAAGATAACGTCTTTTTCATAGTCATACGTTATTATAGGAATTTGTTTGGGACAATATTGCAGATCGAAGCTAAAAGAGATCCTTAGTTGATTATAGAAATAGCAGAGGATGGATTACTCACCATTAACATTCTTTATATGGGATGCTAAAAGTAGTTGATCTTGATAATGGTCAATAATTAATGTCCAAAAACAGAATAAACCCCATCTATGTTGCATCATTTTGCAACCAAGTTTAAGAGTACACAACATCATCAACAGTTGCAAAATAGAAGCTACTATGTTAAGTGCACCACTACATTTTAAGACTAGTAATATGGATCAATTACTTGTAGTGAAAACAAGTACATTGAATGGCAAAACGAACATGGAATGGAAGGCCCAACTTTTATGGGAGACAAAAAAATGATGCGGTGAAAATTATCTGCCCAAGTGAGCAAGAAACATATATCGGTAAACAAGGAAATGAATATATACCAGTCAAGCACCCTTTCAAACGAGTATATAAATGAAAATGATAAATCACACATGATGAAATACTAACTTAAATATTGAACATATAAGTAATACCGAACGACTACACATCACATCAGGTTTTCAAAATGTGCCCAACATTATTTTGTCAGGCTTACTTGATTGCATTTTACAATTAATTTTTGTTAAGGACTTTTCATGGGAATCACTAAATTTTCTTCTTAGAATGGCCTGGATCTGGATCTGTAGCAGCTCTGGGTACATACATCAATCAACTGAGAAACATACGCTAAATAAATTTGTCCCTAAAATGGATCTGGGATGGGTATGTAGAATGAATAAGTTTTATGTGAACCTCGTAATTTTGTGAAGTATGATGCCTTTCGGTATCAGAAACCATCGCTGTAAATTCTAATGCAAAAGCCAGAAAATGAATACCACTAAGCTGTAAACAAGAAGACAAATCCAATTTCAAAAAGAGCAATCAGTTGGCTGAGCATTAAATCCTATGATAGCCATAATGATCTACGACTATCGTAGGATTTAATGCTCAACCAAATGATTGCTCTTTTTGAATCCTATAGTTTTTGAACCCTGTTGTAGATATTTATGTTTCTCTTGGAGGATAGTTTTTGAATCCTATAGTTTCTCTCGGAGGATACACTCGATGCACATTGCATTTTTCTCCATATTTGGGATAGATCTTGCAGGGCTGCCTGCCTGTTACACTCGATCTAAACCTACGCATGTAATATTTGCATTTTTCTCCATATTTGGGATAGATCTTGCAGGGCTGCCTGTTCTCTCGGAGGATACACTCGATCTAAAACTGGGCAAATTATGTGGAGCTAGTTATAAAGAGTACCATCGTCATCGTCAAATCAAGACACCCATCCCATCCAAGCTTTTATTGAGCATTGTTGAGCAAGTCGCAGCAGTGATCACGTTGGTGGCCATCGCATAGGTCCACTTACTACACTACACTGGTGTCAAACTTCTCAAGCAGAATTCAAATCCCACGTTTTGAGTCATTCTTGTACGTTCCTAGAACCCACTCCCGTCTGGGCTGATTCTGTAGAAGATGGTCGGCGGTCCTCTGCCTGGAGCGGGAGTGTCACAGGAAAGGGCATAGCAATACCAGGGCGAAGTAACGCTCTATGTTGTTGTTACACAAATGAACCTACTGGTTCACACCAATGAGTGGATCTTCCCCGCCACAGCCTGCCTCAACATTAGGGAATTGGGGATTAGTGGTATGCTTTCCACTGTATATGTGCGAAAAAACTGCTTTTAACATCCATCTGATGTGCCTAACTTTAGGGAAGGGAGCTATGCTAAGGTTTTACATAGTAATTTCCTTGCTCTCTCTTTGTTTGAGCAAGTGATTTCGGCGGCCATGGGGTGGAATGCCGCAATGGATGATCCAAGTGATTTCGGCGGCCGTGGGGTGGAATGCCGCAATGGATGATCCCTAGGAGGCATTCCCGAGACTAAAATTGGGGAGCATCAACATGTAGTTTCTTCATTGAAAGGACAACTTAGATAATATGAAACAATTAAGGAGGGAAAACTCCAGTTTGAAGAAGGAATTGTCGAAACAATTAGAAGAGACTAGGTAGAAAGCTGATGAAGTGATTAGATGAATAGATCTAATTGAGAAGGCTATGGAATATGCAACATAAATGTTATCTTGTAGACCACCAACTAGATTGTATGCATTGTACTTATAAGAACAGTGGTATAAATTCTTGATTAGAAGAATTCTCTCATTTACCTCTTGGCATGGATAACCCATGGGATTTGTGTGAGATCTATTTCACCAGCACCCTAGAAAGACAATCTAATTTGTGAATTCTATCTATATAACTATGCAAACCATATTTACATAAATGGTCTCCCAATCCTTATGTGGGGGATACATAACTAACAACTTTCATCTCTTTGTTGGAGGATGAGTAGAATAAACTTGAAGAGATGAGGAATTACAAGGCTGAAGAAATGGAAATTGAGTTGTTGGTTAAGAGTAGAACACACAAAACCTGGAGAATCCTAGGTGAATCATATCAAGATGGTGGTGGACCCTAACAAATTCCCTATGTTGGAGAAGAGGCAGTTAGAAGCAGTAGAAAATTACAACAGAAGGGTATGGAGGTCTAAAAACACACTGCTACATTTTGTTACAACACGATAGGATGAGCTACTAGAGAAGCGATATAGAAGAGAACCTCATTCATTTCTATGAATTTGGAGAACCTTGTTCAAAATAGAATCTAGGGTTATATACTGAGGGCCTGCATTGTATCACCTACAATTGGTTGGGGTTAATCTCATTAATCTCACAAGCTAGGATTAACGAATCATTTAGCACATAACAAAAGTGAACCCAATCCACCAGGTCAACCAAGAAAGATGGGTGATGGACCTTCCATTTTGCTTCTCTGATAACCCACCAACATTTCAATTAACCAACACTAGACAACTTATGATTTTTTAGGAGAAATCAGTTGGGGGAGTCTCAGAATTCCCTAGTACCCTCGTTTTGAGGGATCTAACAACTCCCCATTATATATACATCTATGTAGTTTGGGTACTTTTACAATCATTTAAGCTAGAAATAGAATATAACTTGTAGCTGCAAACTTTAATTGTAATTCCAGATCACTTTCATAAATTAAATCACTTGTTATAGCAAATTTGAATTACAATTATCACATGGATTCATTAGTCCTATTCGAGCAAGGGACCACTTGGAGAGTTCAACTGATGGATGCACCTATTGTGTGTGTATTCATGTTTTGCATTTGCATTCCATAGTTTCACATATTTGTAATTCTTCTCCCAACAGCCTACACTCACGTGGGTGGCTAAGGAATAGTCTATTGCTTAATATCAGTATTTCATTCTATATCTTTAACTTCTTGTGTAATCTTTTACTAGGATACAATGACCATGTGGTTGGCTAAAGAGTTTTGTTGATTAAACAAAGTGAGCTGTACATTTTTTTTTGCTTTCTGTTGCGTAGGTTTTTTGCTTTGAATGGTGTGATTTACTATCAGCAGTGTGGTTTAATTTACGCGAGTGTGATGTACTTTCAGGACTATGACTACTCTCCTACAAGTGTCAAGTTTATTCTAAGGAGCTGATCCTGGAGAGCCAAGGGGCAGTCTGTCACCTGTATGACTTGACCTACAGAGTCCCCAAACTCTTGTTGTAGAGTAGATTTAATTAGTTTAACTCCAAATAGTTTAGCTGCATTGATAACTCCATAACATTTATAAAAGGGATAAAACATTTCAGTAACATTTGAGACCTGGGGATTGAATATATAATGCACAACACCTTGAATTCCATGCACCCTAGTAGATAATTTAAGTGTATTTAGAGGATATTGCTGCAATTCTTTATCCTATCACATCTCCTGCAAGTATTTATTTCGAACATACCTTGGTAATGTTTCAGAAACTAGGTATCAGGGGTATATGTTTGGCCAAACTGCATGTTAACCCTCATATTGTATGAGGGTTAGACTTGTGATTTTAATCACAAATATTGAGCTTGTAGGATGATTCATTGGATGGATTGCGGTACATGTGAGATTTGGCTTCATGTTGTTTCTCTCTTTTTGATTGATTGGATGGTGGATTGATGCTAGTAGCTATTGCATGTGATATCTCCATTGATTTTCAGCTATGCACACCAACCCTTGCACCCTAATAGCTGGGTGCCCCACACACCGAGAATAGAAACTGGGGTCAAGGAGCAACATCCTCGGGTCTCAATGCAGAGCCAAAAAATCTCTATAGCATTTGGCAAAGGAAACAACACATGCACCTAATTCCAGAGCTTTCACACCAAATTCTAGGAATGCCAACAATCTTGCAAGACTGTTATGGAAGGTCAATGATTTATGTAACCTTGTCTTGGCACACTTGTATAAATATCAATGCATATCAATTGTGATTGTGCCTTATGCCAAATTACTTATGTCATGAAACATGTTTGGGGAAGAAATTCCAATGGATGAGTTGTTTGTGTATCTAATTGGTTATGTTTGATGCCAAATTACCTAGCTTGCAACCTTTCTTTTACATTATCATCATCTTGTGATTGTTGACATGGATGAGGATGTAAACATGGAACTTCATTAAGTGAAATGTAATCCATCATATTTAGTAAATGGGACAAGATATTTTAGTGATTTGAAATTTTTTATGCATTTGGTTAATCAGTTCTTGAATAATTTGATTCTTAGGTACTGAATGTGACATAAATTGGTCATTGGGAGCTCATCCATATTATGCATAGAACAACCCAATATACATACACGTTGATCATTGGGGGCTCATCCTTATTGTGCTTTACTCTAGGGAGTCACGAGGGCTTCTTCAAGCAGCACCATGAACCTTTTCGTCTTTGGGAACTTGTTAATAACAATCCCAAAGATATCATTCTCACTATAATTATAAAGAGGATTTGAAATATAAATCAAAGTTTTGAAGGAATTCAGTTCTTTCACATCCTTTGATTGCTAAATCTCTCAGCAAACGGACTAGCCAATCAAGCCTCAAGGATAGTGGAAGGGAATCTAAGCAATAACAAGGTTATTGTTCCATGCAAAATCCCCTAGGTTCAAATTAGTTTCATTGCATGTCAAAAACATCAATGATAAAGCCACGTCACATTGAAAAAAAATGTATTAATGGAGGATGGGACGATGTCTTAATAGACACCTTGTCCCCGCACATACCATTATGGATACCTACAATCTAATGAAGGCTTAGAACTCATACAATCAAATGAATTATGGGTATGGGCTGTTTCTAGATTTAGGTTCCTGTTTGGAACTAGGGGCAGGCTCTTCCAGCAGTGATCACTCTAGTCCTTGGATTGTCATAAATGGTAATCTTTAGGTTAGTTTCAAGTGCTACCTTATTAGAATGAGTATTTATGGCTCGTTTGATTTACAATCCTGGCTTCCTGTCCACCCCTTGCCTTTGTTCAGACCCATGACAAGGTGCACGCTAGGGTACATTCTAGTGTCTTTTTATTGTATCATGCCATTGCTCTTCACCTCTCTTTAGCCCCAAACCTTTGTCTTACATAGTAGGGTCTCCAAAGTAGAACATCCAATCCTTTTGCATGGTGTTTAGTGGTCTTGTTTCTTGGAATTATCTTGCATGCTTTTATTTCCCTATTTGGTTTTTAAAGGCTAAAGACCCTTCCAAGTTGGACACAATGGTAAACATAGCTCCTGCCTTTCTCTCTTTGAAGTGGGACCTCTGTGTTATCATATCCATACCTACCATTCCAACAGCCATGGACGATTTCCATTCCAAAGTGACATACAAGAAATGCATCGGTTTCTCCATAGCCAAAAAGACAAAATTAAGGGGAATCAAGCCTTAATACTCTAAGTATCCTCCAAGGAACATGAGTTTGAGAATGATTAGGTATCACAAAATGCCATTATCATGAACCGCCTAGTCCAATAGAAGCAACAAATTTAGGTCTTAGAATAATAATGTGCAAATTTGGATGACAAGTTTTAAACCCTTTCTAGTGAAAATGGGCTTCCAGTTCTAGAAAAGGAAACAACCGACCACAATTGAGTCAAAGTCTCCTTGAATCAATTTCCATTAAAAATAGGGATTGGAGTAAGAAGACACAAAATGTTCAAAAGTGGACACATTTCAAGCATCTATCCTACCATCCATCACTATAGAACCCTGTGTTACCCTCATATTTGCGTGGGTGTGCTTTATTTGCTATTGGTGGAGAAATTCTAGGGATTTCAAGGCATGATCAGGCCCATGAAAGTAACGTGTCATCTCCCATCAGCAATTCTGGGCATATTGCAGTCCTCATAAGATAATGAACATGAGCAAATGACCCTACTCATTGAATTTGGGCAAGTAACATCCCCTGCACTTCGTGTTTGGACAGTGGGTCATTTTTCAGACCTAAAAATTAGTGTTAAGTAGATGTATGAGCAAGCATCTGAACGCTTTAACCGGAGAATGGAATCCTCTCTTCCAGCTGACATCCTCACTAAAATTTAGAATGACTATCTCACATCAAAAAAAATTACAAATTAATTTTTTTACCATTTGTCATTATGTTATGATTAAGAAAAATTGTGCAGTAATACTGTCTCTTGCAACGATTTACTGAATGCACATTATAGATCATATGGGACCTTAGTTTGAATATGTGCCTTTGTGAATTTTTCCCAAAATTTTCTATGAAATTTTGAGAAATCCTAGATCTACCAATATATGAGCCTCAACATCATTTATCATCCTTCCATGAAAAAAGGTAGGCTCCCTCAAGGTAGAGGCTATACGTATAATCCTCGGGGCCAAACCAATTGTCTCATCATGTCCCATGTAATAATTGGTTCTATATCATGAGATTTGATCTTATTCCACCATTCCCTAGCCAACAATATCTTTATGTTATCCATGGAATGTTTTTGTTGATGCATTATTTCTCTATACTTAGTTAAATGCACATATACTTCGTTCTGGATAATCATAATATACCCTTAGTAAATTTTATGTAATTTGGGACAACAAGGAAGTGGACCATAGGAGCTTGTTCATCTCATCTTCATTAGCCACTCTTCGTCATTAATATAGTCTCCCATCAAGTCATCATTTGGCCCCATATGCCCAATGGAAAGACACAAGTTTCTGGAGCACAATTCAGATCAACCCTTTATCTATCCTCCCTGGATAAAATGGGATTGGAATGGATTGGACGTAGGTTCAGTCCTCCTCTTCTCCTTCCCGATGCAGATCAGGAGTGGATAGAGCAGTCAGAGAAGGACAATTGGGAAAAAGCAGAGCAGGATAACGGTTATCAACAAAAAGGTGCCATTACGAAGTTCTTGGCTTGGAATATCGGAGCCCAGAAAGTTGTGAGTGAAAAAACATTATTTTCTAAAAACCTATAAGCTATGATATTTACTGATTGGTAAATGTAATTTCTTATTGTATATGGTTTGGAGGCAAAAAAAATGAACAAATTCAAGCTACAAGCTAGAAGCACAAAGTTTAGGTGTTGAATACAACTAAACTCACTGACTCAATCAATTGACAAAACATCCTTACTACATTGACCTTTATCTCGAGCTTTCACATGGCGTGAATCCAAAATCATATTGCATTTTTCTATTATTTTTCACACAGTTTGGAGGTTTCCATTTTCAGAAAGAATGAGGAATCTTATGTATTCTTAAAAAATAAATCTTCTTCTGGAACTGAAAAAAATATATATATGAACTTTTTAAAAAATATCTGTCTGTCTGCCCTAATTTCTGAAAGTTATCCAAAATAAATTCCAACTTTTATTTCCTTTAAAAACATTCAAGAAATTAAATACCTCCTGGTCTCCAAAGTTCGAGAAAACTAGACTCTGTTTTCAACTTTTCACTCTGTGTAAGAACTAATTTTTTTTCAAAAAAATAAATATTTTTGTGATTGAGAAACATCAAATTGTTGGTGCATTACTTCACGTGCTTCAAAGCTGCTAATGGCTTGGTAGTGTTAAGTTATGTTCTTGCCCCGTGGTCATTACTGTCTATTTGAAGGTTTTGGAGGACTTACTTAGACATGTCCATTTGGTAGTCATATCATCCCTATCCAAACTATGTTGATATACCTTAGCTATGAATGTTTGATGCTATGTGGTGTGTAAAACAAAGGTTTTTATTGCACAAGAATAGACCTGCATCAACAAGATGTTGCTTTCTATTTCAATGCAATGCTGCCAAGACATCCAATGCAATACATGGAATGCTCAAGAATAGGTTTTGATATGCAACTATCGGTGTTGAATTCATCCTGCAAGCATAGCACACAGCTGAAACACCGACTACAAACTAGAATGCGAAATTTATTGATTCTTGTCTTATCTCATTCTATATCTACAAGATAAGCTACAATACACAATACTACATTTTTTGTAGAATGAATGTGACTTCTATGGTAAATAAACTAGTTATCTCCCAAATTATTTTGTCATTGAGATCTTTTGTGTATCCCGATTGCCAACCTTGATAGACACAATGAGGCATCCTTTCCCATTAGTAGCTATAATACTTGAAGTTGCCAAATGAGCATTGGTTAACTTTTGAGGTTGACATACTGTTTAATAAGCATGTGCCAGGGTTCCATTCTCACTGTGGTTTGCCACCCAAATGACATAGAAATTGAAAGAAATGAGGCAAGGTGCAAGTCTTAGGAAATTTGTAATGGAATGGTTGCCCTCAAACCTAACACCTAATCCAAAGGAAGTTTGCTCTCATTGTGGTTTGACACCCAAATGACATAGAAATAAAAAAGGATGAAGGTAGGTGAAAGTCCCAGGTGATTTTTAATGGAATGGTTTCCCTAAAACCTGACATTAAGCCAATGGAAGTATTCTCTGGTGCATCCCAAAGCATTTCCCAAGAAAAGGATTTTGATTTTCTTTTAATAAAAATATCAAAAAGGTGAAAAAATAGAGGGTGTTTTTAATGGAAATATTAAAAAGCAAAAACGGTGGAGGGTTGTATATGAAAAAACATGAAGAAAATAAATAGATACCTTAGCATGATGATAGAGAGGCGTTGCTGGCATGAGACAGATGATAGCTGAACATTTTTGGTTCACAATAAGAGATCCCTTCTTGGAACTAAGTTTTATGTGAGATATTGCCTCTGGATTCACCCGAGATTGATATAAAAACCATAATCCATAAAATATGAAATTGGGCTTGCTTTTCCAACTAAAAAATTAAAGTAGGTACCTTAGGGATCACAAGGGGTACACAATCGTCCATACGAAATGTAGAACTGTTGACTACTACAATTGTCCCCTGTTGTGAAGGCATGGGTCCAAAAATTTTGTTGCAAAAAATTAAATGCAATAAGCTAAGGGGGCTCATTTTCTCATAATGAGATAGATATATATGTGATGTATGTGAGTTTAAGTGGTGGGATTGCACAATAGATAAACCCTAAACCCTGAGCCCTCCAATTAGTGGTGATAACATTTTCATCAGGAATCTGTATTGACCTTATAGCGCCACCAGCACTGAAAAAAGCAATGCCAATCCCATGGAAACTATCTTCATTGAGCTCCTCTACTGCATAATCTCATCCCTGTAAACAATGTCAACAAAATGCAAGGTAAAATACCCATTTGGTGCCAACAATTTGTACTATGATATCAAAACTAACCTCAAATGCGATATATATGTGATGTATGTGAGTTTAAGTGGTGCGACTGCACAATAGATAAACCCTAAACCCTGAGCACTCCAATTAGTGGAGATAACATTTTCATCAAGAATCTGTACTGACCATATAGCGCCACCAGCACTGAACAAAGCAATGCCAATCCCATGGAAACTATCTTCAGTGAGCTCCTCTACTGCATAATATCATCCTTGTAAACAATGTCAACAGAATGCAAGGTAAAATACCCATTTGGTGCCAATGATTTGTACTATGATATCAAAACTAACCTCAAATGCCATTTCCTTTCCAACAAAGCGCTTGCTAGCCAAGATATAAGACTTCTGTAGGGGAAATACCTATCACTCAACATGCTTAAGAACTCTTTCCCGATGGCACCCATGATACCCACAATAGCCACCGAGGGCCCATCCTCCCTAAATCCCATTCTCACCATTCTGTTAGGAGGAACCTCTCTCTCTTCCCCAGGGTTGATCTGAGGCATCTGCATTTTCCTCACATTTGGGTGTCATTTCCATTGATAGCACAATCTATGTCTTGACAGTGTTTGGCAAGGGTATGAGTGATGGGTGACTGCCATTGCCATCGTTGATCCTAATTCCTTCGACAAATGAATCCCTGCTACATGAAATGGTTTAACTATGCTTCTCACTCGTATAGTTTGGGACAGGAGGGAGTGAGAAAATGTTACGTGACTAAAACAAGTTACACCACCTTGATGGTGGAAATCCCCTGGTTTTCGTTTTTATCTTTTGGGTGCTAGCATATAAAAAATTATGGCAAGGGGACTTCGCTTTCAACACATTGGAGGGAGTCTTAATTTTTTTTATTTTTTCTTCCCTATTTTGACTTCACGTGTGCTATCATATAAAAAATTAGGGGGAGGGGGCTTCCTCTTCGCCTTCGAAACATTGGAGGGAGTTTTAATTTTTAATTTTTTCTTCTTGTATTTTTTAAGAGAAAAGGGACTTCAAAATCAAGTTAAAGGTAAAGCCTTTATACAAGGTGTGGGGGGGAAGGTAAAGCCTTTACACAAGATGTGTAGGGAATTGTGTCCATCTTTTTATTGGTTAGTTAAGTACTCGTTGTTTTTTCTCTCTTAGTAATTTTGAATCCTTAGCTAACAAAATTGGGATCAACCTTATTTGCATGTACTAGGTTGGTATCCCATATAAAAATTGATTATATTGGTGTTTTATATAAAAATTGATTTAATCCTAGGTTTGAGTTGTATAAATTTAATAAATATTAAAAATGTGATTCTATGTAGCTCTATTTGTGTCAAAATGAGAATGTCCAAGTCGTTGACAATGTCCAATTGTTTTTTTCTCAAATGTATATAATTTGCATCACTTTCCTTGCATTTAAGGCGTTGTTTTGCACACATAACGTGGTTAAATTTGTGATTCAGCAATTTCTCAATGATTCCACTTTACTCCATTTGATGATAGCATTCTAGCTAGAGAAATTAATCTTGAGCATTTCTTAAAAGTAGACGAATTTCCATAGGCTTGAGAAGCCCATATTTGGGTTTTACTTCACTGTCTTGAATCTAGGGATCGACCCACCAAATCATTCTTCAAGTCATTGGCAGTTAATGAGGCTTCTAAGAACATTGAAGCCTTGAAAACCCTAGCCAAAAGGATTTTTAATGAAGAGGGAATTGAGCAGGAATTTGTGAAGCATTATCACACTACCTTTCACTGCCCACCTATGACAGACTCATGTAGGACGGGAATGCAAATTTGCATTAACCCTATCCCCCTTAAAGTATACCTTTAGCGGAGGAATATTTGCAATTAAGAAATATTCTTAGTATAGTCGATTAAAGACTTAATAGCAATGCCCAAATACAAGTCTTCGAGGTTGAATGTATACCCTTGTGAATTTTTTAAAACCGCTTAGGATTGTCTCATGTTTGACTCCTCAAAATGTGCAAGGAAAAAGTCCAAAAAAATTATTTGGGATCTCTTATTAACAAAAGACTTATTAAGGGGTGGCAGGTGCAAGAGGGATCATAATTGATCCCAAATAAATTCATGAATTGAGCTATGAATGGGGTCTAAGGACAACAACAAACAATCGGGGTGGGGTTTATGCCTTCCTTCAGGGACTTAGACTTTGAGACTCAATTCCATTATCAGAGTGACACAATTAAAAATGACTAACATAAACAACTAATTCATATTCTTGTAGTTAGTCATATTTTCATTCCTTGACTAAATTAGTCATTTGTGTTAGTCATTTTTTATTTTGTCTTTAAATGTAAGTAAATACATCCACATGTAGGCATGTACTTCCACATGTGATTATGAGATAATTGAAGAGCAATCTTGGGTTGTAAGAAGAGTTTTTGATACAAAACCCATCCAGAATATTCCAATATATAATAGTTTCCTAACTGCACTGTCCTCCAACTAGCATAGATCCATCTTTACCCAAAGGGATAAAAAAAGGTCATCTCAACATTGTTAGCAACAGTTTGAGAATTTGTAAGCAACTGCCAGCATCTTTCATTTGTTAGCTCTTCCAAATCTTCTTTTATATATCAGTGTAAGGATCCCCTTATCCTAACACAAATCAATCATCTGTTCCATTTTTAGATGAGGGAGATCGGGTTGGGTCTTAAATATCTTGGCTTTTTTTTAAAACCAAATGGTTATTCAGCTACCGATTGGAAGTGGTTGATAAATAAAGTGCATTGGAGACTTAACATTTGGGCATTCCGGTTGTTTTCTCTGGGAGGACATCTCACACTTATGTGTTCAGTTCTTCAAAGCATCTCTGTCTTTTGGTTCTCTCTTTTCTTGGTTCCAATGTCTGTGCTCAATGAACTCCGCAGGATCTTTGCCAATTTTCTATGGTCTGGATTTGCAGGGGTCTCAAAATTCCATTTGGTGGCGTGGGAGTCTATCGCTCGACCTAAATTTTTTAACGGATGGGGCATAAAGGATCTGCAAGTCTTTAACTTATCCCTTTGTGCTAAGTCTCTTTGGTGTAGTCTGTTTGATGGTGGCCTTTGGGGCAAGGTGGTTCGGTCTAAGTATCTTGGTCGCCTTCCTACAACGTTGTGGTTACATCGTGTCAAAGTTGAACCGAAAGGGTCTTACCTTTGGAGGAGTCTATTGAAGTCCTTCCCCCTCATTAATCATCACATTGGTTGGACCGTGGGGAGAGGCTCACAGGCGTATGTTGGTATTGACCCCATTGTTGGACTTGGCACTCACTACAAACTTTCACCTAAGTTGATCTTGGCTCTTCACAGTAAAAATATTTATGTTCTGAAACAAGCTTCCTCCTGTCACTCTGGTGTTTTTACTCACTGGTACTCGGCTGATGAAATCTGGCTGGATACTCCTTTGATTGATGAGTGGGAGCTCTATATCCATCGTTTATTTCATGCTGGCATTTTTCTAACTCAGGAGGAGGATTTGATTCCCTAGGTTTTTGATAAACATTCTGGAGTTTTTTCTGCTCGGCTTGCTTATGATAGTCTGATGGTTGCATCGACGGGTGTGACTACATCGCAATGGCGTTTAAAGTTTTGGACGCTTGATTGTCCGCTTAAAATTAGATGTTTATTTTGGTTACTCCTGCACAACAAGATTTTAACGTGGCAAAACTTGTTGAAGAGTGGCTTGGTGGGTCCGGGTTACTGCATTTTATGTATGATGGATTCTGAAGGTGTGGAGCATTTGTTTGGCTCTTGTTCTTTTTTTCATATCCTGTGGCAAGCTTTGGAGTTTTCGACAGGTTTCTCATTCTCTTGGACTGGAGTCACCTTATAGGAGAATCTCACACGATGGTTCGCGATGAAGCCTATCAATCCGGTTTTTATCTGCTATATTGTTTGGGAAGTATGGAAAGCACGCAACCATGCTTTGTTTTGGGGAAGTCGATTATCCATCAGTCACATTGTGGCAAAGATTTTACTTTATCATCATTCTGTTCCAGGGTCCCAAAGCAAGATATGTCGAAGGATGCCTTCTTTCTCTGAATTGGATTATGTTTTTCCTTTGGGTTTTTTTGACGATGCGGCCCAGTCTGGCTTATGTGGAGCAGGGTGTATTCTGAAGTTGTCTCAGGTCCATGTTTTTCATCTTCGTTTTTGAGCGGGTGATGGATCCAATACGAGAGCAGAGCTTCTCTCTTTGTGGGGATTACTTTGGTTTTCTTTGAGAGTTGGATGTGTTTCTCTTACTATTTCCGGTGACTCCAAATGTGTGATAAACTGGGCGGATGGTGGTGACAACTTATCTTCGGTGGAGCTCCATGGCTAGATTCGGAGGATCAAAGTTCTCATTTTGTCTTTTGACTCCATCCTTTTCAGACACGTGTATCGCATTTACAATATGGAGGTCGATACACTTTCTAAAGCTGCAGTGGGTGAGATGAATCGTGTCTTGAAGGTGGAAGAATTTTGTGACGGATTGTTGTTTAAGTCTTCAATCTTATCTTTGATGGATTGACCTTATTGTAGTCCTATGTTTTAAGGATGATACTTCAGCTTTGGTTATGTGACGGTTGTTATTACTGTTTTTGGTTTGTTTGGTAATATTTGGTTGGTAGAACTTCAAAGAGATGCAGATGTTTTTGGTGCCTGTCTATATGTAATATTTGACACAACTTTTTTAATACAAAGTTGTTCTTTTTTCCGTGTGAAAAAACAAAAATTATATGTTTTATGTTTTATTATATTAAATATGTTTTACATATGATAGATTTTGTTAGTAATATCTATATATATATAGTATGTTTTGTAATATTATATATATATATATATATATATATATATATATATATATATATATATATATATATATATAGAGAGAGAGAGAGAGAGAGAGAGAGAGAGAGAGAGAGAGAGAGAGAGAATGTTTTGTAATTATATGGCTGCATATAATGTTGACTCCTGCTAGTTCATTCGGTTAAGGTGTGGGTCTCATCAACAGGGCGAATCGAGTTCAATTCCCCTTAGGGGTGAGCTGGTTGGGAGGAGGCACCCAAAATCCAACTTGTTGATGGTTGGTGTGGACCAAGTTGAGTGCAATACCCAGGTAGTTTTGACGGTTTAGATGCCCCTAGGTCATGGTTTATTAGACTAGAGTCCACTCCCGCAAGACAAGAAAAATATAGCAAACAAAAAAAATATATGGTATGTAATATATTTATATGTTTTGTGGATTTGTGGATAGCTGAGTGGTCTAAGAAAGTGTACCTTGTCATTGTTATCTACCTCTGGGGATGTTTGGATGTGGTTTGGTATAGTAGAGTTTTTCTATCTAGGTCCATCGTCAATTCTTACGTGGTCTGGTATTGACATGTATTTAAACATATCCATAGCCTCCCTAAAGTATGTTTTATACTAACTTGGTTGGTCTAGGTCCCACTTTCTTAATCTTAGGGATATAATATTATATTATATATTAATATAATATTTTATATTATTTATATATTAAAAATAAACATATAATATTATATATAAGTTGGGTTCAATGAATCCATACACATTACAAGGATGCAAAACATTGGCATAAACAAGTTAGAGGCATCCTATGATTAGTTTCCACTTGATACAACTTTTGGAATCTCTTGATTAGGGTTTTGAAGCAAGTCCCATGGCGGCCGGTTGCAGACCGTTGGGCAGTCGTGATAGCGTTTAACCCCGGGGTTCCTTCCTTACTGTTTTTTTTATCATGGTAACCTTTTTTGGTTCTTTACTGGCCGGTTCACAGTGCTGGGACTGCTACTATGGTTTTTGAGTGCAGATTTGGAGTCAGCCTCCTCTGTCGGAGGTCAGTACCAACCAGTTTAAAAAAGTGGGAATCATTATATTATCTGCAACTCCCTCTTCTGGGTCCCAATTCTGGTGTTCGGTTTTCCTCGGGTTTTTCTTTGTTTTTATCGGCCCAGTTGGTTGACTTGTGGTCTCCTATCCCTCTTTAAACCCTTTTCATCTCTGGTCTGGTTTCTTATTGGGTGATGGGATCGGTTCCGGTCTCTCTGGCGAGAGTTCAGGTTAATCCCAAAGAACATTTGGTTTTCATGTCCCCTATAGCCCGAAAGGATGTTTCTCTCTCAAAACCTAAGGGCTCGAGTATCCATGTGCAGGTGCCAGTGCAAGGGGGGGAGACTCTTGGTTGTCCTCTATCCTTGGGAGCCCAGAAACCGATTGAGCCCTTCTTGGGGATCTCTCGCAGGCCTGTTAGAAATAAGAAGGGGGCCTCGAAAGTTGAGCTAGCTTTGAAGAAAAATTTTCATTGTACCCTGGGGCGGGATATAACCATGGATATGGTCTCAAATTTGGCGTCTTGTGCTTTGATTGGCAGGATGGAATACACTCAGTTGCATCGGGGAGAAATTGTGGACTGGATTACTAGGGCTTGGAAGCCTCTCATACACTACATGCCTCGTGTGATTATGCTGGAGAGGGGAATGATATACTTCCACTTTCTATCCGAAGATTCTTTGCAACTTATTTTTTAGAAGCTCTGGGTCCTAGGGGATGGTTCTCTGGTGCTGAACAGATGGCACACTGGCTTCGACCCATGCAAAGAAAAGTTGTTGAAGAGACATCTGTGGGTCTTGTTTCCGGACTTTCGGCTGGTCTGTTGGAGCTTCCAGGCCTTCCTGGGGGTGGCTAACTCTATCGGTCATTTCATTTTAATGGAGGAGAGTACTCTAATGGCTTCGGAGAGGATTTGTCCAAGGGTGCTGATTGAAGTGGATGTTTTGTCGAGCTTCCCGGTCGAAGTGGAGGTAGTTTGGGAATATGGTATGTTTATCGCAAAATTGGATTATTGGCGTATACCTTTTAGGTGTTATGCGTGCTGCTGGACTGGACATATGAAGAAGGATTGCCCTGACTCTAGGAATAGAGTTATTGGAGGTCTTGTTGATAAGGATAGTTATGATCCTGAACACTCCTTTACTCTCCCTATTCCGTTTGACAATTCCTCGGCTCGGGCTTGCCTCGGTAAGTTGAAATCTTTTTTCCCTATGCTGCAGAACTCATTAACCTTTGATGAGATTTTCAAGGCCCTTGGAAATGGGAAAGAGCAGGTTAATCCTTCTCCAGCTCTGTCGTCGAGGGCACTCTTTCAGGTCGGGGATGGTGGGGGTCGTGAATTGAGTGTAGTTCGACCAGGGATACGGGAATTTGATGGAGGGGACTTGGGTATCTCCATAACCCCTATCCCACTACCTGATTCTGATAGATTTGAGCCGGGCCTAACAGTAGGGGGATCCGGTATCTGCATAAGAAACGAAGGGGCCCCTTCATCTTGCTCCCTCCTATTATAAATGCCTCTCAGGAAGGGGAAGTTCATCACACTCCCAAGGCAGACATGATTCCTCTTAATATTTTCGGAGGCTCTGGAGCGGTGGGGGAGTTGGGCTTGGGACCAACGCTGGGAGCTATTAATAGCTCGAATGTCACAATCCGCAGGAAGCATTCAAAAAAATAAAAATTAAGGAATCGTGTCGTGAAGGGGGGGAAGATAGGAAATGGGTCAATACGAAAGCTACCAAAGCCTCCGGTCTGGCAATTTACTCGAACACCACCCAGCCATCTTGGCCTCTTAGAGCAGGTCAAGGCCTCTCAGTTTCTCCTTGATGATCATATCAACCTTCAACTCGCGGGGGTTGGGCAGCCTACCTAAACAGGCGGCCATTCGGCACTTCTTGGATTCAGTTAAACCTTCTGTGTTTTTTCTTCAAGAGACAATGCATGCGACGGTGGACGTTATCGCCTTAGTTCAACATTTTCGTCCGGGATGGAGATTCTGTGCCATCGACTCAAATGGCCTGTCAGGAGGGTTGTTGGCTGCTTGGGACCCTTCTGAGGCAGACTTGGCACCTTTTTCAGTTTGTGAAGGTATAGCCCTCATTAGGAAGATGCGGGGTTTAGATCAAGAGCTGTGTATTCGTAATCTATATGGCCCTTGTCGAGATCGGCTATCCTACTGGGAGAAGATCTTTGCTAGTCAGTTAATGGATAGACCAAATTTGATTATTTGTGGTGACCTTAACTTCACCCTTGCCACTAGTGAATTTTGGGGATCGGGGCGGTGGGAGGATCCTTTGGGGAGTTTTTTGAAGGAGAGGTTTGAGGCAGCTGGTTTGGTGGACGTGTGGCCTGCCTTTTTAGTCCCCACCTGGAATAATGGGAGGGTTGGTGCACAGGGGATGCCGAAAAGATTGGACCGGTTTCTCATTAAACAAGGGTTGTTAGATAGCTATGCTAAACATCGGACTTGGAGTGTGGCTACGAGGGTTTCGGATCACAAAGCCATTTGTTTGGAGCTTCAACTCTATGGTATTAATATGTCTTATCCCTTCAAGTTTAACAACACCTTGCTGGATGAAAAGTGTTTTACTGATCTGATAGAGGACAAGTGGAAGAGACTACAGGGGGATCGGTCTATCTCCCATCTTTTTAATTTAAATAATAAATTGGATAGCATTCGTGTTGAGATCAAGCGATGGGAAAGAGATAAAAAGTTGGATGATGAAAAGGAGATTCGTGACATTGAAGATAAAATTGTTGCTATTGAGGAAGGGGCTCCTCTCTTCGACAAAGATTCTCATGCATTTTCTACTGATCTCTTTAAACCGAAGGAGATATTACTAGGACAGAAGGAGAGCTGCTGGCGTCTTAAGAGTAGGGCACTTTGGCTAGCTAAGGGTGACAATAATACCAAATTCTTCCAGAATTACACTAACATGAGATGTAATAAAAACACTATTTGGGATATTAAAGGGGATGACGGAGTTTTCTGTTCTGATCCGGGCTTCATTCAGCATGCTGCTGAGGTGCATTTCAAAGATGCCTTCAAACAAAACCAGGTCAATAATCTCGTAGAACCGTTAAAAATTGTTAAAAGATTCCCTCGTTTCTTTACTCCTGAAGAGGGACTGAGGGTCGATATGCCAGTCACGTTGGAAGAAGTTAAGAAGGTCCTGAGTTCCCTGGCTAAGGAGAAAAGTCCAGGCCCCGACGGCTGGACGGTCGAATTTTTTCTTCATTTTTTCCATGTCATGGGCGAGGATATTCTACGGGCCGTTGAGGAATCAAGGATCAAAGCTGTTATGACAAAGAAACTGAATGAGACTTATATTGCTTTGATTCCAAAATCTGACAAGCCTGAAGGATTTACGGACTACTGGCCTATTTCGTTGTGTAACACTCTGTACAAGTTGGTTTCCAAAATTATAGCTTGTAGAATTAAACCTTTCTTCGCCAAGTTTATAACCATGGAGCAATTCGGATTTCTTTTCAACCGGCAGATTTTGGATGCCATTGGCATTGCTCAGGAATGCCTAAATTCCATGAAGATAAAAAATTTAAGTGATTTTATCTTAAAGCTGGATTTGGTGAAGGTGTATGACCAACTGGATTGGTCATATATCCAGCTTCTACTGATCCAAATTGGCCTCCCCTTAAATTTGGTTCAGTGGATCATGGCGTGTATATCCTCTACCTCTTTCGGGGTTCTGATCAATGGGAATCCCACAGGTATGTTCTCTTGCAGTCGGGGCATCCGCCAGGGGTGCCCTCTTTCTCCTCTTCTCTTTATCTTGGCAATAGATGGGCTTAGCAGGTTGATTCAGGAGGCTAAGAGAGATCGAAAAATTAAGGGAGTAAGTATTTCGAGGGCCTTGTCTATTACACACTTATTGTTCGTGGACGACATCATGCTATTTGGGGTGGCTTCTGTTGGTGAATGGAGTGTTTTTAAGGATATTTTTGCAGTGTTCTGTTTGGCATCAGGGATGTCTATCAGTCTCACAATATCTTCTTTCTTATTTAACAATGTGGAGGATCAAACCTTATGCCTTATGAAGAACCTTTTTCCTTATACTTTCTCGCACATAGATTCTGGACTTAAATACTTGGGTTATTCGCTTAAGCCAAACTGCTATAGGAGTGCTGACTAGGGGTGGCTCCTTCAGAGGTTTGATTGGCGGATAAATGGTTTGGTTGCTCGGTGGCTTTCTATTGGGGGGAGGCTCACTCTGGCACAATCGGTGCTCCAGGGCCTTCCTGTCTATTGGTTTGGATTGAGGAAACTACCGGCTAAGGTTTTAAGCAGTTTGCGCAGCAGATTGTTTAGGTTCATTTTGTCTGGGAAACCATCCATTCGAAAGTGGCATCTTTCCTCGTGGCAGAGTTTATGTTGGCCCAAAGACTGTGGGGGATGGGGCCTCAGGAACTTGGAGTGGTTCAATGAGGCTATGCTCATGAAATCATTATGGAGGGTGCTTACAGATTATGGGCTTTGGAGCATGGTCATATGGGTGAAATATATGAAAACTTACAACTCCATTCAGTGGCTTCGCCACCACCAACCTTGCCTCTCCCGGGCTTCGGTTATTACATCGTAATATTCCACCTTGTGAGCATCAACATTATTTGGCCTGTAGGATCCATTTCAGTGACTCAGATCCACTCATATCCTTCAGAGATACTATTTTTCCCTATTTTTGTTCCTACCCGCATGTTGCATCATTATAGCATGCGTACCCGCGAGTTGCATCACTGTAGCTCGCGGGTATCAAGTAAAATGGTAAAAATCACTAATTTATTACTTTTTACTCCCAAAAAGCGGTCATTGGGTGACCTTTGGCTCTTCATCTGCCCAAGTAACATCTCGATGTGTCCTTTCACCTACCTTTGAGAGGACTATATATTGAGCACATATGGCTTATGGACGGGAGGAAGAAGAGAATAGCAAGAGAACTCTAGTGGATTTTTGCCCTATCTTGAGTCTGCACTCATTGATCCTTGTAGTTGTGGACCATTTATGTTCGCCTTCCAAACTCCTTTCTAGTTTGAGTTTTCCATTCATGGAGGATTGAAGTGGTGGAGGCACAAGTGGATTGATCTAGATCTTGGTTCAGATTGGTTGCCGGTAAGAGGTCGTATCACTTTGTACTTCTTCTTGTTCATTAATAGAAATGCTCATATTCTCGTCCATTCATGGTGTGAATGTCGTTTATTATACATTGGGTTATATTTGCTTATGATATTATGGACCATTGTTATTGATGATGTTAATGTCAATTATATATTATATGTACTTGTTGGATATTGGCTGTCAAGACTAATTTGCAGATTATAAGTGCATGGATTGAAAGCTCCAACGACGATCTACATCAAACGTTTGGATCGAGGTTGGTTACATTTCTCCATTATCTTAACATTGTCATTTATAATAGCATTGCTTTGAGAATTGAGTAGATTTCTGGTAGTCATATGTCTGTTGTGGTATTCCCAAGCCATAGTGAGTTTTCTCCAATACATCGGCGGTGTGGGTCAATATATGCAATTCTATGGGTTGGGTCAAACCATGGATCAAATAGAAAATTGGTAATGGTGCTGAGCTCCAAGTCGGCATGGATCCCTTCATCGGGGATGAAGGTAATTACATGCTCCCTCATGATCTCATTTCTGAGCTTCATAGTAGAAAGTTGATGGTTCTTTCCCAGTTCTATATTCCTGGTGGGGTGGTTCCCAGTGAATGCTGGAGATCAGCGGTTGATCTCAAACTCCCTCCCAGGTGGCATAAGGATTGGGGGCACTATGTTTCTTTGCTATCCTTCTCGGGGATCAGACTAAAAAACTCTGCAGACCAGCTGGTTTGGGACAGCCCCGTCTCTAAGAACTATATGTCGGTCAGGAGTGCTTATAATACGGTGGCTTACTTTGGACTGAACCCTCCTGCTATGATTTGGTGGCACCATCGTTTATGGAGGTGGAACTTACCACTCAAGAACAAATGCTTTTTATGGCTTTGTTTGCAAAATAAAATTCTTACTTGGGCAAATATCCAGAGGAAGGGATTCCATGGTCCTGGTATTTGCACTCTTTGCCGAGCAGCAGATGAGGATTTTCAACACCTGTTTTTCCAGTGTATCTATGTTAAAGCTGTTTGGACGCTCTTACACGATTGGCTGAAGGTCCCAGTCTTTCTGTGTGGGATCGACTTGCTGGATTGCCTGCAGCTGTGGTTTCGAAAATATGGGAATCATTGCCTTCTCCCTCTGCACTTGATTTTCGGCATATGGAGAGCTAGAAATTTGGGTATTTTCGAGGATACCCTGCCTTCGATAGAGGCTACTGCTCGCAAAGTCCTTTTTCATTGGAATGGTCAGCATTCTGAGATGAGAGTTACTAAGATTCGGCGGGTCTTAACTCCTAGGATGGTGGAAAATGTCACTCATGGATTCTTCGACGGAGCTTCCCAGCAGGGGATTTGTGGTGCAGGGGTTCTCCTTTACATTCACCAGAATCACATTATTAAAGCTTCGGTGTGTCTGGGTAATGGAAATGGTTTAAAGGCGGAGTTATTGGCGTTGCGGTGTCTGTTGTGGTATTCTTGCAGAAGGGGCTTCCAATATCTCAACATTTATGGCAATTCCCAAGTAGCAGTCAACTGGTTCAATGGTCAATTTAACATCAACTCTATATCCCTGGAGCCATGGATGGATGAAATTAGAAGCCTTTCTTCCTGGTTCGTCTCGATTAACTGTCAACATATTTTGAGAGAAGCAAACGGCGTTGCAGATCAACTATCCAAAGAGGTGTTGGGCCTGGTCAGTGGGTTTATGCTCTTCAATGAATTTCTGGATGGCGTGTTGGTGGACCAAGGAAATATTCAAACCTTCTGATGGATCAGTCTAATGAGTTGACTCAACAGTTTCTTTTTTGCTCTCGTTTCGGCTTCCTCTTCGATTGTAGTCTCCTTGTCACTGGCGTTTCTTCTTTTAGCCTGGGTTCTTTTTGCTCTTAGCTGTTTATACCTGTTATAGGTTATCTTGGATAGATTGGTGTGGGCGTTTTTCTAGAGTTCTGCTCTCAATCGTTTCGCTGGGTTCATTGATCTTTTATTAGCATGCTCGATGCCTTCTGATGTAACTAGTTTTTATTCCTTATAATACCACGTTATATATTTTTCCCTTTGGAAAAGAATGATTAGTTTCCACTCCTATGAAGGTCGTAGTTGTCATCTTTTTAGAGATACTCCATCTTATAGAGTAATGATTATTCCAAATAAAGTAGGTTTTTCAAGAAGTACAAGATACATCATAGGAGCACCAAACTAGGTAATTGGATGTTGGTACTAATTTCCAATAGGAAGAACATATCCATGTAAAATTGGATGAACATAACAAAGTTTAGAGAAAACCAACATAAATGCTCTAACATAAAATTATGCTACTACAATATAATAACGTAAACTAACTTTTTTATCCAACTCAAAAAGAAAAAAAACTCAATTAGATTTCACAAGTTGATGAGAAAGTGGATCAACATTTTTTTGTGTCTCACCAAGCGCAAGCTAAAATTCAATAGCTAAGGATAGTGGCCCAAGTCGAAAGATACATGATTCTTCATAAAATGAAAGCACTAGTTGTTGACATTGATTGGGTTGTAGCCTAGGAAACAAATTAGCCACAAGTATGACATTGATGACTTCTTGTTGTAACAATAATTGTATGCTTCATTGAGGAATAAAGAGAAGCTGCATGCCTCATGCAAGGAAGGGAAACATAGTTCACACTAATTCAGTTGTTTTCTAGGAAACAAAGCCGCAAGTATGAAATTGATGATTTCTTGTTGTGATAGTGATTTTGTGTTTCACAAAGGAATAAAAAGCAATTGCATGCCTCATGTAAGCTGGGAGGGACAAATAATTATCCAAAATGGTTAAATTTGAAGTTCAGTAATGCTTAATTATCCCATTGTCCATGGTTTTTATGATTATATTCTACAATAAAATTTGATTTGTGACACATTCATTACAAAACTCTTAAGTGTCATAAGCAAGAGAAAGTGGCATGATAACACCTAGCATTGTAGAGTTCTATGTACATTAAACACTTGAATTCATTTGGGGGAGATTCTAAAAAGACTTCTCATGACTTTTAGGGGAGGGGTTAAATAACCGCCTTCAAAAAAACCTTTAGGGGGGGTCTTTTTAGAACTGCCCCCACAAGTCTTAAGAATTGGGCTTTTAGGGGGGCTTTTCAAACAACCGCCTCCAAAAGTTCAATTCTCATGACTTTTAAGGGGGGTTCCAAACAAACTGCTTCCCAAAGTTCAATTCTCATGACTTTTAGGGGGGGTTTTGATAAACCGCCCCCAAAAGTTATGAGAATTGAGCTTTTAGGGGGGGTTTCAAACAACCGCCTCCAAAAGTTCAATTCTCACGACTTTTAGGGGGGGTTTTGACAAACCGCCCCCAAAAGTTATGAGAATTGAGCTTTTAAGGGGGGTTTCCAAACAACCGCCTCCAAAGGTTATGAGAATTGAGCTTTTAGGGGGGGTTTTCAAACAACCAACTCCAAAAGTTCAATTCTCATGACTTTAAGGGGGGTTCCAAAAAAACCGTCTCCAAAAGTTCAATTCTCATGACTTTTAGGGGGGGTTTTGACAAACCGCCTTGAAAGTTATGAGAATTGGACTTTTAGAGGGGTTTTTCCAAAAACTGCCCCCAAAAGTTAAATTTCAGGACTTTTGGGGGTGGATTTAAAAAACCCGCCCCCAAAAGTCCAATTTCCATGACTTTTAAGGGCGGTTTTAAAAAATCGCCTCCAAGGGTCTGAAATTTTTTTTAGGGGGGGTTTTACCAAGACCCCCGCAAGCCAAAACCGCCCCTAAAGGGCTATTTTGTTGTAGTGTTACCTACCTAATGGTGCGATTCCGGAGTAGAGTTTCCCTCTTTTCAAGGATACAATCCGATTCCACCTGAAAATCGTCGTCTTGTTCCACCTGTACATCATTCCAATTTTTTTTTTTTTTACTAAAACGGTTATGGGGCTTTTATATTAACTTCTGGCTAAGCGGCTACCAGCGGCCTTACATTTGGTAGATCAGATTCAGTGGAATCTACTTGTCCAGTGATACAGGGCATAGCCTTACTAACAGGTCCCTTTACAAAATTTTTGGGCTTTACTTTACTTAAACAGGAAATTCCATAATAACGCATACAGCAAAAAGAAAACGAGTCTGGCACGGGAGGAAACAGAGCCAAAGGTAGAGAGAACGACTGCGCGTGGCTATGAGCCTGCCTCAGCGTTCTATCTTCGGAGTCTTGCCATGTTCCTTGAGCAGATCGTCGACCTTCTTCTCTAAATCGGCCATCCGGATGCTTAATTCTCCTGAATTTCTTTTAGCTCCTGAGTCAAGGACTCCCATCGGATTGTTCCAGTTTTTGCATTATTGCCTGCTTGACCTCCAGGCGATTTAACTGATTTGCATGGAGGACGAGCTTGCTTCCATCCTGAGCGTTTCTACCTTCGATACCCTGCATAAGGAAAGACTTCTGTGAATCGGGCTTTCCCTTCTCCAAGGCTTGCAACGTAGCTTGCTGAGAGCACAAGGTGGGAAAATGCTTCCTGAAATAGGCTCGGGCCTGTCTTCTCCTTGATCCGCTATTCAACTTCTCGTCGAAGATCTCAGAAAGCCTGAGGAGGGAACAAGTCTCCCTGGGGGTCGGCGATTGGGGGCAGGAACCATGTGACTTTCCTGCAGTATCTGTCATAAATCTGGCGTGTCTCTGCTCTTATTTTTTTCTTGACTGCCTCATTCCTGCACGCCTTCGCATTGGATTCCTTCCTGGCTATATTCGGTCTATTCCCTTTTCTGACAGAAGATCTCTTGTTGTCCCACTCTCCACGGTCTCTATGGGATTGGCTCCAGAATCTCGATTCCATTAACTTTGATAACTCCCTTGCCCAGGGAGACAACTAAATTTGCTTCATGGTCCGCCATCTGATTTAGGCTCCTCAGGACGTGGTAGCACTTTACCTCATCGAATTCTTTCAGCTTGACTATAACCTTCCGGTAGTAGTGAGCCAGGCCCATGTTTTTGGGGGCCTTTTTCTGATTGAGAGCTTGGATAATGATTCGAGAATCTCCTATGACAGCCAAATTTGAAATGGATAACCTTCTGGCCTGAACCAGTCCCTGCCAGATTGCTAAAATTTTGGCTATGTTGTTGGTGTTCTGACCCAGCCCCCAGGAAAAGTTGAGAACCATTTTCCCTGAGATGTCAAGCAGGACACCTCCACTTCCCTCAGGACCGGGATTCCCTTTCGAGGCTCCATCCACATGCAGGATATGCTTCTCCAATGAAGATCTCCACTTTATGAACTCTTGTTCATCCAACCTGATTTCCCATGGGGAGTAGTGCTTGGTAGTTCTCTTGGTTCTGGCCAGAAGGGAGGGGTTTAACTCATGGAACCAGATATGCTCATCTTTGTCAGGGGTTACCTCGTTGGTGAGATTAGATTTTAAAGCTACCAAATCTCCCATAAGCTCTTTCGCCTTGAGAGCAAGTTGGGACGGCGTCCCCGCTTTATCCCTGAAGATCCTGTTGTTTCGTTCCAACCACAATTTCCAGCATAGGATTTTTGGCACCCACATCCAGCAGTGTTTCAGCAAATTCAATTTAGAGAAGGAGAAGGGAGCCAACTCGGGCTAGGAGGTAAATAGTGAGGTTACGGAGGGAGGGAGGGTCAAATTCAGCTGACCAAGAGTGATATTCCAAAGATCCAGAGCAAAGGGGCACAGGAGAAAGAGATGAACAGAGGTTTCAATATTGCAGGCACGGAGGGGGCAACGAGAGGGCCCTTCCCAGCCTCTTTTTAGAATATTGTCCCATGAAAGGATACTATCATGCAGAAGGGACCAGCAGAATAGATCAATTTTTTGGAGGGATGGATGAAGCCAGAGATTTCTCCACACAGTGGGGTCAGGAGCAGCCTAGGGGATAGCCTCCAGGTCCGCGTAGCCAGCAGCAGCTGAGTACAGTCTAGTCGATGAACCCCAGCTTCTTTTGTTCTTCATCCTGGCCGAGGAGGGGGAGATCCCTTGAAGAGCTTCCAAGAGGGATCGAGCTTCATTTTCAAAGTTCTGCGGAAATTCCCCAAGGTCCCACTTTTACCAAGAGTTATCCTGGTTCCATACAGAAAGGTCCCACAGGGTGACTTTGTTGTTTGAATGGAGCCAGTTTATGATGTTATTCAGCCCCTCCAAACACCTTAATGGGGCCTGCCCTAAAATAGAATCCTCCCAAAACTTGATTTTTTTTGCCATTCCCTGGGATCCAAGAGAGCTTGGAAGAAATCAAATCAAAGGCCTTTAGGCATAGAGAGAAAATGGGGGAGCCTTTTCTGGTCCAGGGGGGACGATCCAGACACCTTTCTTTGTGACCACAGAAGTATTTAGTCCTTATTGCTTTGGAGCTCCAATTGGTTTTGCCGCTTACCATCTTCCAAAGGATATTGCCTCCCATGGCCAGATTCTGAGCGGCCACATCTCTGATTTTCAACCCTCCTTCCATCTTAGGGGCTTTGACCTTTTCCCAGTTGATTAAGTGCATTTTTTTTCCTTCATTCCTTCCACCTTCCCAGAGAAATTTTCTCAGGATGCTGTCTATGTCTTTCACAATTCCTTTCGGAGCTAGAAGGATAGAGGCCTGGTAGACTGGAAGGGAGGTGAGAACAGAGTTTATAAGGATTATTTTCCCTGCTTTGTTTAGCCATGTTGCTCCCCAGGCCATAATCCTGGCCTTTAGCTTGTCCATCAGCGGCATCCAAAGGCTTCTTCTGGGGGCTGCTTTGACTAGAGGAATTCCAAGATATTTAATGGATTCCCACGTGGAGGTTCCCTCCATTTCTAGCACCCTGGAAATGCCAAGCATCTCTATAGGAGGGCAGTTCCAGCCATAAATTTTAATCTTCCTCAGACTGATTTCGCTGCCTGAAATATCAGTATAGGCATCCAGTTCTTTCTTGAAGGATCTTGCCTTGGGAAGGTTGGCCTAGTCCAGGAGGAGCGTATCATCTGCAAATTGGGCATGATTAATTCTCTTAACTCTAGGAGATATTGAGAGACCGATCAGGGAGCGATGCTGAAGGCTCTTGTCCAGTTGGAAACATAGAACCGACGCTTGGATGGCATAGAGCAGGGGGGACATAGGACAGCCCTGCTTGAGGCCCCTCGAGGCTTGGAAAAAATCCGCCGGTCTTCCATTGACCAAGGGGGTGATCCATGGCCCCGATATACAGGCCCTTACCCAACATATCAGCTAGGGGTGAAACCCCATCTTGAGCATCACAGCAAACAGGAAATTCAGTCGAACTCTGTCAAAAGCATTAGCAAGATCCAGTTTTACTATCATACCTTTTTCCTTCCTTTGGCAGCTTGAATGGATAGCCTCTTGCACTAGGATTATGTTGTCCTGGATTTGTCTTCCCTGGATGAAGCCCCCCTGGTTCTCCAGGATGATCCTGGGGAGAACTTTTTTGATTCTGTTTGCTATTACTTTGGTGATGATTTTGTACCCCGTATTGCAAAGCGAAATAGGTCGGAATCTGGAGAAGCTTTGGGCACCTTTCTCTTTGGGAATTAAAGCTAGAAAGGAGGAATTGGTGCTCCCTCCAATTTTGTTGCAGTTCTGGGACTTCCTCACCATTCTAACTAGATCTTTATGGATGATATCCCAGCAAGCGACGAAGAATCTGGCTGTAAATCCATCAGGCCCGGGGGCTTTATCAGGATTCATTCTGTGAAGAGCTTTGCTGATCTCCTCTGACGTTATAGGGGCTGACATCCTTCGGTTGTCCTCTTCATTGATCAGCTTGGGAACCACAGAGAGAGGGTATTGGTCCAGTCTAGGAGGGGCATCTAGCTCTTCAGTAAACAATTTTTTGTAGAATGAGTGGGTTGCAAGTTTGATCTCATCAAATTTTTCGAAGGTTTGCCCCTGAAATTGTATTTCTCTGATTGTATTATTGTTCTTTCGGGATTCCGCTTGTTTATGGAAGAATGACGTATTTTTATCTCCTGCTTGGAGCCAAAGACTTCGCGACTTAACTCTCCAACACTCTTCTTCTCTTCTAAGAGCTTTGTGAAGATTCAATTGCAGCTCTAGCTCAACATTCAGCATTTCCGAGGTAATCGTGGCAGACTCCATTTGCAGCTGGAAATTCCCAAAGGCCCTTTGGGCAATTTTCCTTTCCACTACAGGGGAGGTCAGGGTCTTAGCCCAGATTTCAAGGTCAACTTTGAGTCTTCTCAGTTTCTCTTCCCAAATGAAGAATGGTGAACCCGAGACATTCTTCTTCCAAGACTCCGAGACCAGCTCGAAGAACCCATCCATGGAGACCCATAAAGGGCTGAAGCGGAAGGGGATTGGGCCTAGATTTTCTCCAGGGGACAAGGAAAGGGAGATGGGCTTATGGTCCGAGGTGTAGGCTTGAAGGATTTCAAAAGAGGCGAGGAGGCCGAGGGTCAGGAAGGAGGAGTGGACTAGGAAACGATCTAAGCGAGCAGCAATGTGCCCCGGTCCCACTCTTTTGTTGTTCCAGGCAAACTTGCCTTTACTGGGCTTGATATCCTCTAGGTCCCAATCCAGCATGATGTCTTCAACCCACTCCCTTGCAAGGTCTCTTACGGGAGTGCCTCCTTTTTTTTCCCCGAGGGCAAGAGTGACATTCATATCTCCGGCGAGGACAAGATTCTCATGAGCGTCAGCAGAAAGTAAGGAATTCAGAGATTCCCAACAATCTTTTTTTTTCGATAGCTGAACCGGGGCATAGATGTTAAAGAGACTGACCTGATGTCCCGATTCGCGGTGCAGCAACTTCATGAACAACCAATGTGTGGTACTATATTCATCTATCATATCTAGCGTAGAGGAGTTCCAGAAGGTGGCTAGAACTCCTGAGGCTCCCCTGGTGCTTACGGCTCTACCTGGTCCTTTTTTCCAGAAATTTTTACTAGCCTGGATGGTCTCAGGCTCCTCCATCTTCATCTCTTGGATCAGAAGCACATCCGGGGAAGTCGTTCTGACTAGATCTTTAACAGCTTCTTCTTTCGGTTTACTTCCCAGCCCTCTGCAATTCCAGGAGACGTATTGCATTAAGGACCGGAGGGGGGGGTGGTGGCTCCTTTCGAAGCCTTGCCTTTTTTTGAGGATCTGGTTTCCATCATATCAGGGATGGTTTGCTGGATGCCTGTTGTCACGTCCCTGTATGATTTATCCTCCCTTTTTTTTCTTTCTCGCTTCCTTCCTCTAGGGGCCTTCTCAGGGGATCCAACAGAGCTGCTGGTCTTTGTGGCCCCCTCATCTGAATCAGCACCGGTTTCGGAGCCTAGGGAGATATGCTCCTCATCCGATTTCATAGGGTCATCTGCGTGAGGGGTTCCAATGGTCGGGTTCAGATTTTCTGAGGCTGGCGGGGACTGAGAGACTATATCGATGGGCTTATTCACAGGTTCCTTTGGATTTTCAGCTACTTCTTTCGAGGGTTCCTTCGGAGGGATTGTATTTGATGATGACAGATGGTTCGCTTGCCCTGACCTTGGATCTTTGGATTTTGGTCCTGCTTTGCTTTTCTTAACCCTTTGCCATCCTTCAACATCTTCCTTTTCTGGGATTTGGTTCTTTGGACAGTTCCTCTGAAAGTGTCCATGTTCTTTACAGGTTCTGCACTTGAAGGGAAGGTGTTCATAGTCCACTTTCTGGTAGTGTGACCAGGTGCCAACAGAAAGCTTCACTGCCTCCGGGAGCCCTGCCTCCAGGTCGGCTTCTACGCAAATCCTCGCGCAATTGTATATGGACTTGTTGTCTGCCTTATCCACGAATTTCCCTATGTTGTTTCCTATCTTCTGCAGAGCTTCATAATTCCAACAGTGGACCGGCAAATTTGGGAGCCTCACCCACACAGGAACTTCCTTGGGCAGGTACACCGTGGGATCAAAATCCGGGGTCCAGCGGTTCAGATACAACCCCTGGGTGCCCATAAAGTATGGTCCATTTCTGAAAATGAGATCCTTATCTTCCTTGTTTATAAATTCGAAGAGGAAGAAGCCACTGCTCAAAGGGTAGCAGGTCACTCCTTGCTTGAGATGGGGCTTCCAATTCCTTTGGATCCAGTCGTCGGTGGTTTTTGTTGAGGGCCAAAGCCCCATGAATTGGCCAACCAACCCTCTCTCAGAGACAGCCAGGGCTATCTTAACTGATTGCGTCTCCGGCAGAACGATTTCTGGAATTTCATTTAGTTTTTTAATGAATTTTGGGACAGAAAGAGGGACTTTGCGCTTTCCTCCACTGGAAACTAGCTTTCTGAATGCGTCCACCTCAGAAGTCGGAGGGGGAGGGGCCGAATCCCCACCCCCAGGGGCGGCCATGGCTGACTCTTGCTGAATCACGAACCTTAGGCACTCCTGCGAACCCTAACGCTCAAGCTTTTCATATTGCTATTTGATATAGTTCTTATTTCACATAATAGTGCTAATGTTTATACTCATTCCAATTTATAACATGAGTAGCATCGTGTACATATTTCTTTAAAACTGAAATATGAAAAACATTATGTATTCTTAGATTTGGTGGCAAAGCTAGTTGGTATGCCACGGGTCCAACCCTTGACAAAATTTCGAAAGAACCACAATACCTGGGTGCCAGCTTGGCACAGCTTCCCAATTTTAATGAGCTCTTCTTCGGTCTTACCTTAATGAAAACATGCTCACCAACCTGGAACTCTGCTTTGACTCTTTTGCCTATCTTGGGCAGCTTTAAGATTTCTTTGTACCTGTTTCACAGTTAGTTCTATTTCCTTTAACAATTCAGGTCCTAAAATAACTCTATTAACTGGGTCATTCCAAGAAACTAGTGTATTACATTTCCTACCATAAAGAATTTCAAAAGGGATAAGCTTGGCTGATGCATGGTAATGGTTGTTATATCCAAATTCTGCTAAATGCAAGTAGTCCTCCCACTTACCAGGCTGGTCCTTAACATACATCCTTAGCATGTCTTCCAATATCTGATTTACTCTTTCTGTTTGTCCATCCGTTTGTGGATGAAATGCTGTGCTAAAGTTTAAGGTTGTATTCAACTCTTTAAACAAAGATCTCCAAAATTTCCCGATAAACTTATAATCACGGTCTGAAACTATCACTTTTGGTATTCCATGTAATCGAAAAATCTGTTTCATGAAAATTTCTGCAATATCTGAAGCCTTATAAGTAGTTTTTACTGGTATAAAATGTGTTGCCTTGCTAAGTTTATCCACTACCACCATCATGGAATCATTTTGTCTCTGATTCCTGGGTAGTCCGGTAATAAAATCTATGCTTATGATCTCCCATTTCCAACTAGGTATAGGTAATGGTTGTAATAGTCCAGCCGGATGCTTATGTTCAACCTTTACTCTTTGACAATCAATGCATTTAGCTATATATTCTGCTACTTCATCCTTCATCCTGGGCCAATAATAATCTTTCCGTAACATAGTTATGGTTTTCTGATAACCTGGATGACCAACATAATGACTTTTGTGCATCTCATCTAAAATCAGACTTTTTATCTTTGGTACATTGGGCACATATAATCTGTTTTTGTGCAGCAACAATCCATTTTCTTTTAACCTGAAATCTACCATAGAATTTTCAGAATTACTTTCTGCTGTCTTTTCATGTAAATTTCTGTACTCTTCATCTGTTTTAATCCCTTCGAAAATCTGATTTTCTAAATCTGTTATGTATGTAGTGATGGCTGAAATAAAATATAACTTTGCATTACGACTTAAAGCATCAGCAACCTTGTTCTCTTTACCCTTTATATGCTGAATTTCAAAATCATATTCACTTAGAAAGGTTAGCCATCTAGCTTGTCTAGCATTCAAGTTCGTTTGATCTAGTAAATACTTCAGCCCCATGTTATCTGTCATCAAAGTAAATTTTCTGCCAATAAGATGGTGACACCACATTTTTAAGGCGTGTATTACTGCTAATAATTCCAGATCATATGTAGAATAATTTTTGTCATGTATTTTCAACTTTCGAGACTCATATGCAACAACATGTCCCTCTTGTGTTAGGACTCCACCGAGTCCATCATTACATGCGTCGGTGCATACTATAAAATCTTTATTAGGATCTGCAATTCTCAGAATAGGTGCTGTAGTTAGTAATTCCTTCAACTTCTTAAAACTGTCTGCACACTTTTGATCCCATACAAACTTCTTCCCCTTCTTATGTAAGGAGGTTATGGGGTTTGCAATCTTTGAAAAACCTTCTATGAATTTTCTATAATATCCTGTAATCCCCACAAACGATCGTACATCCGACACATCCTTAGGAACCGACTATTCATTAATGGCTTTTATCTTATCGGGATCAACCGAAATTCCTTCCTTAGAGATTATGTGACCTAAATACTGAATCTTACCCTTGTAAAAGTCACACTTACTAAACTTATCATATAACTGATGATCTCTAAGAACTTGTAAAATAATACGCAGATGTTCGTCATGTTCTTCCTTACTTTTAGAATATATTAGAATGTCATCTATGAACACAATGACGAACTTATCCAAATACTTGTGCAGAATATTATTCATTAAGCACATAAATACTGTCGGGGCATTAGTCAACTCAAATGGCATGACCATGAACTCATAATGTCCATAACGAGTTGTAAAGGATGTTTTAAAAATATCCTCATCCTTCACACGAACTTGATGATATCTTGACCTTAAATCAATCTTCGAAAATATCGTTGCTCCATGCAGCTGATCAAATAGATCATCGATGTGGGGAAACGAATATCGATTCTTGATTGTCATCTTGTTCAGTTGGCGATAATCTATGCAAAGCCTTAAAGTGCCATCCTTCTTCTTAACAAAAATAACAGGTGCTCCCCAAGGAGACACGCTGGGTCTTATATAGTTTTTATCAATCAGTTCCTTCAACTGTGATTTTAACTCATTTAATTCCAATATGTTCATCCTATATGGAGCTTTGGAGTTCGGTACCGCACCCGGTATCAGCTCAATGGTAAAATGTAGATCCCTCTTCGGGGGTAATCCTGGAATCTCTTCTGGAAAAACATCCAGGAATTCTTTTAGCACAGGTATATCTTCTAGTTTCAGTTTGTCCTCTTTTGTAATTGACTCCTTATGTACTACATTCACTGCGAACATCTTACATCATTTTCTAACTGCTCTTTTTACTTGCATAGCTGAAATTTGTTTAAGTGATGTCTTTCTAGGAATACCGTTCACTTCTACTATTTCTCCTTCATCATTTAGACATGTAAAACTTTTCTCATAACAATTCAAAATAACATGATGTGCTTCTAACCAGTCCATTCCAATTAAGATGTCATAGGATCCTAAAGGTAAAACATTTAGCTTGGTTCACGTCTTTAATTGATTCATAGATAAAACACAACTTTCAACAAAATCAGACACTTTTCTTTTTGTTCCTGTTGCTAGTCTAACTAACCAGGATTTATTAAAAAATTTTGTTTTCAGATTAAAATTTTCTACAATATTTGGAGATATATAACTCAGGCTAGCACCTGGATCAATCAAAATAGAAACAGGGTGGTTTTGTAGCATACCCTTCAATCTCTACCATAAAGACTTGATGTTCCGCTTGCCTGTTGTCTAGAGCTGCATTAATTCTGGGCATCTCTCTTGTCAAGTCTCCCATAGTAGGTTCAGCTTGTATGGAGTGAATATTATTGGTTGTCCGCTTCTTATTGGGACAGTTTGAAGCATAATGGGGACCTTGACACTCAAAACATTTTATAGGTGTCCTCTGGTCATTAGTTCTAGTAACATTGTGTGTATTTCTAAGAGTTGTAAAATTTTGTTGTTGATTATTTTTGGGACTGTTTCCTTGGAAATTTCGATTTGGAAAGTTTTTCTTTTGAAAACCAAAATTTCCATTGAACCTGGAATTCTTCTTCTTCAGCTCAAAGTTGCTGGGTTTATTATTTTTCCAGTTAGATATCCCTTCTCTTTTCCGGTTCTGATCATAGCAGAAAGTTGCTTTCCTCATGGCTTCTTCTAAGGTCTTTGGATTGTCATACTCTATTATGTCCTTGATGTTGAAAGGTAGACAACTCAGATACCTCTGAATCTTTGGTTTCTCTTCCACAAGGTATGGCACATACCTTAGCAAATTCAGAAATTTGTTGTTCAGCTCTTTCATGTTCATGGTTCCCACTCTTAAATCATAAAATTCCTTGGACTTTTCTTCGTAATATTGTTCAGATATGAACTTCTTCTTGAAGTACCGTTTAAAAGTGCTCCAATTCACATCCTTGTCCTTGATGCCCTTCACTCTTTTGATGTCTTGCCACCAAATGTCTGCCTTCCCGATCAGGTTGTATATGGCCATCTTTGCTTTCAATGATTCTGAATAATCATAAATTTGAAAGTATTTCTTCATGCCGGACAACCATGCTTCAGCTGTCTCTCCTTTCTCAGTTTCACCATTGAAGGTTGGGGGTTTGATCTTCTTGAACTTCCAAGAAATCTGCTCATACTGTTTATGGATTTTTCTTTTTGGTTTGTAATCCCCTTCACTGCTATCACTTGAATAATTACGTTTCTTTTTACGTATCTCAATGGCAGCTCCTGATGATGTTGAACTGTCATTCTCATCATCAGTTTTCACTTTCTTATCCTCGGTCCCATGAAGTAAGTCTTCAATCTTGGAGGTATTTTCAACCCTTCTATCATGTTCATTAGTGGCGCACTGATTGAACAGTACTTGGTTTAGTTCCTCTTGTGCCTTCAAAATTCTCTCATTATTTTGTTTAACAGATCTTATTTCTGCTTTCAACTCCTGAAATGCACGTAACAATTCTAATGAATTGTCATTCAATTCACAATGGACTTCTTCTTCATAATGTTTTCCAGTGCTATTGTTGGTATGACTGGTCGGTCGAAATCTGTCCTCCATGTGTTCATCTGATCCTTCCATACCTGTAATTTAGAAAACAATTTTCTGTATACAAAATAATTTAATTAGTAAAGATTTTTGTTGTCATAAAATTTTTCTGTTGCGTGTTCTTTGGACCTTTTCAGTTTGAGAGTTCGAACATGAGCTCTAATACCACATGTAACATCCTGAAAATTCACAAAAATTTAAAAATTTTAAAGTAGCATTAAATGATGTACTTGCTAATGCGGAAATAAAATAAATGTTAATCCTTTTAACTAATAACAAAATATGATGACGACACTTCATACTTCTTAACACAAAATACGACATTAGTTTTGCTTGTGTTAATTATAAATCTATATGTTGTATTTAAATTTTCTTGCGATACAATCATCTAGACATAATACTGACAGTTTGCTTTTGGATGATGACGAAGGGGTCCTACGGGGTACCCCGAGGTTTACTTAGCTATGTTAGCTAAAGCATTTGAACTTGTTTTCTTTGCGCAGATACATAGGTAAGAGTATTACGACAATTCAAGTGTTACAAGTTATTTTAATTATGTTTTCAGTTAGCCGTCAATGCTTTATGATATCTCTAAGTACTTCCTTGCAAGAGAGTTATTAATGGTGTGAATCTCTGTCCTATTTCTGTAAGTGTTACCTTGACCATACTTACAAGTCCCAGAAGTTGTAACTATTAATATCTACACTAGGCTCTTTAGTGAATCGTCAAGAAGAGATACTTACACTATGAATTCTCAATTACGTGCTAGATTATAATGTATAAGTGCTATTATGATCCTGTCATCATTTCTCCATTTTGCAAAGAGTGGTATTATCATGTATATTTTTTTACGTGAATGTTTCAACTTATAAGTTGCTCTACACTATATAGTTGTGAGCCAATGATATTTAATTAATATAGAACTTTTAAACATAGCTATATATATTTTACTTTTCTCAATATATAATTACATGATGACCATACTATTGTATCAAAGGGTTGCTATAATGTAACTATCATAAATACGATGATATACTCTAATGTAACATTGTAAAATAAGCAATGTAAACAAATAATACGATGTGCATAATATGAAATTCTAATTATACACTAAGTATTGAATACTTTCTAGAAAATGCGACCTATGTCATTTTGAGAAATATATGCAACATATATCAACCATGCGTTCTATGATCAATACATTGGAAATGAAATGAAATGAATTATACGTTGTAACCCTAAGTCTTTGCACTGACATGTAATATTGATAAGGCATTGAATGTAATGGTGTTAACATGCTAGCAGACTGTCGAAACCGGTCTTTGGCATTTAAGTCGTCTACCTGCTATGTATAGTGGAAGTCTTGGGTGGATGCCTTCGTGGCTGTAGGTCACGTGAAGGAGTTCACAAATTACTACCACGATGTTGAGCTGTGCCATGATTAACGTAAGGTCTTATGAGTTGGAATTCGTAGTGGATGAAATAATTAAAATGGCATTCAATGAGGTTGTTGCCCGAACTTCGACGTGCCTGGTTCGCATCTTCTCCATCGTTGATCTCACATGTTCTTGGGCTTTGAAATGAAACCCTAGTCCTTTGTTATGAATTGGATCGAGTTGGTTTATTGGCCTTCATTTTGCCTTGGTGGTGGTAAGGTGGAGAGGCCGACCGCCTGCTACAATGTAGGGTTTAGTAGTTGTTTATTCGTAGGACTCCTTCCTCAGTTTTGATCCTTGGACCTGTAGGGAAAACTTAATAGCTTTAGTTTTCAGATTTTCTTGTAGAGCCGAACCACCATGCAGCCTTGAATGGAGTGTTAAGGATAGAATCATGAGTTTTTTTGTTAGTCTTAGAACCTGGGTTCGATTCTCTTGCAAAGATAGATCGTTGTTCTCAGAAACTTGAACCCTCTTCTCTGCGTTTGGTAGATGGCTCCGTCGTTCTCGTTTGCTTAAGGTGTCTCTTACTCCAGAAGCTGCGTTGTTAAGGTAATGTTTCAGTAAATGAAAAAGGTAATGATATTTGTGTTGTTCCAAGTTAAACTCTGCGTTTCTTCTTTTAACCTCTCAATGATTTTTATGGCAAGTGATACTTCGTCGAAAGATTACTATGTTTCAAGTTCGGTGGGAGGATGCTGCTCAACCACTTGGTAAGCCTCGGTGGTTCTAAACCCTCGTAGGTACTTCTGCACGGTTTGGTCGATGCTTACTGTTTAACGAGAGTTGGAAACTATTCCTGGCAAGGGTTTTTGGTAGAAGTTATGATGTTTTTAGAGCAATATGATGCAAGGGCAGAGGATAAATCCTCAGCCCAATTTGCTACTCGGCCTGGTAGTGCTCTGCTATGGCGTTTGTTTAAATGTAAACTTGTTTACGATGTATTTGCTAAAGGGATGAACCCTATGTTGTTTACAGTGTTAGGAAACTTGAAATGTTTCAGTACAAAATCTGTATTTATCTAAATCAATATTTTCACTGAATTAATACAAGGTGAAAACTAGCCTAGAGCCGAGGGCTAACTCGCTTGGCATAGAAGATCTCTCTGTTATTAATGTTTTAAGCAAATGTTGAAAGGTAGTGAGACTCAGTTTTGGTATTGAATCACAACTTAAATAAATATTACGATTGATAAAAAAAATAATGCTCTTGTCTGAGTTTGTTTTGTACAAATAGATAGCTATCGTAATGTAAAAGTTGAACTATATAATACGTTTGGTTTTAGAAATCTGATGTAAGGATTTGATGTTTACATTTTTAAGTGCTTGGCCTTAACTGGCTGTAGGATAGTCTTAGGGTTTTAAATCGAAAAACTGTAAGCGTCTGCAAACTCTGCTATTGTTGAAATCAGTCTTGTAAATTCTTTTGCAGAACGATAAATGTTTTCTTTAGAAGATAATCAGTATCTATGGATTAAAAAGGAAAATAATACATTCAGATCCTTATCATGAAAGACATTCTTACTGCAAGAATTTGGAATACATGCAAGATTTAAATTCAATTAAATAAAATGTTGCGTAAATATAGAAGACTATAGCATTGAAATATCATATATAAATTCTAAGTTGGTATTACAACTAATTTTCAAAAAAGCCTAAGTACAGTAAGGAGAGAATAATGAAAAAGTGTTACGAGACTTGTGATAATTGTTTTTGCTTATAGTCCTTTACAATTTTTGAATGAAATGATAATAAAACGCATAGTATGTGTATTTTGAAATGAAGTAGATGTCCCAAAGGGTAAACCCTAGCTTTTTATACATAAATGGAATATTTATTTTCTGACAGTAGGTAAAAGAAAAAAATATTAAAATGCCTGTATTATGAAATGCTATTTTCTATCCTAATACAATTCAGCTTAAACAATTTAGTCAATAAGTCTTCATTATCAAACCAGGAAAAAAAAGGGTTAGAGGTTTAATAAAACAACTTCGTTCATTCAACTAAAAATAAACAAGACAGAACAGTAGAACCTGATGAAAGTAGGAGAAACAAACAACCCAAGGAGCCTATTCCACCCAACCTACTCCTGAAGGCATCCAAATTACTTGCCTTAGGACCCCCGAGCCTGTTCACTGAACCACTAGGAAGAAGAATCTGCAGAAGCTTTAGGTCATCAACTTGCAGCAACAATGTAGATCATTTAGTCATATAGATTTACCAGTCAAAGAGACCTGCACCAACACCTCTGGTTTCCTTCTCAGAATAATTTCACTAGACTCACAATGTACTGCCACTTAACCTCCCTATTCGAATCTCTCAGTGATCACCTGATACACTTGAGGAATTATTTCTGCAAAAAAAATTATGGAGCTCCCTGCTCAATTCGAATTGCCTTCTCTAGGCTGCCTAGGCCTTTTTAGTGGTTAACTTGGTCATTAATGAGCTAACAGCTCTGTTCCACCCACCTGGGGGATAATGCCACAAATTTAGGGGTAGTTGTCCCATAACCAACAGCTAGTGGTGGAGTGCAAATGCTGACACCTGTCCCATGCCTTCTAACAACTTCCATTCCTCCTAGTGGGTCAGTGAACACTCATTTAACAGTTCCCTGGGTGTTTGTCTCCTATTTTAATTTATTAAATAATAATAATATGTCATTACAATCATCCTTGACCAGATTTGGTCATAATTACAAAACTTTGTAATTATAATTTAACATAATGTTTTTGCAATAAAATAAATAGTCTCAAAATTTGGGTAGGTGACAATAGTACTCATGGAAGATGGCTTTGTAATGATACTGGTGGTTTGTCAATGATAAGTGGTAGGCGGGGCAGGCAATAACCTCGATTGGAGAGCTCTACAGAAAGGTGGGAATGTTGACCGCATGCTAAAAATTAAATAAAAAGGAAAAAATGGATTTAAAATTGGCATTTTTTTAAAACAAAACAATTTTTTATTATGCTCAATTGGTGGGCTCCTTCCAATCTGTGTGTGAAACCCTCTACTACCCAATTAGGGATATTCATAGTAGATACTAACAACAAATATTTATTGGTCACAAAAGAGAAATGATGAAGGTAACAACCATAACTAGAGGAGACGTGCAAATTAGATCTTAATAAGGATGACGAAATCAAACTCATTTTGTGTACACCTGTGCATTATATGGATCGCATATTTCCCTTGTTAGATACAAGTTTGCAAATGCTTCAGTTGGGCCAAACAATAAAGCACTTATAAATTATATTAAGAATTGCACTACTCTTCACATCCATGGAGTACGAAACTAAGTAGTGTGGAAGCCCAACGTGGCCTTCTTACTTTAGTTATACCATGATGATTAATTGATCATAATCTAGAAAGAGCATAGTCAGCTTATCTCAGTGGATGCATGTCGAAAAACTTCAGCAATAAACAAAATATCAATATATCAAGTAAATTAAAATATCACATCATACACCATATAATACATACCTAAATTTTTCATAATGGCCAGTAAGTTGCAGAACTTTCAAATCTAAAAAAAAACATTCATGCCATCCATGCCTATGAATTTGTTTTGTTAAGAAACATGTACAAAGAGAGACATTAGTATTTGATTACTCAAAACTTTAACAACTATTTTGATTTTCTACAAAGTGTGACACTTCCATCTAAAATGTATATCAAAATTTTAAGGAATTAAAATAGTCAAATTTAATAAAAGAAAGCCTAAGATATATCTTAACAACAAAGTCTTTTTCGTACAAATTTGAAGATTGTTAGATACTCAAATAATTGTGAGACCAAACAACAAAAAATTGAGAACAATTGAATACAATCAATGCTTAAATTGAAAAATAACCAGCATAGATCCATCTTAAACCTGTATCTATCAAGCGAGGGATCCAATTTCTTGAGGTGTATTTCTTTATTTAAATTTAAACTCAAGAAATTTGATATCTCTTGATTGCTCTGTGCTTGATAGATACGGGTTTAAGATGAATCTATACAGGTTACGTTTTACTCTCTTTTTTACCTGTGTAACATCTCCCTCATACTCGTGTGTAACGTTACATCCATACACGTTACACCATCTCCTCCATACTAAGCTATAGAGCACCTCATTTCACTCAGTGCAATAACAACCACAACGACTTGTGAAAAGTGTGCAATCTTAATGTTTGTCATCATTGTTCTCTAATTAAACTTGCAAAATGTAATTATTTTTTCAATTTTAAAAAGCAACGCAACAAGATTGAAATAATAAAGAAAATGCATATACGATTGATATAGCTAAGCCTCACCTGTCACCTACCACAATCACTAAAAGAACCAAAACACAACACAGTCGGAAATGACACAACCAAAAGAATGGGATGAATAAACAAATCTTACATATAATATTCCACGTGTTATCTATCTACCGACAAATTTAACATATGTTCAACTAAACAAATTCTAACTTTCAAACTTGCATGCCTGTGTACGGACTTGTTTACATATGGATTTAAGCTACCAAGCCACCATCCCGTGATAAGTGAAATTACATTTGAAACAAAATTAATGCACAGAGCTTGGTTTTATTCTTCTATCATTGAAAAATGGAAATTAAGGTGGCCTCACATGAATTTTTGTGAAATTTCCATTGGTTTCTTATCTCATGATGTGACATGACATGACATGAGAGTGAACATAGCAAACCCATTACTAAAAGCAAAGAACAAGAAAGCAGTCAGCAAAGGAAAAACGCACTGGTGCTTCTGCAATCCATGGCCATGGCATTGGAGTCTGCCGTGTCTTCTTGCTCTCGAACCCCACTCGTGGGTGGAGTTTTTGGACGCCATGGTTTCCTAACACATTTCTCCTCAGCTCTCCCACCCCCCAGGTCGGTACAGTGGACGAGAAGTAAAAGAAGAAGGACAAGTGTTTGTGTAAGTTCAAATTCACAACTGATTCCAATGGACTCTGCTCGAATTAAAGTCGTAGGAATTGGCGGAGGAGGAAACAATGCCGTCAATCGAATGATTCGAGGCGGAATCCAGGTATTTTTCTTCTCTCAGACCAACTCCTTTTTATGTGTATTTTAGTAGTATGATTCCATGGGAATTGACCCCGGGACCTCGTGGCCAAACCCAATTTTGTGAATGCTTAAAATAATTTTCAGCTGTTACCTACATCATTACCCACTTTGCCCCTTAACATTGCCGTCCTTCACATGGATTCAATACCTGGTTTTCATCGTTACTTGTAAAGGCACAGTAAATTTGAGGCGGAAATTTAGTAAAGGCACTGTAAATTTGAGGAAGAAATTTAGTGCAGGCACTGTAAATTTGTGGCGGAAATTTATAAGCAGTCACAGCAGCAATAGCTGCGAGTTTTCAAGGCTTAACAGTTCAAAACTTTGATGTTGAGTTTAACAACTCTCTGTGATCAAATTGTTCAGCATTAATGGACTATTTAATACCCGATTTTCATCGTTACTTGTAAAGGCGCAGCAAATTTGAGGCGGAAATTTAGTAAAGGCACAGTAAATTTAAGGCGGAAATTTAGTAAAGGCACTGTAAATTTGTGGCGGAAATTTATAAGCAGTCACAGCAGCAATAGCTGTGAGTTTTCAAGGCTTAACAGTTCAAAACTTTGATGTTGAGTTTAACAACCTACTGTGATTAAATTGTTCAGCATTAATGGACTATTCAATATTCACCCCGAAGGCAAAGTTATAACTGCCAGTCATCAAAAGATGACTCATTTCGATAGTTTTAAGCTTGCATAAATGTCACAACGACTTAATGGAGATTGCCATAAGTTAATAAGAAGTTTTTATCTTACTATTCAGTTTTTTAACATTAATCCTTTAAAGCTGTTGAATATATTGCTAACCTTTGGGAAAACCGGACTAAAGAACCTTTATCGATACAAAACATAATCTTATATTTGTCCTTTATAAAAAAACACTGTTATGAGTTTAGCTACTATGAAAGCTAAAGCTAATGAGATCTTGCTTTGTACAAAGAAACAGGAATTTAAGTTGTAGGGAATTTGTTAATTGGATTGACGAGGAGAAGATGAAGACCTTACCCAAAGCAAAATCAAGTATAAGTGGCGCAATTCATTGAATGAAGATGATTGTGGAATATATTGTATAGACAAGTGAATATTTTTTTCCCTTGGGTTGGTTGATTAACCCAAGACAGAGCAGAGATCTAAACTGCTCTTTTCCCTCTTTAAATTAAGTTTTACTTAGAAGATGCAAGTAATCTGTAAAAATAATTGAGAATGGAACTTGTAGTGATGCTTAGAAGTCTTGCCGTTGAATTGCTAGTAGGTGGTTCGGAAGAGAGATGGTTAGCAACTTCAAGCTCCAAACGATTTCCACACATACAGATATACACTACCTTACTCAATTCAAATGACCATCATAATCTTGTTCTCAACTAAAACATAACAAATTACTTGCAACAATTAGAAACTGAATTTAGGCAGGTGATTGAATTTACAACAATTGATCAAACAACTATCAATAAATTAAGAACATAAATGCAAATTCAATAATCATGTTCTGAACGAAAAATATGGGGAGGGGGAGAAGAATAGAGATCTTAATTATCTCAAGAAAGATAAATACAAGCATGATACCTACCAAGGGCTGTTGATGATCTCCTTGACCAAGATGGAGTTCATATTTGCTGATTCCCTGTTACCCTCAATCTTCACAAGGCTGCAATGTTCATGTCCTATATTTGAGCAAAGTGGATGCTCAGTGCATAAAGACCCTCAAAACTCTTTAAGGATGGGATTTTGGCAGCATAAATTTATCATGGATAAAAGTACTTTCCATCTTCCCTTCACCTCCTATTTATATGGGAGAAAGATGGTTTTGGGAGAATGATTTTCTTGGCAGGGGTTGAATGGGAGCCATACAAGTGGCATCATCATATTCACCCTGCTTTGAACCTGAAAATCATGAATTTTTATATTTTTTTCCCCAAATTTAGGGTTGATTGACTTTTTAGTTGTTAAGAACGATCGTCATCTTGATCATGGGTTTAGTGAAGGAAACTTGTGATCAAGAAGGAAACTGATGTTTTTTAAGGAAAAAATGGGTTTAGTCCAAGAAATTCTTGGTCAAGAAGGAAACCGGGGATTTTTTAAGGAAAAAATGCTTGGTAATAAGCCATTATTAGTTAAGGGTTTTATTAATGATTAGAGGCATTGTTTGGATAAGGAAAAACTAGTGTAAATAGTTGATCACCTAACTTTGCTTAGGGTGGCCAAATTAGCATGATAACGTATCCCTAATGTGCAAGGCCAATGGGGAAATGGATGGCTGAAATACATTATCCAATTCTCTTTAGGGAATGGGTCTTTCGGTAGTTCAAGTGTCAAGTCATTGCGAAAACGTAGTCGAAAGAACATCAACAAATGTTGATTTTTAATCTTAATTGCGGAATTACAATAGTACTTGAAAACAATGAATAATCAGAAGCATAAACATCCACAGTCGACACAGAAATTTACCCTGGGGAAACCCTCTATAACTTGAGGGAGAAAACCCCAGCAAAATCTTCCTTAGTATATTGATAGATAGCAGAGAATGTTTCCTTTACAATGAGCAGATTATATCAAGCACCCCTGGTGCAATATCAGAGAAAAATACCAAGCACCCCTGGTGCAATTACAGAGCAAGAGAGATAAATGAAATCAAAGAACTTAGAATAATATTCTGCACTAACCCAATTCGCTGATTTGGTCACATGCACAAAAGTTACGAATTGCCTTCAATAGGGAATTCGCTCTGACATTGGTTTCATCAATCTTGCATAACAAACATACCATACTTCTCATGCTTTGACTTTTATCTTTGTCTTCTGACTTGGGGATGAACTCGCCCTTCAATTGGATGCTAGATCACTTAGTTATGTGGCTAACTCAAGTGCCGTCATGCAAGTGTCGTAACTCAAGTGTCGTCTTTTAGTTAAACTCAAGTGTCGTCATGCAAGTGTCGTAATTCAAGTGTTGTCTTTTATTTTAATTCAAGTGTTGACATGCAAGTGTCGTAACTCAAGTGTCGTCTTTTAGTTTAACTCAATTGTCGTCATGCATAACACTTAGTTAACTAAATCTTCTTTGTTAACACCTTAGTTAACTATTTTTGCACACTTGATAACTGAAGTCTTTCTTGTTAACACATAGCTAACTCTTTTAGCACATTGATCACTGAAGTCAACAAATTCGAGTTCTCTCTTATCTTAACTCATCTTATCTTTATCTCTTGTTTTATCTGCATGGTCCACTTGTGCCAACTTAATTATTTATCATATCAAATATACTAAGGACATTTTTCCAATGAGGTGATCATCTCATTCTACTCTCGTTACAAGTGGTCATATGCTAAAGTAATTCACTCTAGAGGTGGCTGTTAAAATTCAATATGCTAAGACAGAAAATATCAGTATTACATTCCATTTCACAACAATAGCATATACAGGATCACTGAAAGAACAACAAGCACAGCATAAACACAAGAGACACAGATTTATCCTGGGAAACCCTCATGGGGTAGAAAACCCAACAAAGCTTCCTCAATATAGATGACCAGCAAATACAAAAGATGTAATCCCAAACATGAGCTCCTTCTCCTCCATAGCAGATCTCTCTCTCACCTATGCGCCACTCACAAGTGAGTGAATAATGAGTGAGTGTGATAAATGAGGAACACACCTCCTCTATTTATACACTACTCTGACTTGTCTTTTACATTAACTAGGTCGGCCCCAACTTAACCACTTAACATAATGTGATAGGGCCGACCCCACTAGGGTGGTCTAATAACCCTTTAACCCACATGACTCATACAGGGCCGACCCCCACTAGGGAAGCTAATAACCCAAGTTACCACATTCTCCACGGAGGAATAAAACATTTCCGGATATACAATAAGGTCTTCACGGAGGAATGAAACATCTCCGGAATAATAAAGTACGAATATAATATTCTTAGAAGTTACAATATCTCAACACTCCCCCTTAACGAGAAGGATATTATAACAACATCTGCATGAGCAAGGAGTCATCAACTACATGATACATGATACATCTATAAATCATTGGAAGCTTTCTTTATACTTCATCACCAGTAACTCATTCAGTTACTGGAACATAATCAATACTGGAACATCAGCATCGTCAGTATTGAGTCTTCATCTTCTGCAACACTCGATCAGCTACTACAACATCATCATCATCTGGATCACTCGATCAACAGCCTCATCATCTGGATCTACTGATCATCATCATAACAACATCAATTGGATCCTCTCGATCAACAGCATCACATCATCAACAGCATCCTCTTGATCTCCAAGTCATACTCTTGTATTTTGGACACCCACTTACCCTTTATACCAAGGCAATCTTGTTGAGCTAATATATCTTTAACAGCAGTATGAGGAACATAACCCACAACCTTGGAATACCCAATATATATTCTGAAATGTTTCAAAGATTTAACAAGGGCATAAGCTTGTTTCTCCATTATAGTATACTTAAGTTCTGAATTTTGCAAAGCTTTACTAAAGAATGCTATGGGTTGTTCTTGGCCTTGGTCATTTTTCTGAAGTAAAACTCCAGCAATAGTATGTTCAGAAGCAAAGGAAAAGACTTGGAATTCTTTTGAATAATCAGGGCTTATCAACACAGGGGCTCTAGATATGGCATCCTTGATACCTGAGAAAGCTTCTCTTCCTTGCTTTCTCCATTCAAATTTAGCATTTTTCTTAAGAAGAAGTTGTAAAGGCTTCATTAGCTTAGCTAAATTTGGAATAAATCTTCTAATGAAATTAATTTGGCCATTAAAGGATTGGAGAGCTTTGACATTGGTAGGGATAGGAACCTTCTTAATGGCTTCAACTCTTTCAGGATCAACCTTCACACTATCCTTAGTGATAATATGCCCCAATAGTTTGCCCTCATCAACACAAAGCACAGATTTGGATGGATTTAATGATATGCCATATTTTCTACATCTTTCAAAGATCTTTCTAAGATGTCCAGCATGATCTGATCTTTCCTTAGAATACATCGTTAGATCATCCTGATATATTTCAATTATTTTACCAATCAACCCATTGAAAGCAACATCCATAGCACGTTGAAAGGTAGCACCAGCATTCGTAAGACCAAAAGGCATTCTAAGGTACATGAAGGTACCCCAAGGTGTAGTAAAAGTAGTTTTATGTTGGTCTTCTTTGCTTACTAACACCTGGTTATATCCAGAGAACCCATCAAGAAAAGACATCATACCAGACCCAGTTATTTTCTGAAGCAAAGTGTCCATGTTTGGCAAAGGATAGTTGTCTTTCAGGCAAGCCAAGTTCAAGTTTCTAAAGTCAATACACAATCTGATATCCCCATTCTTTTTTCTAACAACAACCAAGTTAGAACACCATGTAGAATGTCTTGTTGGAGCAATGATGCCTGCTACCAACATCTTTTGAAGTTCTTTGTAAACCATGGGGGCCAACTTGGGATTTATTCGCCTCAGTTTTTGGCGAAAAGGCTTAATACCTGGTTTGAAAGGGATTGTATGTTGAAAAATATCCTCTCGATATGCTTTAAGTTCATCATAGTTAAAAGCAAACACATCCCTATATTCATAAATCAAATCAATCAAGGCTTTTCTTTCTTTTTCAGATATTCCTTTTCCAATTTTTGTCATTTTTGGTTCAGTTTCAGTTCCTATGTTTATTTCAATAAACTCCCCTGGTTTTATTGAATTCTTTTTCCTTTTATGGCCATCTTGTCTATCAAAAAGCTGCTCTAGCTGGGTGATGCCTTTGGGAATTTTGTTCCTTGGTTGATCCTCTTCCTCCGGATACTCTTTGCCTTCTTCCTGATAGGTGATTTGACAATCTGAAAACTCTTGCAGATTATGAATGAAGTTGAGAATTTGCCTGTCATTATCAAACACTTGCCAATGGTCTATGTTGTTTGGAATTAAAGGTCTAAAGTTGATTTCAAATTTCCCATTACCTTCCAATAATTCCTCAGTTGGTTGAAGTGTAGAAGCTGCCATAGCTAGTTGATCTGCCTCAGTGTTTTCTTCTCTAGGAATTGCCATGATATTTAAAGCATCAAACCATTCCATAGTATCCCAGACAACATTTCTATACTTTTTCAACCTTTGACTTTTGCAAGCAAAAACATTTTTTACTTGGGCAACCACTAAGTCATAATCACCTTTGATAGATAAAATTTTAATCCCCATGTCCTTGGCAATTTCTAACCCTTGCAAAAGTGCCTCATACTCAGCCACATTATTTGATGCATCAAATTCAAGTCTGAAAGCAAATTTAAAGGTTTGCTTAGAGGGAGAAGTTATAACAATTCCAGCTCCTTTTCCATATCTAGAAAATGCCCCATCAAAACTCATCCTCCATACCTCATCTTTCTTTTCATCTTTAGATACTTCCTTAAAAGGTGCTATGAAATTTGATAAGATAGCATAGTTTCCAAAATTGTCTGTTTCTTGCACAAATTCATTAGCCAAATTCTGTGGGTTTTCAACATGGAGTTTTCTAGCTTGTTCATTATACAACTTAACCATTGTATGTTCTGATGCAGGAATAGTAGCATACGACCAATCCATCCTTATGTCACCTCCTAAAGATGCAACCCACTTTCTTGATAAAAGCATTCCCCAATTGTCCGGCACATCAATAACTAAGACATCCATGGTCAAATGGACATGGGGGTACTTGGCCAACCTAACAGGTAGATTTAGGATGATACTAATAGTATCAACCTCCCTTGAATCCATGGCACACAGATTGTGATAGGGTCTAGTTGTTTTTAAGCCCAATTGATCCATAACCTTTTTAGTCATAACATTTGAAGAAGCCCCAGAATCCAACATGCAGTTGTGCAAAAGCATATCATTGACAAGCAAGGAGATGTAGAAAGGAGGGTGATCTTCTTTTTTAGGATCCAAGCTATGCAAAATAACAGGATCATCTTCATGATTGACTATCTTTTGAAGCTTAGGTTCTTCTCTAGTCTTGCTAGGAGTTACTTTCTTTGAGTCAATTGGAGCCTTAGCTTTCTCTTGTTGAGGATGATCTATTATTTTGATAAGATCTTCTTTTAAGCTTGGAATTTTGATAAGGTCAGTAACAAGGACAGGAATCTTTGCAGAAGACAACCATTGAGGCAAATCAACATGAAGATTTTCAGAGTTGGGAGAAGGTGTTACCTTAGGAATATTCTGATTTGAGTTTGAAGTTCCAACATTGTCCTTTCTCTGATATGTTAAACCTTTGAACTTTGACATTTCAAGAATTTTCTCTGGTGGAGGCATCTCACCAAACCTATGGGTAGCTTTGTCTTTCAAGTCTTGACTATAATGTCTAGCTTGTTCCAAAGTTTCTTTGGAGACAGGGTGAGTTTGGCCCACAACGTTGATATACTCAGGCTGGTTCTTAGGCTCGCTTGCTAATCTGACACTGCTACTGGCTTCTGACGGATTTTGTTCAATTGACCATTTAAACACAACACATGTAGACTCTTCATGGAAATTGTCACAAGCTCTACAAAAAGGAGGAATTTCTACTGAAACAACATTTGCAGTTTCCAAAGGATTTGGAGTCCTTTGATCTTGAAAAGGTGCCTGTTATCACCTAAACTGTAGTTACCCCTATGGAAGGATCCAGTCATGGATGGCAATAGGGAAGGGCAACTTGAAAGGTGCAACCACGATCACCTCGACCTCCAATATGTATGGTTGTCACGCCAGTCGAGGCAACCTTCGCTTTATGTTATCTAGCCCAGACAACAAAGGGGGAGACCCGATCTACTCCCGACAGGAGAGATCAAAACCAAGACACCAAATCAGGGTATTTCTAAGTGAAGTTAGGTGTATGGTTTATCCTAGACCCTATAGGTTGAAGTCACAAGCCAATTGAGGGGTTCAATAGGTATAGCTTTGGTTCATAGTTGAAGTGAAAGTGACTTGCAATGTTTAAAGTGAGATCTAGGGCTAGTGTACTAGGTCAATGTCAAAGGATTCACTGCCTTGGGTACCGTGTCCAATGCAGGATAGTTAAAGGTTGTATTGGGGCTAACTAGTACATGAGACAAGATTGACCGTAGTTCATGATGTCCTCAAAGGTATAGTTTACCATGCAAAAGTCAAACCACAAGTCAATCCAACATTCTAGGAAAGTTGAGTTAACTTGGAGAGAGGCCAGTGCCTTGGGAATTGGGAAGTGGAGTCAAAGTAAGGTTGACTTGAGGTTTAGGACTCCTAGTACTTGGGACAAGTGGACAATACAGTTCTTGATGGATAAATGTGTCTAGATCTAGGTTTGACCCAAGTGGACCACAATCCCTAAAAACAAGGAATGCAATCCCCAAGGCAAGATTTGACAAAGTGACAGTCTAGACCTAGGTTTTGAATTATTCTGATTCCGGATCTGCAAAAATCTCAAGTACCCAGTTCCTCGAAGTGAGTGAACTCACTTCTCCAAGGTGGTGCGACTTTCCCTAAGGAGGCTTCAATCGGGGTTTAGGTGGGTCAAATCATGTCGGATGGCATCCAAACTTTAGATCCGGGTAGATCAGTCAAGTAGGGATATGGATCTATAATTTCGTGGCAATCCACCGGTTAGATCTTTGTAGATCTGAGTTTTAGTGTTCCAAGTGGTCCAAAATGGGGATTAAATCCCTTAAAATGTGGAATGGGGCCCACAAGGTGATTTTCAAGAAAGGGACAACCTGGGTGTATGTTATTTGATGTGTAGATGTCAAATCAAGTGGAATCTCAAACACCCATCGCTTAGATCTAGGTCAACCTGCTCAAATGGTGAAGTGCGCCTTCCTTGGGAGAAGCTAGGTTGGCTTGGGAGAGGGGTCAAATGGAAGCCAATCCTCACCAAACTATAGATCCGGGATGCCGTGGATGCTATAGAGGTGGGTTTTCAATATCATGCCCAACAACCCACTAGATCTCAGTAGATCTAAGAAAATGCAAAATTGGGGTTTTAATTAATTAGGGTTTTAAGAGTTTTTGACAATTGGATAGACTATGGAGATAGAACTTACCTTGAGATCATACCTGAATGATGTGGTTGAGATGCCTTGATATTGAGGAAGATTCCCGCAGAGATCAAATGAGAGATTGTTGATTTGCTTGCCAAGTTGATGCCCTAGTCCACAAGTGCGCCTTCCTCTACCTGTCAAACCAAGGAATGGAATTCAATCAGTAAGATCAAGTATGGAAGAAATACAAGCGAAATGCAAATAGTAACATGAAATAGAAGGTCCTGGGACAGTAATACTCCCTGTTACCAACGAAGAGCTCCAAAGAAGAAGTAGGGAGAGTCTTCCCCTACCAATACCTCCTCCTCCAAGCAAATCGGCCTCCACCTGTAGATGCAAAATCGTGGTACAATAGATATGGCAAACAAGATCTCCAATAACTCAGTGCAAAGGAAGAACCAACGAACGAACACCAAAAACATTCACCACAACATTGGAGATAGATGCAATAATAATTTTCTATTCCAATAATCCAGAGCCAAAAGTCACTTTACAATGAGAGGCTCTCTCCTTTAAATAGGAAGGAGAGGCACCAAAACCCTAACCACTTTTTGAATAAGTGGCTAGGATTAAAAGATACAAATGTCGAATCAATGGTTGAGATGAGCTCAACAACATAATACATGGATCACACATAAAATATAACATAAGTGGACAAAGTCGCCCTAGGAGAGGGGAATCCCACCAAATCATGATGACAAAATATCATAAGAGGCTCATGGTGGGTCCAAGGGGTAATTTTATCCCTCCTTGGTCAATCCCCATGGCACAATAACCAATAAATAATCATGAAAGTACCAAATCGTGCCTCCAAGGTGAAGTCGTGGTTCTCCAAGGTGAAGTCGTGGTCCTCAAAAGACCCAAAAAATCCACAGAAAGTGCCATAAGTGATGGATGCGGGCCCCGATGAAGCTGAAACTGCAGGAGGAGGTGTGGAAGGTCCCGATCTATCATCACTGATCATCCCATGCCATAACTTTGCCTCAGTAGCCCAAATCGATTTCCTCAATAGCCATTTCTACCAATCCTGAAATGCCTCGGGAAACGTGAAACTGCCCAAACTGCCTCCTGGAGTGATGGCGCTGTCAAGGTGAGGGTGCCAATGTGTCCGGGAGGGGGGTAATATGGTAAAAACAAGTGGCTGGACCACCCCCTCCATCATCAGCGCCCTAGGTCATCCGGATAAAAGTCATCTCTGCTCCGACAGGGCCTCCAATAGACCAAAACTGCACTAGGACAGCCTACTGAGGCTAAATCATCACTGTAAGTGCCCGGAACTGAAAACAAACTGTCCCATTGGACTCAGAAGGTCCAAATCCATCCAAAATGTGTACTCATACACCATATGAATCTCTGCATGATCAAAATAAATATCCAATGTACCGGAACAAGGCCAATAATAATGATCTGTAAATGACCAAACACTGCTGTATCCCAAGAATCATCATCATAACCCTGTAGCTGCTGCATAGAATCATCCTGTATGTGTACATGGACCATATATCATCTATCCATATCATCATAAGGTCCAACATCTCATGTCCCATGGTCCTCCATGGTCAAACTAGGTCCAACCAAGACCAAATACAACTCAGACTATCATCCATAGCTGCTGCAAGGTGTCAAGGTTAATACATGCTTTACAATTTATTCAAATAGCTTCTATAACACAGAGTAATCATGACTGGCGATCTAAATCCAAATAGATAGTGTCGTTAGTTATTATTATTACTCAGACTAGACTTTCAGGATCATACTCACTTCATAGTTGTGATCAATTTGCTAGTGAAGGGTGAAGGCTGAAATAAATGGCTAGGCTAAGGGATGACTTGACTAACTTGACTTTGTGACACTTTGGCAAGGGAAAGGCAATACACACCATAGTATATACTGAATGAGCAATAACACAGGGAATGGCGGTGTCTCACAAATGGATGAGTTGTTTAAAGAGGGTTTATTCACCTTCACAGATGCGCACAATCCATAATACAAGCAAGGCCAGCAATTGTTTAGATATAACATTTAAGTTCCATTGCTTTTTGGGCCTGAGGTTTCCATAGCCTTGATCTATGTGTGTTTACAAACACATTGCATAGATTTACATTTATTTTTAGGCTTTCTGCTGCAGGTGTGTTTTTAAGGCACTTGTTTACCTGAGCACTTCTAGGTGTGTCATGGACAGCTTGTTTACCTAGGTATTTATTTTTCCAAAAGATATAACATTTTATTTTTCATGGCCATTTTCATTTGGCATTTCTTTCATGTACAAGATATAGCATTTGATTTTTCCAGATTTTGTATTGATGGCAGCACTAAAAGTTTCAGGTTTAGCCAACACAACTTTAGTGACTAGGGGGAATTCTCAAGGAACTCCAACTCACCATAGGTAAGTTTTGTCACCAACTCAGAGCCGAGACACAATAAACAGGGAGGCTCATCCAGTACAGAGGCTACAGTGGGGAAAGGTCCTCCATGTCACTAGTCAAGTAGCAAATCAAGGTAATAATCTAAAAGGTAGGCCACGGATGGATGAAGACAATGAAAAGATGAAGCCAACACTAGCAAGCCATAGTATGGTGTAATGATCACCTCTATTCTCCCTAAGGAGGGTATGTACCAATGAGTATGAATAGTGAACTTCTAAGTCTGAGTAGGGACAATATAGTATAAATAATAGGTCAACCAGGTCCATGTATCTATATGATCGCCAGATCATGACACTAAGTGCTAAGACATGCTATAAGAATAAGTATAAAAGCAATCTAACCATAACACAATAATATGCCTGCTGAGTCATATACCTGAAAGCTCATCAACCTGTACCATCATCTGTCCTCTGAGACTGCTGCTGTAACTCTGGGCGCTACTGTCTGCTCTGTACCAATGGCATAATGGCTATATCGGGCATCATCTCTGAGTGTCCTGAAACTCAGTCATGGCATGGGGAATATAACTGCTGTCCACAATCTGATAGTGATCCAATATAGATGCTCATCTCAGCATCTCAAATGCAAGGGAACTGGCTGAACAGTGTACTGGAATGAGAAAAATAATGTATGGTAGCCCGGCTACTATATATGTGATAACAGTGCCTTTCTCTGGAATTGAGGCCTAGGAGCATATTGAGGTTTAGGCACATACTGGCTAGAGACTTGGTTGTTTTGAGATCTTTCAATGGAGATCAACCTGTTCTGTATGGCAGTCATATTTGAAGCTTGATTTGAAACAGTTTCTTTTAAGAGTTGAGCAATTTCTTTCAAAGGTTCCTTTGAAGGATCCTTGATCTCAGCATTAATGGTCTTTTCTTAATTCTCATTCTGCTTCATAGGAACATTTGCCCTTGTGAAACCAGGAAGATGGGACTTGCCACAGTTTAGCATATTCCTAACAATTTTCTCAGCAATTTCCATGGCCTTTTTTAGATTGGTAGGCTCTTTATCATTCAATTGATATTTCAATTCTCCATCAAAAGCCTCCATGTAGTAAATGAGAATGGAATTATCAGGTGGCTTGGTATCAGCATGAAGTCTTGCCACAATTTCATTGAATTTCTTGTTAAATTCTTCCATTGTCTTATTTTCTTTCTTCTTAGTTTTGGTGAAGGCAGCTAGAAGGTAGCGGCCTTCTTTGATGTCCCCCCATTTTGTAAGGAAAGCAGTTTCAATTTCTTTGTAGGCTTTATACTTGTTAGCTTCCAACTTATTGAACCACTCATAAGCATCTTCTTCCAAAGATAAAAGCAAATAACTTCATTTTCACATCTTCATGCTTGGCACTCAAACACCATTTGTCAAAACAGTGGCAAAAACGAGTTATATGAGAATTAGCACTAATAGCATTGTTTCCTTGAAAAGATGGCAATTTATCAATAGCTTTTTCCGGAATATCATGGGGATAACCAACTATAGCAGTAAAATCATAAGGACCAAAATCAGCCATTTCAACAGGAGGATTATTCAAATTATTTTCTGGAAATAAAAGGTGAATATCAAAAATTGACTGAGAACCAAGTTCCTCAAGGGTTTTTCTAGAAGATAGCTTACTTTTCCTTCTATGGTAAACCTTTTCAGGCTCAGGAAAGAACTGAAGCAAGCTTTGAGGATTCCTTCTTGAAAAACACCTTGGTAAATTTGTTGACAGTGGAGTCTCCAGATGTTCTTAGTCAATTTAAAAAATTCACTACATACATCAAACAAAGCAAAAACAAAAAGGAAAACTCAAAAGTCGTATTCCGGGAATAAAAAGACTTATCCCCGACAATGGCGCCAAAATGTTGCCGCCTGGTTCCACACCTGGGAAAACGCAGCAGAAGTCTTCAAGTTGCTGGTGTGGCCTTGGGGGCAAGTCAGAGTCAAGTGCTGTCACTTGGGGCTCGACTCCTCCGTCTAGGCTTTCCTAGCGAAGCCAAGAGGGGTGGACCCTAAAAATGAAACAAAACTATGGTCTCTAATCTAGGAGTTAGAAATATTTTTTGAAACCAAGCTAATGCAGCATACATTTATACATATAAAGCAAAGCATCATTTATCAACATCTCATTTGCAAATATTCAACATTATCATCATTAACAACATTCATCAATAACATGAAATATAACAATATAAACCAGTGCCTGAATGGAGTCGGAAAAGATGCATGAAAAGTAAATGTTGTGCGAGTGTTCTTGGTTTATTTTAAATTTTATGTGGTAGTGATCTTTTTATTAGGGCTGGTAGATTCCCAATATACGCAAAGGTACGGGGAATATGTCCGGAATTTTGATTTGTGGCTTCTCACTCAGACTTGGGCTGGATCGGAGTCTCAAGGAGGTGTTCAGATGCTGTACCAACGAGGGCAAGCCTAACGGTTTCCAAGAGGTCACTACCCAGTTTTGTCCCAAGTCCTCTGAAAAATTTGCCCACGACAACAAAATGCTCGCGTTGTGCCGGATTTTCACAAAAAGGTTTTTTTATTGGGGTGGTGTTAGATCCTATTACTAGTCATCTCCCCCTTTCTGATGCGTACCAACATGATCAGACTGAGCTGCAAGTTGGCCACAGAGCATACGGGGGAAAACCTTGGAAATTTTGAACTTTTTTTTTATGAACCAAAATTTTATCTTTTAAAACCCCAAGAGTCTCTTTTCAGGTCAGTACTCGGGCAAGCCCTTGTTCTGAAACCCTACTTCGAGAGAGCAAGGGGGCGTTTGAGTTTGTAAAAAAATGATAAAATCTATGTCCTGAGTGAACTTGTGGCCCGCTAGTGGAACGAACCAAAAAGGTAAATTTTAACCCTAGTAAGTTTTATTAAATGCCGAAAATAAAAGAAGTAAACTACTCTAAAAATCACACCATGAAAAGAGACGACACAGGCCACCCCTGGGGGGATGGGGTGTGGGTGCTGGCTAGCCCACTTGCTCTCGTTTAATAATCTTTTACAATGATCAGAGAAATGCCCTAGTCTACTTAAAGTGACTTGGTGGCTTACAATTTTGCAGGAAAAAATTAACCGGTTTAACAAAAATTCAATATTGGTCCTCCGGATTGCTTGGATCTTCGAAATTTTGGCAGCACCTCCTCCTACCTGTTCGTCTTTTGCTGCAAACCAGCAAGCAAACGTCAGTATAAGATGCCCAAAAACACTTTAAGAGTGTCTTTGGAACACCTCCTAGAAAACCCAGAAAAAACTAAGTGTTAAAACTAGTTAAAAAAGACGAAAATTAACCAAGTAAAACAAGCATTGGGGCTTTTTAAATTGGGATCTTTGCAAGCTTTTGAGGGCTGCAAATTATAAGCTCTATTAGCAGCTAGATGTACTTTAAAATCAGAACTATCATTACTCAACAAAACTTTGAAAAGTATAGCGATTTTTTGCAAGTTTGAAAAGAGTATGATGCTAAATGAAGGAAGAAATCTAACACTCAAGGATATGAGCTTTGTAATAATCTAGACCAAACCTTCATGAAGCAATTTCTGATCTATTTAAGATATGCAACTCAGTATATAAATCAGAAATACAAGTAACCAGTTAACCAAAGAGAAACTTTTGAAATTTATGAGAGAAAGAGATAGAGAGGAAATGATTTTTTTTTAAGACTGAAAACTTTGGAGTTTCGACTTTGTGTGATACCGAGGGACTACACCTGCAAAACAAAGATTAGAAAAAGAGAGAAACAAACAAGATCACTCCTTTTCCCGCTTAAGGCTACCTGCACATTACAAACTTCACCAACATAGATCAAAACATGTAGACATACACTCACAAGAAATCAGTATTGCATATTCATAAACAAATGAGAAACACAATCATAATCTCTTAACAAGCATATACCGATAAACTACTTCAATAAACAAATTGGAGCAGCCTATATCATAAATCGGTAACGATCTTTCCAATGAGTACAAAATATTTATGAAAATTGCAGCCTATGCACAAGTTACCTTGACTATACATAAGGTGGTACATCCACTCATCAATGGCTCAACACAAATGACCTCCAAAGTCTTATTTTATTAACTCAATAATAGAACAAGATTACAACGGCATTCCTTCTCCAACTCCTACTAGAGAAACAGTGAGAGAGCACCCTCAATATATAGAAGAGAATGGGCAAGGGAGGGCCCACTTATGAAGGGAGTGAGTGGCACGATTTAGGGAGTGGATGGGGCTGCGTTTTCTGTCTTATCAGCTGCAATAATGCAGCCCCATTCCAGCCATGATCCATGCTGCAAACCAACCCCACGTGTGGGCCTCTCTTTAAGCAAATGCGCCCAAGCATGGGGGAAATGCGCCCTCTCCAAAATGGTAAGTCATTCACACTTATTTGGATGCCCTCTTGTCATACCAATCAGCCCAATACACTCCACAATAGGTGCTGATATAAATCAGACCTTCAATTACTCAAAAATTTATTAATTTTTTTAAGTCATATTTTTCAATTTTTGCATTTTTTATGACTTTTTTGTTTTTTTTTGGGCATAAGCGGGAAAATAATCACCCAAACCTTAGAAAAAGTGGGATGAGGGGTTAGGGGGGTGCCCTGAGTTTGAAAATGAGCACCCCTAAGTAAAAAATGACCTCCAGACGCCACTTCTAGGCCAATTACAATATTTTTAATTGAACCATTAAAAAATGGCCCAATTTATGGAAAAAATAAACTTCGCCGAAAATTAAAAAACTACGTAGGGGGACTTAGCACATGTCCATATGACTCAAAAACAATGTCTAGCATGTTCATATACATTGACCCATGGACTTTAACAATCCCCTAAGGCCCGTTACCCTCCCCAGGCATTCCAGCTTTGGAGGAGCAGGAGAAAAACCCAAAAATTATGTTATGCACTAATGCAAGACATAATTAATAGGTGGAAAAACTCCTTGGAATACGTGACTTAGCCAAAAAGTCCTAGGGAACCAAGTCCTTTACAAAACACCATGCTAATACATTTTATTACAAACCCCGCAGGGCCATGGACATGTGGAAAATTAGAAAAAAGTGGCCCTTTAAAAGGCTAGCTGGACATCAAATCATCGAAAAATGAACACTGAAATGTTCGACTTTGCCCGCTCGCTTGATAATCCAACCAAGTACAACTTAGTTGGCAACAGGTGGGATGGATGAGGTGGCTGCCACCTCATGAGAGGGGCGACCCTCTCCATAGTAACTCACGCCCACCACCTAGGAATTCTCGCCCATTCAAACAGAACCTTCCATGGAGGAGTCGCCCACGTGAAAGGAGAAAGCGCATGGCTCAATTTAATATTCAAACATTTGACTTTAATGCCATCCAATAAGGATGCTTTATCATTTGGAAGCATTCGCCCTTCTTTAATGAAAACTTATGCCACCTTTCCATAGTTTTTAAAACGTATTTTTTGACTTTTTTAATTTTTGTCCATGGTGCAATTTCTCCCTTTTTAGCAATTAATTGCTAGTTTGATGCATCTTTAGCTAAAACTGCTCCCATAGGCGACGTAATCGCCCGGAACCTGAAGAAAGATGGCACTAGGGTAAAGAAGACGCTCTGAGCGTCAAAATCTGCCTCCAGACGACCCTTTTATTACATTTTGAATTTTTCCAATTAAACCATTAAAACAATGGTTTAATTTACGGAAAAAAATATTTTCTTCGGAATGAAACGAAACTCCTAGGGGACCTAGTGCATGTCCATACGACTCAATTTAGATGGCCAGCATGTAAAATATCCTAGACATGAAGACTTTAATAACCTCCCTAGGTTCGACCACCATGAGAAATACTCCAGCTTTGGAGGTATGAGTGAAAAACTCAGGAATTATACGCCACTGAAGAGTAGCGCATAATTCTTAAGGAAAAAACACTCTAGAGTATCCATCTAATAGCCAAACCTAAGGTAAGCCAAGTCTTTTATAAAAGGACCATGCTTAGACCAACTTTTTGCAATTTCCCCAAGGGGGTATGAACATGCAGTTTATTACAAAAGGGGCAAAAATTGCCCTGAAAATGACTTTTGAACTTTTGAACACTGATGATGAACATTGAACATGTTCATGAAACTGGCGGCTCACAAGAAATTCAACTATTGTACAAAATAGTTGGTAATAAGCCCTACTTCCTGTTGGACCAGTTGATCATAGCTGATCCCAAGCTAAAACAATATCTGGATGTACTCTTTGGGTCCACTACCACCCCAGTCAGAGTCGGCATATCCAACTAGCATCACTCCACCACTGGAAGCATATCTGAGTCCATAAACAATAGTACCTCAAAGGTATTTAAGCACATGCTTGGTAGCAACCCAATGTCTATATGTCTTGGCTTAGACATGAATTGACTCAAGATACTCACAACATAACATATGTCTGGTCTAGTATGTATCAAATACATTAAGGAACCAATGAGTTGTTTATACATGGTAGGATCCACTACATCCGATCCAAAATCTGAATCATCTAGTTTCTTCATATTAGACACCATTGGTGTAGACATGAACTTACAGTCTTGTTGTCACATCCATAGTAGCCGAGCAACCAGGATTTCAGACCAGTTCCTAGTATATTTTTGAGCCAGTCCTTTGCACATTTTGAGCTAGATCAGGAGATGATGAGTAGCATATTGATGATCACTCTCATTTATTCAGTGGATCCAGAGCACATATTTTCAGCCGTACGCCATAATTGAGCCTCATGACCTTAGATTTGACGACTGAGGTAGCCATTTTCTTCCTTCCAGAGCAATTATGATGATAGTGCTGAGAGTTATTCTGTAACAGTGTTCCAATGACAGTTGGTGGTTTAGATTGTGGATACAGGTATATGACCCAACAGGTATATGGTTGTGCATTGGATATCTATGTGTGCTCTTTTTCGTATCTTGGTAGCGGTGAACGGGTATTTAGTGGTCATGATTTGGCGATATTATTATGTGGGTTGATTGATTGTTTAGAGTAGAGGTGATTCAGTTGCTTAGAATTAGAAATTCTCATGTATACTCATTGGTCATACCTTCTTAGTAGTATGGACTTGGTCATTCCACCATTTTTGGCTTGCTAGTTATGGCATCACTTGTCACTTTCCCCATCCATCCGTTGTCATCCGTATTTTGGTTGTATCCCGACTTACACTTAGCCTGTGATATTGAGGACTTCCCCACCTATGCCTCTGTGTTGGATAGACTCCTTGTTGTTATGTGTCTCGGCTTTGAGTTGTGTGACAAAACTTGTCGAAGCCTTGATCCTTCTAGGCTAGGAGAATTCACTGGTGTTGGTTTCTGAGCTTAGGTGAGTTGGAATTCTGAAGCCTTAACCTCTCTAGTCGGTTGCCCCCAATGTTTGGTCCTGATTGTGGATGATTCCCTCTTGTTTCCTGAGTTGTGTCAGCTTAGACTTTAAGGAAATTGTACTACCATCATTACATGCATTTATATGATTCCGTGTTATATCTTCTGAAATGCAAGCCCATGGTAAAACTGAAAGTTAAACTGTGCTTATAAGCACAACAAAGAGGGCTATGAAATCAAATGTAAAGCACCCTGGATGAAGGCTGCATTTAGTTGTGCTTTTAAGCACATGCAAAATTCGAAGGGTCATAAGGCCTAAAAACAGTGGTTAAACAAATGCTAAATCTAAAGGCTGTTGGCCATGCTATTTGAAATGTAATGATTAATTCCTCATGGAGCCTACGGGTTGGGATGTGAGAAAGGGACAACTAATTCTTAGTGTCCCCTAGAACCTCAAGTTACAGTTAGCTGTGCACCTAGTCACGGTGGTTCTAGAAAAGATCCTCACGGAGCTTGATTTTAGCTTGGATGTGAGTTGTAGGCATTTGTTAAAGTTGAATGGGCACTCCTCAAAACAACTTATTCCATTTGTGAGACATCGCCATTCCTTGTTTTTGTCCAACGTATGTCTAGGTGGCCTTCCCTTTCCCTTTGTCCTAGATGTCATAGTGTTGAAGTTTTAAAATCATTCCCTTGTCCTAACCTTGTCTTTTTCACCTTCACCCATTTCTAGGAAAATGGCCACGTCCATAAAATGAGTATACACTTGAGGGTCTTCTTTTGAGTAATTGATTACTTTTATCTACACTTATATTTGATGGTTTATTGCTCAGTCGCCAATAGAATGGCACTTTGTACGTTAGCTTTGCTATTGAAATATTTAAAGGAGCATATCTTATCCATTTGTACTTGCACCATTAGTTAGTTTTGGTCTGGGTCATTATTTTGATCAGTTTTGACCCGGTCAACTCAGTTTGACCAAGTCAACCGTAGGATCCGAGATGAGTTGGACCAATGATGTTCGAGATTGAATACTTGTGGTCCTATGGTCCCCATGAGATGGTTCCATTCATCAGACAAATGTTTCGTGAGATGGTTTGATGGATTTTTTATTATTATTATTATTTACAGACCATTATTTTTACTGCCCGGGCATGGTTGAGCTTACAGGTGATTATCCCGATGGTTACATGATGTATGAGTGCTCATTCTTACTTATTTTGGGCCTTTTGAGTTCATTGGGACACTCAGTTATCAGTTTCAGGCACTTATGGATGAGGATATGGTCAGTTTATCACTTTATAACACATTGCCATGGAAAAATGGCCTGTTCAACACTTTTGAGATTATTTTGGTTCTCCTAGGGCGCTATAGAGGGAGTATGGGGTCCAACCACTTGTTATAACCATATTACCATACTCCTAGAGGGAGTATGGGGTCCAACCACTTGTTATTACCATATTACCATACTCCCAAACATTTTGGTGTAGTCAGTTTGGTGCCCAGAGCACTTGGTAGAGAGTTACAGGCATTTCTATCTTTTATAGGTGATATTTTGACAGTACAAAATGGAAGAATTGGCTACTGAGGAAATTGATTTGGGAAAATGAGGCAAGGAAATGGCATGAGGTTTGATCAGAGACTTGTTATGATGCATTCCACACGTTCCGGCACAGTCTACAGCTTCAGTGGGGTCCACACGTCCTCCTCGTCATCGGTTGGGGTTTTTTTTATTGTATTATTGAGGACAACGCGTCCTAGTGTTTTTGATCACTTTTTGATGTATATTATATTTGATGTAGTTGGGGCATTAGTCTAGTGAAGATATTATCTCCTCGACCCCCCAACCATATTTTTATGTTGTGTTTCCTAGTCACTTCATGTTATACGTCCCCCTCCTGGGCGTCATTGAGGAAACACTTCCCCCTCTCTTTGAGTGATCCATGTGTTATGATTCTGGCTCATCTTAACTGTTGATTATTATTGATGTATCTTATGATCTCCACCACTCGTTTAGAAAGTGGTTAGGGTTTTGGTCTCTCTCACTCCTATTTAAAGGAGAGACCCCCCTCATTGTAAAGTGACTTTTGGCTTTGGAATATTGAAATAAAATATTATTTTGCAAATCTGCTTCGTATGCTTTGATGAATGTTTTTGTACATGATTGGAATGCCTTTTTTTTGGACATCTGAGTAGATCTAGCTTGATTTCATAACATCTTTTGTGGAGGACGAATTGTTTTGCTACCGGCAACGGCGCCAAAAATGTTACCGGGCAATCCTAAAATATTGAAAAGTGTTAGGGTGTGTGCAAGCTAATGAGGGTCTCTTTTGATACGTTAGATGCAATAGAAAACTGAAAAACCAGTCATCCATCAACTTACATGGATATTTGAGACACATACACAATGAATCTTGCGATGAGTAAAAACGATGAAACGTAGGAAATTGAATGACGTTTCCAAATATATAATTTTTTTCTATTGAAAATGTTCTTAACTATCTAAAGTTTGATCTTTTTTAACAAACACTTTTTATTTTTTGGACAAATTATAAGGTATATGTTTTTGTGGGTGCAGGCCTTTGAGTGCCTAAATGATGGAATCAAGTTACAAAAACTTGTAGACATATAGAGAACATCTAGTACTAGTGCACCGCTAATTTTCAATTTTTTTTTTTAATTATCTAAGTGATCGTACCTCGAAAACAATACGCCAAGTGTGGGTGCAACCTTTGAAGGTCTTAATGCAATTATTTCTAAACAATTTTTTATAGCATGTAGAAGTCGGTGTCCTTCAATGCACCATACAATTTTTTTTCAAAATGGTTGAGAAACAGAAGAGTTATGGACGAAACACTAACAGTGTGTTTTTTTTAGTTAAGGAGTCATGACACGAGAAAAATAAGAAAAAAATAGAAAATATATATATATTCTTTTTAAAAATTACATATTTGGAATCTACAGAATAAATGCTATATGTGTCTAAAATTTCATAGAAAAATGATGGTGTGCAGCATACTGTAACCAACGGCTAAACACAGGCATATTGAGAAAAATGGTGAGTTGTCTAATTAGCTATGGTTACCACATTCCATACCACAGGTTTGGTTAACCCGAAGCTAAGTCTGAAGTAGACACATAGGAAGAGTGATGACACCCGGACATGTGACAAGGCTTGGTCTTAGTGCTAAGAAACGCAAGTGCGTTTATTTTAAATTTAAATTTTCCTTTCCCGCCTATTTGGGTGCCATAAAAACCAAAGCGTGTGTGTGTTTTAGCTCTACAAAAACGCATACACATTTTGTAGAGCTAAAACGCGAACGTGTTTTGGTAAAAATCAAATTTACCTTAGGGGTAAGGGGGAGGAGGGGGGTTGGGGGGGTACGGGTTTAGGGAGGATTAGGGTAGTTAGAGGGAAGAAGGTGTATGGGGTTGGGGTAGAGAGATAGATGGGGGGTGGTAAGTGGTAGGGGGAGGGTGATTAGGGGAGAAAGAGAGTGAGGGATAGGGGTAGGGGGAGTAGGAGAGATAGAGAGAGAGAGGGGTAGGGTTAGGGGAAGTAGGAGAGAAAAAGAGAGGGGCGGAGGGTGTGGTTATGGGTAGGGAGAGTAAGAGGGGGGTTAGGGAGAGAGAGGGCGGGTTAGGGGTAATGAGAGTGAGTGAGAGAGAGAGAGAGGTGAGGGTGTTGGGGGAGAGAGAGAGGGGTGGGGGTAAGGTGTAGGCGGATGCGTAAGGGAGAGAAAGAGTGAGAGACGGGGTTGGTAAGGGTTAGGGGGAAGAGGGGGAAGAGAGATAGAGATGAGGATGTGGGTTAAAGGTAGGGGGAGGAGTAGGGGGTGAGAGAGTTAGAGAGGGAGTTAGTAAGGGTTATGGAGATGAGAGAGAGAGGGGGGGGGGTGTTAGGGGGTTGGGGGCGAGAGAGATGGGTAGGGGATACAAGTAGGTGGAGTAGTAAAGAGAGAGAGAGAGCCTAGGGGGGAGGGGCAGAGGGTGTGGGTGATTAGGGATAGGGGGAGGAGGGGAGGGTGGGGACAGAAAGAGATAAATATCGGGGTGGGGGGAGGTGTAGAGGGGAGGAGTGGGGTGGGGGGAGAGAAAGAGATAGAGATCGGGGGGGGGGGGTGTTAGGGGGTTGGGGGCGAGAGAGATGGGTAGGGGATACAAGTAGGTGGAGTAGTAAAGAGAGAGAGAGAGCCTAGGGGGGAGGGGCAGAGGGTGTGGGTGATTAGGGATAGGGGGAGGAGGGGAGGGTGGGGACAGAAAGAGATAAATATCGGGGTGGGGGGAGGTGTAGAGGGGAGGAGTGGGGTGGGGGGAGGGATAGGGGTTTAGGGAGGATTAGGGAAGAGAGAGAGAGAGATATCAGGAGGCGAGGTGTGGTAAGTGGTATGGGGAGTAGGATTAGGAGAGACAAAGAGAGAGGGGTTTAGGGGTAGGGGGAGAGAGAGAGAGTGGAGGGGGCGGTTATGGGTAGGGAGAGTAGGAGGGGGGTTAGGGGTTGTGACAATGTGTGTGAGAGAGGTGGGGGTTAGGTGTAGGTGGAGTAGTGGAGAGAGACAGTGAGAGAGGGGATTAGTGAGGATTAGAGAGAGAGAGAGAGGAGGAGGAGAGGGAATTAAAGGTAGGAGGAGTAAGGGCAAGAAAGAGAGAGAGAGAGAGAGAGAGAGAGAGAGAGAGAGAGAGAGAGGAGGAGGAGAGGGAATTAAAGGTAGGAGGAGTAAGGGCAAGAGAGAGAGAGAGAGAGAGAGAGAGAGAGAGAGAGGGGTTTAGTGGTAGGGGAGGAGTGGGTGTGTGTGTGTGTGTGTGTCCGAGAGAGAGAGAGAGAGAGAGTGTGTCTGTTAGGGGGTTGGGGGGGAGAGAGAGGGGTGGGGGTGGGGGGGAGAGGGAAAAGAGAGAGCAAGAGAAGGGTTAGTAAGGATTAGGGGGGATATGGGGAGGGGGGGAGCGAGAGGAGGAGGAGGAGGGGGTGTTAGAGGTAGGGGGGAAGTAGGGGGTTAAGAGAGTGAGGGAGGGGGTTAGTAAGGGTTAGGAAGAGGAGGGGAGAGAGAGGGGGGGGGGGGGTTAGTGGAAGGGGGAGGAGTAGGGGTGTGTGTGTGTGAGAGAGAGAGAGAGAGAGAGAGAGAGAGAGAGAGAGATAAGAGTTAAGGGGGGAGGGTGTGGGTGATTAGGGGTAGCGGGGAGGAGGGGAGTGGAGGGAGAGATAGAGATTGCGGTCGAGGGGGTGGGTAGGGATCTAGGGAGGATTAGGGATGTCAAAGAGAAGGGGGGTATAAGGTGGGGGTAGAGAGAGAGAGAGAGAGATGGGCGGTGATAAGTGCTAACGGGAGGGGGATTAGGGGGGAGAGAGAGAGGGGGGGGGGGTAGGGGGAGTAGGGGAGAGGGAGAGAGAGGGGCAGAGGGGGTGGTTATGGGTAGGGATATTAGGAGGGGGTTTAGGGGGAGAGAGCGGGGGGTTAGGGATAGTGAGAATGTTAGAGAGAGAGGGTAGTTTTAGGGGGGTGGGGGAGAGAGAGGGGTGGGGGTTAAGTGTAGTTGGAGGAGTAGGGGAGAGAGAGAGGGAGAGAAGGGGTTATTTAGGGTTAGGGGAAGAGGTGAGAGAGGGGGTTAGTAAGAGTTAGGGGCGAGAGAGAGAGAGAGAGAGAGAGAGAGAGAGAGAGAGAGAGAGGAGGAGGAGGAGGAGGAGGATAGAGGTAGCGAGAGGAGTAGGGGGTAAGAGTGGGAGAGAGCAGGGGGGTGTTAGGGGATTGGGGGAGATCTAGAGAGGGTTAGGAGTTATGGGTAGGTAGAGGAGTATGGGGGAGAGAGAGAGTGAGCAAGGAGGATAAGTGTGGGACTTGGCTTGGTGATGATAACAAATGAGAACATTAAAAAGATTTTGATGGCTAGGTATATAGAATGAACATCTTTCATGAAGAAAGCGAATATGACTTGGTGTGTTAGACTTGGCTTGGTGATGATTTAACATGAAAAAGATTTGGATGGCTAGGTATATAGAATGACTAAATATTAGTAAGGGTTAGGGGGAAGGGGGGAAATAGAGAAAGAGAGTAGGGGAGAGAGAGAGAGGGGGGGGGGGGGGGGGAGGTTAGGGGTTTGGGGAGGAGTAGGGAGATTATAGAGAAAGGGGGATATAGGTGAGGAGTGTGGGTGTTGGGGTTAGAGAGAGAGAGAGAGATCAAGGGGGTTAGGCGTTTGGGGAGGAGTAGGGATATTAGAGAGAAAGGGGGGTATAGGTGAGGAGTGTGGGTGTTCGGGTTAGAGGGAGAGAGAGAGAGAGAGAGAGGTAAATGGAGAGACATTGGTGGGTGGTAAGGGATTATAGGTAGAGGGAGAGGGGGGTGTTAAGGGGTTAGAGGTAGCAGCAGAGGGTGGTGTTAGGAGATTGGGGTTAAGTGGAGCAGGGGAGAAAGAGAGTGAGAGAAGGGGTCAGTAAGGGTGAGAGAGAGAGAACCAATGGGGCGGTGGTGTGTTAGGGGTTTGGGGAGGAGTAGGGATATTAGAGAGAAAGGGGGGTATAGGTGAGGAGTGTGGGTGTTCGGGTTAGAGGGAGAGAGAGAGAGAGAGGTAAATGAAGAGACATTGGCGGGTGGTAAGGGATTATAGGTAGAGGGAGAGGGGGGTGTTAAGGGGTTAGAGGTAGCAGTAGAGGGAGGTGTTAGGAGATTGGGGTTAAGTGGAGCAGGGGAGAAAGAGAGTGAGAGAAGGGGTTAGTAAGGGTTAGAGAGAGAGAGAGAGAGAGAGAGGAGGGTTAGTAGTAGGGGGGGCATAGGGATGTGTGTGTGTGTGTGTGAGAGAGAGAGAGAGAGAGAGAGAGAGAGAGAGAACCAATGGGGCGGTGGTGTGTTAGGGGTTTGGGGAGGAGTAGGGATATTAGAGAGAAAGGGAGGTATAGGTGAGGAGTGTGGGTGTTCGGGTAAGAGGGAGAGAGAGAGAGGTAAATGGAGAGACATTGGCGGGTGGTAAGGGGTTATAGGTAGAGGGAGAAGGGGGTGTTAAGGGGTTAGAGGTAGTAGTAGAGGGGGGTGTTAGGAGATTGGGGTTAAGTGGAGCAGGGGAGAAAGAGAGTGAGAGAAGGGGTTAGTAAGGGTGAGAGAGAGTGAGAGAGAGAGAGAGAGAGAGGGTTAGTAGTAAGGGGAGGCATAGGGATGTGTGTGTGTGAGAGAGAGAGAGAGAACCAATGGGGTAGTGGTATGTTAGGGGGTTAGGTGTAGGTGGAGTAGGGGAGTGAGAGAGAGTGAGAAAGGGGGTTAGTAAGAGTTTGGGGCAGAGAAGGGGAATGAGAGAGAGAGAGAGAGAGAGAGAGAGAGGTTTGGGGAGGAGTAGGGCGATTAGAGAGAAAGGGCGGCATAGGTAAGGAGAGTCGGTGTTGGGGTGAGAGAGAGAGAGAGAGAGAGAGAGAGAGGGTTAGTTAAGGGGTTAGAGGTAGAGACATAGGTGGGTGTTAGGAGATTGGGGGTAAGTGGAGCAGGGGAGAAAGAGTGAGAGAAGGGTTAATAAGGGTTAGGGAGAGGAGGAAAGGGGTGTGAGAGAGAGAGATAGAGAGATAGAGAGTAGGGAGGAGGGTGTTAGGGGCCTGGGGGGAGAGACAAGGGTAGGTGGAGGGTGTGGGTGATTAGGGGTAGGGGGTGTTAGGGAGTTAGAGAGGGGGTGTTAGGGGTTGGGGGGTGTGTTACGAGGTTGGGGGGTGTTAGTGAGTTGGAGAGTGTCGTGTGGGTGATTAAGGGTAGGGGTGTTAGGGATTTTGAGAGGGGGTGTTAAGGGGTTAGGGAGTTGGAGAGGGGGTGTTAGGGGGTTGGGAAGGGGTGTTAGAGGCTAGATTTATGGAATAAAATATTAGTTACAAAATGCATATGTGTTTTCATTCTCTAAAATGCATATGCATTTTGTTCTCCTAGCCTTCGTGGCATCCCACTTGGATGCCTCAGACTTTCCCATTCCTATGTTTAATAAACGCGTATGTGTTGTTGAATTCTACAACAAGAACATGGTTTGCAAAACATCCTTTGCATCTAAAAGGTCCCTCATCTTTGTGCGAGGATCCGTTAAGTTTGTTGAATTTTGAATGGGATCTAAAATTCTACTTTTTGAATATGAAGTCCAATGAGGTTGGAAGTTGGAACCACTCTCAAACATCATGAAACAATTAATGGTAATGTTCAAAATTTAATTAAAATGATAGAAAATGAAAGATAAGGAGAATGTCACTTTTACTTTAAGAATTTAATATTACCGCCTTTAAAACAGGGGTACCCTATACAAAACCGTTCCCTAGGCGTCCCCAAAATAGGGGCATCCTGTTACATGGTACCAGTACCAGCACACCTTCAGCTGTGCCCCAGGGAGAGAGGGTCATTTTTCTGACCAGGAAGGGTGTTTTCCAACATTTTATGAGTGGAGGTTATGGCCAGGCCCTTTTGGTTCCTCTCCTGGGAGTACTATGGCTTAGTGGCATTGCTGACTGCCTCATGAAAGAGCTTGAAGCCTTGAGGTTGGTGTCCGGGGCTCCCAAGGGTGGGTCACTGGGTCACATGACCCCCCATCTGTTTTATCATTCCGGTGGCGTTTCTCTCAGCATTGAGGCTTATGTCTCTCTTCCAGGCCACCATCCACACCCTCCTGGTCCCTCTACACTGCAACGCCCTCTCTCCTTGGGCTCCTAGTCATGATGACGCCATCCTTGTGCCAGGCCTACATTGCTTGATATGGGGGGGGGGGCATTTAGGAATTTTCACTACTGTTGGGGTTAGATGGCGCATGAGGTTCCCCTACCCACTCCAACTTTTAGTTTGGAGTGATTTGCTCATTGTTATCTATTTTAGTCATTTTTGGGTAAACTTTGGGGAAAATGCCCCAAATTACCCACAAATTTGATTATTTTATGTTATAATTTTAAGTTGACATGTTTTAATTTTAAATTGACTTTTTAAAGCATGTAGGCTTTGTTATTTTGTAAAAAGTGAGCGCGAGATCATATAAATACAATCTCTTCTCTTCATTTTTGCACACAACTTATGGGATAAAATTCATTATCCTACTCTTTTACCCTAGAAAGGCCTTATGAAGTGATGTGCACCCCTTGGAGGGATGATTCTTTTTGCTCTTGAATGAAGTTGGATGCTTTCTTTGTCTTGCTAATGCTTTGTGGATGTTAGAATAGTTGGAATAAATCATGTTCAAGTAAGTCTTTTATATTTTTAAGGTTTGCTTGATGAATGGTAGGTAAATTTTGCATCTTGAATGATTGAATGGTAGTCCAAGGGCTACATTCTATCCTCATTGCATAGTAAAAACGCTCCCAAGAGGAGGTTTTTACAATGTTTGGCTTTGGAGCTCCAACTTTGCCCTAGTTTAGGCTCTTGCAACAAACCCTAAAGGTTGTTTCGAGAAGCCCTAACCTAGTAGCAAGGAGAATTACCTCCAAGAGGAAGGCTGGTCACCTTCCTTTAAGGTTAGGGTTTGGGGTAACATCCATTAAAACTCTAAGTTCGTCTATCTTTTACCTAATTTCACTTGCATTTTCATGTGTAATTTTGCATTTTCATGGTAAAATTAGGGATAGAATTAGGTCTGCAATTTTATGATAAAAACCCTAAAAATATATACATTTTTTTAAATTTTTTTCCAATTTTGGGCCTTCCCTAAAATTTCGGCCCTCTCTCCTACGAAATCGCGCTGCCGTACTTAGCCCTAAAAACCCTAGAGCAAAATTCTAGGAAGCCCTAAAATCTTTAAAAAAAAAAAATTCCTAAAAAAACCCTAAATATATATATATATATATTTTCAATTTTTGGCCTCCCATTATTGAACATTGATTGATGCTTATGAATGATATTACTTACATGCTTGAATACCATTGAATGTTCTACTTGCACATGTTCACTTGGTGTTATTGTATGTTGGCACATACACTCAATTGATGATCTACACATATGATAGTTGGCTAATCGTTCATGAATGACTTTATTGCCATTCATTGTGAATACACTAATGTCACATATTTGACATCTACAAAGTGCATGATTACATAGTATGTCTTCTTCATTCACATAAACATATTGATTAAGGCACTGGTCACTGACATGTTGTTTCGAAGACATAACATCTTATGTGTTTTTGTACATCATAAAGGGCTCTCCCCTTGGAGGTGTTATCACATTTATAGTAGTTGGGGCTACCATACATTATTTCAGATTCCAGTACATTTTTCAGTCAGTCCATTACATTGAGATGCTTGAGATGAGCATCTATTTTTGGATCACTCCTATGATTATGGGCAGCCAATATATTCCTTTGCCATGACTGGGTCTCAGGAAACTCAGATTTGATGACCGATGTAGCCATTTTGCCATACAGAGTAGTATGCCTTGCCCAGAGTTGCAGCAGCAGGTTCCCAACATACAGATGATGGTTAAGATGGTTTGCATAGGTATATGATCCAACATGTATTATCTTGTGGATTGGTTTATATTGCTTTTCTGGTTATTCTAGTAGCATGTTTAGGCATTTAGTATCATGATTTGGCGATCATATATATATATTGGACTTGGTTGGTATTATGTATTTATCTAGTGTCCTGCTCAGATGTTAGAGGTTCTTGTCTATACTCATTGGTTTCACCCTCCTAAGAGAATGGATGTGATCATTCCCACCATTATTTGGCTTGCTAGTGTTCGCATCATTTTCATTATCTCCATCCATCCGTTACCTTCAAGTTATTGTTTTACCTTGACTTACTACTTGACTTGTGACATGGAGGACTTCCCCCACTCTAGCCTCTTTGTTGGATGAGCTTCCCTGTTTACTCTGTGTCTCGGCTTTGAGTTGCCCAAGTTGTGTTGACTAGACCTGAAACAAATAGTACTACCATCATTACATGTATCTGGAAACTTTATTGTATATCTTAAACGAAAGCCCATTCTAGAATGTGTTTTTCAACACACGTGAATGAAAGGCATGTGAAATGTAAATCCAAGAATGTGTTTTTCAACACACATGGATAAAAAATCCTAATGAAATAAAATCCAAGAATGTGTTTTTCAACACACACGGACAAAGGCTATGGAAATGAATGAAAGGCCCAAAAAGTAGTGGTTAAATGTATGCTATATCTAATGATCTACTGGCCTTATACTGTAATGATTTATTCGTCATTAGCCTACGGGTTGTGATATGAGATGGAGCCTGGGACAACTATTTCTAAGTGTCCCCTAGAGTCTTGAGTTACGGTTGCCTGGCACCTGGTCATGGCGGCTCTAGAAAAGATCTTCACGGAGCTGTATCAGCTTGGATGTGAGTTGTAGACATCTGTCAAGGTTGAATAAGCACTTCCCAAACAACTTACCCATTTGTGAGACACTGCCATCCCTTGTGTTATTGCTTGTCCAACATATGCTTTAGTGTGTATCCCCTTTCCCGCTTCCAAAGTGTCACAGTGTTGAGTAAGTACAGTCATCCCTTAGCCTAGCCTTGCATTTATCCACCCTCACCCATCACTAGCAAATTGATCACAACCATGAAGTGAGTATAGTCTTGAGGTTTTAGTTTGAGCTACTATTATTATTATTGCAAATCCCGAATATCTTGTTTTAGATCGCTAGTGAATTGATTACTTTATTTTTATATTGCTATTGGAATGATTAATGAAGCATGCCTTAACCAAATGCACATGCAACACCTTGATGTTTATTGTTTGGATCATATTATGGGTCAGTTTGACTTGGTAAAACCCAGTTTGACCAAAGTCAACCACAAGACATGAGATGAGTTAGACCTTGGATGATAGCTATTGATGATTATGTGATCCATTATTGGTCACCAGATGGTTCCATGCAGCAGTTACAGGCTTAGATAATGATCTATGGTATTTTAATGATTTTGATCATTTGCAGATTATTATTATTTTTATCATGTCCAGGCATGGTGTTGATATTATATGATTATGCAGTCATCCATATGGTGTATGAGTATGCACCTTTAGTGCATTTGGGCTCTCTAAGTCCATTGGGACAGTCAGTTTTCAGTTTCGGGCAGCTTAAGTTAAGATTTCTCTCAGTTTATCATTACAGTGCAGATTTGCCATTAAAAATGGCCTGTCAGAACAATTCCATGATGTGATTGGTTCACCTATGGCGCTACAGAGGGGGTATGGGGTGTAGCGACTTGTTTTTACTATACTGCCATACTCTTGGACATGTTGGTGCACTCAGGTTTGGCCCTAGGTGAGCAGGTAGTGAGTTATGGGCATTTCTATCTTCTACAGGTGATTTACAGAGGCATAAAAATGGTAAAATTGGCTACAGAGAAATTCGATTTGGGCTACTGAGGCAAGAAAATGGCATGAGGATGATTTTGATGATGTGTGTGATGTATCCCACACATTCCACAGCAGTTGCATCAGTCAGTGGGGCCTACACACTTCTTGGGCTCATTTTATATGGTTTTATGGTGTCTTTGGAGGCACACGACTTTGCCACTTGGGCACATTATTGTACTTTATTAAGTCATCTTGTGTTATTGTGCCATGGGGACAAACTAGGGAGGATATATATTACCCCCTAGACCCACCATGATAGTTGATCCATTTACTTTATGTTGAGATCATCTCAACCGTAGATTATCACTTATGTATCTTTTAATCTTAGCCACTCATTAAAAAGGTGGTTAGGGTTTTGGTCTCTTCTATTTCTATTTAAAGGAGAGACCCTCTCATTGTAATTGACCTTTGGCTCTTAGGAATTTGAATAATAGAAGAAGTATTTGCAGATACATCCAGATCTTTCTTTGTTGTGATATTCTTAGATGTTGATTGGAAAGTCTATTGTCACCTAGCATTTGAGATTTTGTGGTGGATCCATACATTTTTTGGAAACAGTGTTTTGTCTACAGGAGGGCGACTTCACTTGGGCGTTTTTGTTGGGCATCCTCAACTTGCTTCACTTGGATTCGTTTATATCAGGGGGTTTTCATTAGCTTCATTGTGATCTATGATTTCATCTTGGTATGTCTTCTGTTGCATTAGTCATTTCTTTTTGATGCTTCGAATCTAACTTAGGTAGTTCATTGTGCAGGAAAGGAGGGCGCATCGGCTTCCTTGGGAAAATCGATTCTTATTGGACACTCGCTCAAAACACTTCAAATTGATCGGGAAGGCATAGATCATCATCATTAAGGTATCCGCAAGATTATCCGTGTAAGATCTACTTGTATATCAGTTATTTTTGGGGTCCAATCCATTGGCCACCTTCATTTAATTTCAAAACCCTCATTAAAATCCTTAGGAAAATTCTCTGGCTCAAACGACTTGGTTTACTGGCAAACCATTTTTGGGCATTCTTGCTTTGGCCAAACCCTAGGTGGGTTCTCCTAGACGTCATGGTTGGAGGACTCCACTGGGCCCAATTCCCAAGGCACTGATCTCCTAACCCTTACGCATTGTCCTGATTGGCTGGTTTTCCCGTCGTTTGTTCCCGATTTGAGAGCTTGTTTGGTTTAACACTGTCATATCCTTCTGTCAAGCCGTGCTAGAAAGCCCTAATTCTCAGATCCACTCTTTGGGACACTTTCCCTATTTTAAGGGTCACGTTTCCCAAGGCAACTGAATTTGATCATTTACACTAGCACCTGAATCCTGGAATCATCTTTAATTGTTGAATCACTGTGTTTAAACACTATCCATCAGATCCTATCTTTCTTAAGCCTCCACAGTGATTCTATTTCCTTAAATCTAGGGTTCCATACCTGTCACCTTACGTACCCTATCCTGATAGCTTGATTTGGTGATTTGGTTAGATCTCTCCTGTCAGGAGTAGATCAGGGTCTCCCCCTTTGTTATCTTTGGCTTTGATAGTATAAAGCGAAGGGTGCCTCGATTGGCATGACAACCAATCCTTTTGGGAATCGAGGCTCTCGTGGTTCACCTATTTGGTTGCCTATCGTCTCTACCATCCTGCATTGGAACTATCATTTGTGGTTGTTATCACCAATCTCGTAGTTGCCCCTAAAGATGGATCTAGAAGGATGGCAGAGGGAACAGGCAACTAAAGTGGTGAAACTAGAGAGCCTCGATCTCCAAGGGATTAGTTTTCACGCCAATTGAGGCACTCTTCACTTAAGTTATCAAAACCAAGATAACAAGGGGAAGACTCGGATCTACTCTTGATAGGAGAGATCAAACCAAATCACTAGATCAAATCAGATAAGATGAAGTACGTAGGGTGACAGGTATGGAACCCTAGAATTAAGGAAATGAGATCACTCTGGAGGCTTAGGGAAGACGTGACTTGATTATGAATGATTACACACAGTGATTCAAATGATTAAGTATGATTCTAGGATTCAAGTGCTAGTTTAAAATGGTCAAATTCAGTTGCCTTGGGAAATGTGACCCTTAAAACAGGGAAAGTGTCCCAAAGGCTGGATTCGAAGTTAGGGGCTTTCTAGGACAGCTTGTGAGACAGATCTGACAGTCTTAAAACCAACAAGCTCAACAAACAGGGTCAAACGATAGGTAAATAGTCACTCTCAAGAAAGTCGTGAGGGTTGAGAGAGGCTAGTGCCTTAGGCAATGGGCCTATGGAGTCCTCTAAGCATGACGTTTTGGAGAACCCACCTAGATAGTTGCAAAAGCCATAAAACCCATAAATGGTTATGCTGTAAACCAAATCGTTTGAGCCGTGGAATTTTCCAAAGGATTTTACTCAGTGTTTTAATTAAAATTGACAGATGGGTGGGATAGAAGAATTAAAATCTTACCTTACAAGCGTACCCGAGTCATGGAATAGTTTGCTATGATGCCGAGGATTGTTCCCGCAGAGATCAAATGAAAGATTGGAGAGTTTCCTTGCTTGTGCGAATTGCCCGGCTCCACCAAAGCGCCTTCCTCTTCCTGATAAACCGAGGACAACAAGATCAATCAGTATAATACAAGAATGGAAGAAATACAAGCAATGAACATGATAACAAAGAGTAAAAGGTACTAGGACAATGATACTCCCTTTAACTGACGAAGAGAAAGAGAAAATTGTAGGGAGGGTCTCCCCAACCAATGCGCCTTCCTCACCAAATCGCCTTCTTCACTTGTAGATCAAAACGTGGAGAGATATATGCAAAAGATCCTCAACAATACTCTCAGTGCAAAGGAAGAACAGTTTCAATCAACATCTATAGCACCCACATCCAAGAGACAAGAGTTTGCAAAATATTATTTGTATTCCAGAAACCAAGAGCCCAAAGTCCCTTTACAATGAGAAGCTCTCTCCTTTAAAGAGGATGGAGAGATACCAAAACCCTAACGACCTTTTGAATGGATGGCTAAGATTAAAAGATCAAAATGTTCTAATCAACGGTTGAGATGAGCTCAACATAAAGTACATGGATCAACTCAAAAATATACCATACACATGGACAAAATCGCCCTAGGAGAGGGGGTCCCACTCAATGTGACTAAATAACATGACAAACCCGCTCATGGTGGGTCTAGGGGGCATAATCTAACCTCCCTAGTGTGTCCCCATGGCACAATAACATTAAATGACTCAACCAAGCACCAAATCGTGCTCCTCTGGGAAAGTCGTGAGCCTCCAAAGGCTCTAGAAAACCTCAAAATGTGTCGGAGAAATGTGTGAGGGCCCCACTGACTGATACAGCTGATCTGGAGGTTGTGGGGGACATCAAATACATCATCAAAACAATTCCCATGCTGATTCCTTGCCTCAGTAGCCCAAATCGATTTCTTCAGTAGCCATTTTAACCATTTTTATGCCTCTGTAAATCCTCTGGAAAGTATAAAAACACCTGTAACTCTCTGCCTGGTCACCTAAGGCCAAATCTAACTGCACCAACATGTCTGGGAACATATCAATGTAGTAAAAACAAGTGGCTACACCCTATATCCCCTCTGTAGCGCCATAGGTGAACAAATCAACTCATGGAAATGCTCTGACAGGCCATTTTTAATGGCAAATATGCACCAGAATGATAAACTGAGGAAAATACCCACTGTAACTGCCCGAAACTGAAAACCAACTGTCTCAATGAACTCAGAGAGCCCAAATCTACTAAGAGTGTGTACTCATACACCATATGGATCTCTGCATGATCATATAATATCTCAATAATTCCCGAACAAATAAAAATTATAATATATGTTGCCAGATTTCTGTGGTGGTTAGTTTCAGATGATTTCGGAGAAACCATAGTAACCAGTTGACTAGGTCGACGTTTCGAATCCATATCAGGATCCATCATCAGGCCGCAATGTCAAATGTGAAGAGCATGATAACTAAGATATTAATATTAGAGACATGGAGATAGAAAGATAGGATATGGTCGGTTTATGTGGAGAAGCTAGGGTTTATTTGGTGAAGAAATTAGGGTTGCTAATTAGATGAGGAGTTGTCAGATAGTTTAATTAAAATTATTTTATTTATTTCAACTGGTTACTGTGGTTTCTTCGAAATCATTTGAAAAATAATAATAATCTGTAAATGATCAAATATGTCAAAATACCAAACCATCATCATAAACCTGTGATCAATGCATGGAACCATCTGGTGACATGTAATAGACCATATAACATCCATCTGCATCATCTAAGGTCTATCTCACCTCATGTCCTGTAAAAGTCAACATGACCCAAAAATGACCCAGGCTAACATCAAACTGTTGCAAGTGTTAGAAGGTTAAGACATGCTTTACAAATCATTCAAGTAGCAATATAACATATAGTAATCAATTCTTTGGCGATCTAAAACCAAATATTAAATGTTTTCAATATTATTATTATGACTCATACTAGACTTTCAAGACTATGCTCACTTTATATCTGTGATCATTTTGCTAGTGGTGGGTGAAGGCTAAAACTTATAAGGTTAGGCTAAAGGATGACTACTGACTTGACACTGTGACACTTTGGAAATGGAAAAGGGGATAGACACTCTAGCATATGCTGGACAAGCAGTAACAGAAGTGCTTATTCAACCTTGACAAATGCCTACAATTCACATCCAAGCTGATATAGCTTTGTGAGGATCTTTTCTAGAGCCTCCATGATTGGGTGCCCGACAAACCGTAACTTGAGACTCTAGGGGACACTTAGAATAAGCTGTCCCTTACTCCATCTCACATGATAACTCGCAAGCTAGTGATGAATAAATCAATACAAGTGAGGCCAACAATCATTAGATATAGCATTTGTTAAACCATTGCTTTTTAGGCCTTTGGTACATTTCCATAGCCTTGATCCATGTGTGTTAAGAAACACATTCTTGGATTTACATTTATTAGGCTTTCACATTTCACATTTAACTTTCAGAGCCAATTTCATTAGGCTTGCCTTTCATTCATGTGTGTTCAGAAACACGATTCCACGAACGGGCTTTCATAGAGATAGACATTTCATTTTCATACACATTGTACTGATGGTAGCACTATCTGTTTCAGGTCTAGCCAACACAACTTAGGCAACTCAAAGCCGAGACACAATACAATAGGGAAGCTCATCCAACAAAGAGGCTATAGTGGGGGAAGGTCCTCCATGTCACTAGTCAAGTAGAAAGTCAGGGTAATAACAATAACCGGAAGGTAATGGATGGGTGGAGAAAGTGGATACTGAGACCAACTCTAGCAGGCCAAAAGATGATGGAATGATCACTTCTATTCTCCCTAAGGAGGGTAAAACCCATGAGTAAAACCAAGAACTTCTAAGTCTGAGCAGGGACATATATATATAAATAATACAACCAGGTCCAAATATCTATATGATCGCCAGATCATGACACTAAGTGCTAAGACATGCCACAAGAATGAGTATAAAAGCAATAATAACCATAACACATGATAATACATGCTGGGTCATATACTTGTGCATAAACAATCTGAACCATCATCTGTCCACTGAGAACCTGCTACTGCAACTCTGGGCAATACATACTGCTCTGTAAATGGCTAAATGGATACATCAGTCATCAAATCTGAGTTTCCTGAGACTCAGTTATGGCATAGGAATATACTGCTGTCCATAATCATAAAAGTAATCCAATATAGATGCTTATCTCAGCATCTCAATGTAAGGGAACTGGCTGAAAAATGTACTGGAATTTGGAATAAAACATATGGTAGCTCGGCTACTATATATGTGATAACAGGGGCAACTACAAGTTTGGTGATAGCAATTTGGCGCCGTTGCCGGGGAGGTAGAGGCTTACCTTCGGTGTCTGCGAGTGTCCGTGCGTTATCCTATATCTTATCGCATCCGGTATTTTTGTTTGGTGATTGCATTTTCCAATTTTCATAATTATTCTAATCACCATCTTGATTCACTCATCTCACCTCTCCCACGACATTTATCATTTCGGTGAATTGCTTGTGTGATTCAGCTGGCGACTCCACCCCGCGACTCTACTGAGGACTGAACCCAACGCATAAATCTTAAGTTCTTAGAATGTCCCAACAAATTTTGAAGGAATCCCTGCAACTTATACTCAGAACCGAAGACACATTAAAGAGAACTCATCCAATTTCTTTTGGAAGATTTCTAACCCTAACCCTTCACCGAGTCATCTTTTAGGATCTCCTTCATCTTCATCTAGTCCAATGGCCGGTACAAACACTGGTGGAAACCAGAACAATCCTCCGTAGAATCCTAAAATTTTTGGAAGAAAGGCTAATCCATCTCCTTTAGATTTTTCCCAAATCCAGGGAGCCCCCCATGACATGCCAGAAAAGTACTTTGAGAAAGTTCCCAAGTTTGATGGAGTGTCTACTATAACCATAGAAGATCATGTTGACAAAGTCTGGGAACACATGGAAGCATATGAAGCATCTGATGAAGATGTCTTCATGAGGGGCCTCCTGGCATCTTTAGAAGGAGACGCCCGGAAGTGGTTTGATAGATTGCCTGCTTCGTCAATAGATGGGTATGATAATTTTGTCACAAAGCTTAATAGTGAGTGGTCACGTAAGTTAGATGGGAAATTTCTCTTGCATCAATTGTTTGATATCAAGAAGAAAGAGAACGAAACAATCCATGAATTTAACCTTAGATTTGATTAGATTGTAGCAAATATCCCTGAAGAGATTAAACCTAAAGACCAAGCAATCGTCATTCATTATCTAAATGCTTTTGAAGGATGGCTTGTTTATCATTTAAAGGATAAAAATCGAAATGACTTGAAGACCGCTCAATTAAATGCCAACACTGCTGAGTCGAATGCAACATCTATGGGGAAACAAAATTTCTTTGATCAATATTCCCCGTCCACTTCTAGGTCTGATCCTAGACTCCGAAAACCCAAGGAGCCTGTGAATGAGCCTAAGGACACAAAGGACATGTTAGAGACCATGCAAAAAATGATGAGACAATTAACTGTCCTAACTAAAAATGTCGCAAGTTTCTAGGACCCTGAGCGATATAGAAACCCTTATGGCCCCAAACCTTATTGGAACAACAATAGAAGGCATGAGGGAGATAATAGTAGAAGGCGTCCTGAGTATCCAAAAAACTTTGAGAAAAAGAATGTGAATTGGTGTGACGAAGTAGAAGAAGAACCTTTGGACACCAATTGCCTTGATGACCAACCCGAAAACATCAATTTAGTAGGAGATCTATCTTATGATGATGATTTCGGAAGAATTCTCCTAGAAGAAGAATGGGAGCAAGAAGAATTAATTGAAGAACAAAGCTCCTCATGCTGTGCAATAAATTTCCCTGAACCAAAGAATCAACCCAAAATTCAAATTTATAAAAGAAGAAATGTTGATTCCCAGCCTCCTTCTTTCGTAGACAAACACAATGAAAATAAAGAAGATAAAAGGGAGGAAGAAGAAATTGCTTCGTGTGATTATAATTTGAACATTGATATTAAGAAAGAGTTGGGCAAAATCATGTGTAATATCCCTGTAACTGAATTAATGAAAGTTCCTTCAGTTAGAAGCCAAGTAGAAGAATTCTTTGGAGGCATTAACCAAAAGAAGACTCCTAAGATTGCTTTAGAATCCTGTCATATCCAGAGTCTTAGTGGAACAGAGGTTAGAAAAGTTGTGAAAGATCCACCCATTAACATCCACTCGGCTATTTATGAGAGAAAGAATGGTGGTCACCCTCCTTTTTACCTTACCTTGCACATTCAGAATATGTTCCTGCACAATTGTATGTTAGATTCTGGAGCCGCCATGAATGTCATGCCTTTGCATGTTATGAAGGAAATGGGTTTGGAAGTGACTAGACCTTATGGGAATGTTTGTGGCATTGATTCAAGACGTGTACAGTCCTATGGTTTGATAAAAAACTTGAGGGCTGATCTTTTTGCATGTTCACACATTTCAACCATGATGGATGTTGTTGTTATAGATTTGCCCCCAGCATATGGAATGCTCTTATCTAGGAAGTGGGCGGCTGGTTTAGGTGGATATCTCATGATGGATTTATCATATATTTGTGTTCATGATTCAGTTGGTGCCCTAATCAGAATTAATAGAGAACCATGTATTGACAAACATTTGGAAACTTTTGAAGAAGGGATAAAAAACACTTATGGGGATGAACTTTTAAATAATGGCAAGGATAATATGATTAAGAATGATGATGAAATTTGGGAACTGCCTCAGTCAGAAAGTATATTTATGGTAATGGGAGATATTGATTCTTCTTCTGAAGAAGAGCACATAGCTGAATTGGCTAGGAGAATAAATTTGGAAATGCTTAGAAATGAGTTTTCGGAAGAATTAGATGAATTGAGAAGAAATGAAAACCAACTTCAAGGTCATGAGTCCAATAATGAAATAAGTCAAGAACAAGACAATGAAAATCTAACACCTGAAGTTGTAGATGATTTGGAAGATATAAGAAGTGGTGAACGTATTCCAAGAACAGTTAGGGAATTTAATGCTCTTTATGACCATAATCTAGTCAGACAAGAGCAAGGCGTGGAACCCATTCTCCCTTGGACAAACCATAACGAAGGAACACATCCCTCTCCTATTTTGGAAAGTGATGATGAAGTAAACGAATCCCATTATTCTGATGTTCTTGATCATTTGTCTCATTTGTCCTTGGAAGATGGTGTTTTGATGCAAATTCATGACAACTCTATGAGTTGGTAGGAAGATGCCTTAATTAATGATGCCCCCGAAGGAGATCTTGCTTTAAACAATCTCGCTATTTTTCAAGAATCTCCTTCTCACAATCAAAACAATTTTCTATCTGCATATCCTGACATCCCTAGATTTTTGCTGCCACCTGAGGTGCCTAATCATCAAAATCATGATCCTTCTCACATTCCTATTTCTTCGAATTCTCACTTAGAAGCATTGTCCACTGGGTTGGAAAGTATGAGTATTCCAGTTCCTACAGGGGAAGGCTCTAGTCATTCCACTGTTATATCACATATGCTTCATTCCTTGGAGGAACATAGAGATTTCTGGACTGTTGGGGAAACTGTAAAGCATGTGGCTTCTTCCCAAGAGGAAGAGCCTAGTATAAATGTTCAAGAGACGAGAAGAGAAATTAGAGAAGTTCTAATTGGTAGTGTAGCCATTCCCATCGATGGTGGTCCACCCAGATTTAGTGTAGTTCCTTCCAGAAGGAACTCAAGAATTGTCACCCCGCAACCGCAAAACCTTGCTGAGATCCATCCAATTCCTATACGTAATATTGAAGTTATTCCTGAATCTGTAAATAGGAATAGATTTCCTACTGGAATTCAAGTCATCATCTCGAATCACTTGTTATATATCAGATCTGGACAGGTTGATGACATTTGGGTTGGACCTTTCACAGTAGAGCGATGTATTGGAGATATGTGTTTTCTTGCTACTGGTAATGGACGACGAATTTTGCTTTCTATCAATTAGAGGGAGTTAATGGATTACATCCCTGACCTCACTTAGTCTTGGACTTCTTGCTTGCCTGGTAGGTTAGTGTAGGTAGGAACTGAATAAGTTCTCTTGAGTAGTAGTTTAGTTTTTCAGCCATTGAGTTTGGCACCTTTATCTTTCCCTAAGCTCGCCTTTTGAAGCTCATAGTTAGTCCTGAGTACTTGTCATTTTCTTTTTCCTGCAAAATAGTAAAACTTGAAGTGATGTTAGTAGATAAGTCTTTACTTTTTGCATTTGATTTTCAGTGCTGTTTTATTTTGAAATTTATGTATATACATGCATTGTTCTGACGACCGGTCTGCGAGTTTGGTATAGCTCTCGACATTTTTCAGATAGCAGGTACTTTTTGTAGATGATGCAGAGCTAGAGTGCATTGATCAAGGATACGAGTAGCAGAGTGATGAGGACCAGAGATTTTGAGGTTCTCAAGCGCTCTATTCAGCAGAGCACTTGTCCCAGTTGGAGCCAGATGTTATCACATTTATAGTAGCTGGGGCTACCATACATTATTCCAGATTCCAGTACATTTTTCAGCTAGTCCTTTACACTGAGATTCTTGAGATGAACATCTATTTTTGGATCACTCCTATGATTATGAGCAGCTAGTATATTCCCTTGCCATGACTGAGTCTCAGGAAACTTAGATTTGATGACCGATGTAGCCATTTTGCCATATAGAGTAGTATGCCTTGCCCAGAGTTGTAGCAGCAGGTTCCCAATAGACAGATTATGGTTTAAATGGTTTGCACAGGTATATGATCCAGCATGTATTATCTTGTGTATTGGTTTATATTGCTTTTCTGGTTATTCTAGTAGCATGTTTAGGCATTTAGTATCATGATTTGGTGATCATATATATATATATATTGGACTTGGTTGGTATTATGTATTTATCTAGTGTCCTGCTCAGATGTTAGAGGTTCTTGTCTATACTCATTGGTTTCACCCTCCTAGGAGAATGGATGTGATCATTCCCACCATTATTTGGCTTGCTAGTGTTGGCATCATTTTCACTATCTCCATCCATCCGTTACCTTCCAATTATTGTTTTACCTTGACTTACTACTTGACTTGTGACATGGAGGACTTTCCCCCACTCTAGCCTCTTTGTTGGATGAGCTTCCCTGTTTACTCTGTGTCTCGGCTCTGAGTTGCCTAAGTTGTGTTGGCTAGACCTGAAACAAATAGTACTACCATCATTACATGTATCTAGAAACTTTATTGTATATCTTAAATGAAAGCCCATTCTAGAATGTGTTTTTCAACACACGTGAATGAAAGGCATGTGAAATGTAAATCCAAGAATGTGTTTTTCAACACACATGGATCAAAAAGCCTAATGAAATAAAATCCAAGAATGTGTTTTTCAACACACAAGGACAAAGGCTATGGAAATGAATGAAAGGCCCAAAAAGCAGTGGTTAAATGTATGCTATATCTAATGATCTACTGGCCTTATACTGTAATGATTTATTCCTCATTAACCTGTGGGTTGTGATATGAGATGGAGCCTGGGACAACTATTTCTAAGTGTCCCCTAGAGTCTTGAGTTATGGTTGCTTGGCACCTGGTCATGGCGGCTCTAGAAAAGATCCTCACAGAGCTGTATCAGCTTGGATGTGAGTTGTAGACATCTGTCAAGGTTGGATAAGCACTTCCCAAACAACTTACCCATTTGTGAGACACTGCCATCCCCTGTGTTATTGCTTGTCCAACATATGCTTTAGTGTGTATCCCCTTTCCCACTTCCAAAGTGTCACAATGTTGAGTAAGTACAATCATCCCTTAGCATAGCCTTGCATTTATCCACCCTCACCCATCACTAGCAAATTGATCATAGCCATGAAGTGAGTATAGTCTTGAGGTTCTAGTTTGAGCTACTATTATTATTATTGAAAATCCTGAATATCTTATTTTAGATCGCCAGTGAATGGATTACTTTATGTTTATATTTCTATTGGAATGATTAATGAAGCATGCCTTAACCAAATGCACATGCATCACCTTGATGTTTATTGTTTGGATCATATTATGGGTCAGTTTGACCAAAGTCAACCACAGGACATGAGATGAGTTAGACCCTGGATGATATCTATTGATGATTATGTGATATATTATTGGTCACCAGATGGTTCCATGCAGCAGTTACAGGCTTAGATAATGATCTATGGTATTTTAATGATTTTGATCATATTATTATTTTGATCATGTCCAGGCATGGTGTTGATATTATATGATTATGCAGTCATCCATATGGTGTATGAGTATGCACCTTTAGTGCATTTGGGCTCTTTGAGTCCATTGGGACAGTCAGTTTTAAGTTCCGGGCAACTTTAGTTAAGATTTCTCTCAGTTTATCATTACAGTGCAGATTTGCCATTAAAAATGGCCTATCAGAGCAGTTCCATGATGTGATTGGTTCACCTATGGCGCTACAAATGGAGTATGGGGTGTAGCCACTTGCTTTTACTATATTCCCATATTCCCGAACATGTTGGTGCAGTCAATTTTGGCCCCAGGTGAGCAGGTAGTGAGTTATGGGCATTTCTATCTTCTATAGGTGATTTACAGAGGCATAAAAATGGTAAAATTGGTTACAGAGGAATTTGATTTGGGCTACTGAGGCAAGGAAATGGCATGAGGATGATTTTGATGACGTGTGTGATGTATCCCACACCTTCCACAGTAGTTGCATCAGTTAGTGGGGCCTACACACTTCCCAGGCTCATTTTATATGGTTTTATCTTTTATGGTGTCTTTGGAGGCACACGACTTTGCCACTTGGGCACATTATTGTACTTTATTGAGTCATCTTGTGTTATTGTGCCATGGGGACACACTAGGGAGGATATATATTACCCCCTAGACCCACCATGAGCGTTATGTCATGTTTTCCTAGTCACTTGGAGTGGGACGTTCCCCAAGGGCGATTTTGTCCATGGTGTCTTGTTATATTTTTGAGTTGGTCCATGTACTTTATGTTGAGCTCATCTCAACCATTGATTATCACTTATGTATCTTTTAATCTTAACCACTCATTAAAAAGGTGGTTAGGGTTTTGGTCTCTTCTATTTCTATTTAAAGGAGAGACCCTCTCTTTGTAATTGACCTTTGGCTCTTGGAATTTGAATAATAGAAGAATTATATGCAGACACATCCGGATCTTTCTTTGTTGTGATATTCTTAGATGCTGATTGGAAAGTCTATTGTCACCTAGCATTTGAGATTTTGTGGTGGATCCATACATTTTTTGGAAACGGTGTTTTGTCTACAGGAGGGCGACTTCACTTGGGCGTTTTTGCTGGGCATCCTCAACTTGCTTCTCTTGGATTCGTTTATATTAGGGGGTTTCATTAGCTTCATTGTGATCTATGATTTCATCTTGGTATGTCTTCTGTTGCATTAGTCATTTCTTTTTGATGCTTCGAATCTAACTTAGGTAGTTCGTTGTGCAGGAAGGGAGGGCGCATTGGCTTCCTTGGGCAAATCGATTCTCATTGGACACTTGCTCAAAACACCTCAAATTGACTGGGAAGGCAGAGATCATCATCATCAAGGTATCCGCAAGATTATCCGGGTAAGATCTACTTGTATTTCAGTTATTCTTGGGTTCCAATCCATTGGCCATCTTCATTTAATTTCGAAACCCTCATTAAAATCCTTAGGAAAATTCTCTGGCTCAAACGACTTGGTTTACTGGCAAACCATTTTTGGGTATTCTTGCTTTGGCCAAACCCTAGGTGGGTTCGCCTAGACGTCATGGTTGGAGGACTCCACTGGGCCCAATTCCTAAGGCACTGATCTCCTAACCCTTGCATTCCCCTGATTGGCTGGTTTTCCTGTCATTTGTTCTCGGTTTGAGAGCTTGTTTGGTTTAACACTGTCATATCCTTCTGTTAAGCCGTGCTAGAAAGCCTTAATTCTTAGATCCACTCTTTGGGACACTTTCCCTATTTTAAGGGTCACGTTTCCTAAGGAAGCTGAATTTGATCATTTATACTAGCACATGAATCCTGGAATCATCTTTTATTGTTGAATCACCGTGTTTAAACACTATCCATCAGATCCTATCTTTCTTAAGCCTCCACAGTGATTCTATTTCCTTAAATCTAGGGTTCCATACCTGTCACCTTACGTACCCTATCCTGATAGCTTGATCTGGTGATTTGGTTAGATCTCTCCTGTCGGGAGTAGATCAGGGTCTCCCCCTTTGTTATCTTTGGCTTTGATAGCATAAAGCGAAGGGTGCCTCTATTGGCGTGACAACCAATCCTTTTGGGAATCGAGGCTCTCGTGGTTCAGCTCTTTGGTTGCCTATCCCCTCTACCATACTGCATTGGTTCTATCACTTGGGGCAACTACAAGTTTGGTGATAACAAGAGGTTCCGACTCTCCGAAGAAGTTGGAGAAGTGACTAAGGTGACAGTGTTCAGTTTCTCTTGCATTTGTTCATCGGATACTAGCCCTATTAGTTCATTCGGTAACACACCCCATACAAAACTGGTCCCTGTGCGTCCCCAGGTGTCCCCAAAATAAGGTTACCCTGTAGAAAACTGGTCCTTAGGCTTCCCCAGGCGCCCCCGAAACAGGTGTACCCCATCCCCTCTGCAATCAATGTCCCTTGAATCCATGACAAATGTTTCAGATACTTTGGCCAAGTTTTATGTACGAGTACGACAAGGTACGTGGGTACGGGTATCCGGTATGTGTACGCATACCCTACCCCTGGATACGTGCACCCATGCTACTTAAATTAATGAATGAATGCATTTGTTGCCTATTTGTAGGATATATGTCTTATCATTTACAACGCAATTGCAAAATTGAATAGTTGGAGGCTAGATGATTATAATGGAAAATATATTGTATTATGTATTCTTAAGGTGATAATATAACAATGAGTTAGATATTGACTTTGTAGTAATTATTAATTAATCAATAATTGGGTAAGTTGCAAGTATTTTATTGCATAATTATTATTTAATTAATGTAACTTTTGTCTATTTGTAGGATTTATGTGTTATCATACAATGAGTTAGATATTAATTTTGGGTAAATCCTATTTGTAGAATTTATGTGGTAGCATTTACAACATGATTCCAAATTTGAATAGTTGGTGGGTGGACAATTATAATGCAAAATATATTGGATTATGTATTGTTAAGTTAATATTAGAAGAACAAGTTAGATATTAGTTTTGTAATAATTGCAAATTAATCAATAATTGGGTAAATTGCAAATATTTTATTTTATTAGTAATCAACGAGTGCAACTTTTGCTTATTTGTAGAATTTATGTGCTATCATTACAACATGATTCCAAATTGGAATAGTTGGCCTTGGATGATTATAATGGAAAATATATTGGATTATATATTGTTAAGTTAATAATAGAACAATGAGTTGGATATTAGTTTTGAGTAAATAACTATTTTACTTCATAATTAATTAATGAATGTAACTTTTGTCTATTTGTAGGATTTATGTATTGTTTACAAAAGAATTAAAATAGTTGACTATTATAATGAAAACTATATTGGATTATGTATTGTTAAGTTAATAATATACCAATGAGTTAGATAATTGCAGATTTATCAATAATTGGGTAAATTGCTACGTACAATTACGTAAAGGAAAGATATATGCATGGCTTACACATTCATCTATGATATATTAATAGTTGGAGATTTGTGTTATGATCTAATATCCCTCTAATTTGATCCAATATCCTCTAATTTGAAATCTATGCATTGGGAAATGCAATATGATTTAAAGTTTTAATAGTATTGTTAAAATGCATTGATTTAGTGATATTACTTATTGTATTATGACATTCATTGCATTGATTTCAAGAATGTTCTTTTTTAGTATTGTTGACATGCATTGCTTACACTATTGATCTATGTAATTAGATGGAGATTTAGTTGTGATCTAACATCTCTATAATTTGAAATCCGTGCATTGGGAAAAACAATATATGATTTAATAGTATTGTTAAGATGCATTGATTTGAGTGATATTACATTTTGTATTGTATCATTCAATTAAATAGTTGAAAATCTAATTCAGTTACTGTTTTGACTATAAATTGGCATCTAATATTATAATGTGATAACTTAATAGTAATTGCAAATCAATCAATAATTGGATAAGTTGCTAGTATTTTACTTCATAATTAATTAATTAATTAATTAATGTAACTTTTGTCTTTTTTAGGATTTATGTGTTACTAGCATAGATCCATCTTAACTTTGGCTCTATCAAGCGCCGAGAGGGATCAAACCTTTTAAACCCATTTTAGAGTCTTAAACTTGAGGAAAGGTTTGCACCTAAAGGGATTTGATCCCTCTCGGCGCTTGGTAGAGCCAAAGTTAAGATGGATCTATGCTGGTAAACTTAAATCACTTGGCTTTTTGTTTCTTCCATCCATTAAAACATGTTATGACATTGCTTGGAATACTTCAGGGAGTTGAATTTTATGCCATAAATACAGATGCTCAAGCTCTGCTACAGTCAGCTGCAGATGAACGTATTCAAATTGGAGAGCAGCTGACTCGTGGACTAGGTAGGGTACTTGCTTCTTGTCATCTGCTTTTGCAATTTATTTAAAGTTTTAGTTGAGCCATTTACACTTGTGCGATGGTCTCATCAAACTCCTTTAGTGACTTGATTTATTTTAAATAGACAAGAAGAAAAAGTTAAGCCATTATGGATCTATAGTAACTTGGTAAGCATTATTTGTATGTTTGGCCAATGCAAAATTTGTATGAATATCATCCCTGGTAGGTGATAACAACTTCTTTGTTCAGAGCTGCAGGTACAGGGGGGAATCCAGAACTTGGGGAACATGCTGCGGAAGAATCAAAAGATGCTATTGGTAGAATTCTTGCAGAGTCTGATCTTGTATTTATTGCAGCTGGAATGGGAGGAGGTACTGGGTCTGGTGCAGCTCCAGTTGTTGCTAGATTATCAAAAGAAGCAGGCTATTTGACTGTTGGTGTAGTTACTTACCCTTTCAGTTTTGAGGGTCGCAGAAGAGCTGTACAGGTGGATAAATGGGTTGTTCATGCCTAAGCTTATTGCTATATTGAAGATGTTTATAGCATTATCAAATACATAATCATTTTTTTGAAAATCCTCTAGAATAGTTAAATTTGTTACTATTATGTTGTAGAATGTTATAGATGATGAAAGTTTGAAATACTAAAAGGCCCAAGGTATTTCCTCATTGATTGTATCACGCAACAGGCTTTGGAAGCAATTGAGAAACTGCAAGCACGTGTGGACACACTGATTGTCATCCCTAATGACAGGTTACTGGATGTTGCGACTAAGCAAACTCCTCTGCAAGATGCTTTTCTTCTTGCTGATGATGTACTGCGTCAAGGTGTTCAAGGAATCTCTGACATTATCACAGTAAGCAGGAAACTGAGATATCTGGTCAAATTTTTTTGGATTTTATCCAAAATGCATGTCTTCATTTTTTTGTCAGCGATGTGAGCAGGAAATATGTTAATGCCATTGAAATGGAAATGCAGATTCCTGGTTTGGTGAATGTGGACTTTGCAGATGTGAAAGCTATTATGAAGAATTCAGGGACAGCCATGCTTGGGGTGGGAATGTCATCTGGTAAAAATCGTGCAGAGGAAGCAGCTCAACAAGCCACCTCAGCTCCTTTGATAGAAAGATCAATTGAGCGTGCCACTGGGATTGTGTATAATATAACTGGAGGAAAGGACATGACATTGCAAGAAGTAAACAGAGTGTCACAAGTATGACATTTGACACAGTTCTTAATTGTTTTATCCATTTTTGAAAGACAATTCAATATTTTAATTCTGCATATAAATGTGATGGTATTTTAGCATTTTTTAGATCTGAATTGACACAGATAATCTATGCCTCATCTATGTAAAATTTGCAATAAACTTTGGCATCCCCTGGATACATACAGAATTCTGGTATTCCGATCCTACTACCATGGGAATCTGGTCGGAAAGGTTGATAGATCAATGCATATTCCCATGAGATAGTAATAAAAATCTATATCACTACAAAATCATGATTATTCTGAATTTTTGATAACTGCCATGCAATGTGGAAGATGAACAGGAATTCTAATATAATTAAATTATGTGTTAACTGTTAACCATTAATTAATATATTCATTTATGGGTCAGGGGTCACCAATTCGTGAGAGAAGAGTTGCAACTCTTGTGCTCCATTGTATTTATACAAGTGCTACTCTTTGCAATGGAATTATCAAATAATAATAAATTAATAATATATATATTTATTTAAATTGCTTGCTATTGGTATCAGAGCGTATTCGATTTGCGTCTAGATTGCATTCCAGCTGTGCGGAAGATCTGTCGTGAAGTCTGTGTGTAAAACTGTCCTGCGAACTCAGAGCTGTCCAGCGAGAAGGATCGACTGCCTGACAGCCACATCGCCCCAATCCGACCCTGTACCCACGCGTGGAAGCTGAATGTAGGGTTTTCGTTGCCCTCCAATCCGCATTGAGTTAATCTGGTTATTGTGGTGTTGCGTGAGGTAATTCCACATCCAGCCAAATCTGCAAGTTGTGCATGGAGTGTTTTTCTCTCTGCAAACGGGAAATCATAGCGGGAGCTTCTTTTACTACATCTACGGAAGTGTTCCTCTCTTCATCGAGCTTGTACTGCAGTTGCTCATCTGCTTGATGTTGCCTCCAAAGGGCATTCCTCAATGCATTAATATTACAAGTCTCTGAATTAATGGCCTCCTAAACCACCATTCTCATTTCAGCTCATCCTCCCCCATCTTGCGAATTTGTTTCATCTGCAAACTTTTGCTTCACCCTACTTCGCGATCTGCATTCATCATAACCTTCTTCATCCATCACCTTGCTCTGGCCGCAATCACTTACTGCACTAACCCTTCTTTGAATTCAAATTTACCAAGCACATCCCCTCCTCCTGCCCAGTCCCAATGCATCTCTTCATTCTTGCGTTGACTAAAAGCAATTTGCTCCTTTGACCAAATCATTATTGCCACCGACTCGATTAAAATCCTTAAATTATGAGGAGCACAGAAAATTCAAGGAAGACCCAGGCCACAGGGTCTGTCAAGTTTCAACTCAAAGACAAATGAATCATTAAAAAAAATTGGAGGCCGATGTGGACACTGTTGTCCGCCAATATGCACACCAGCAGCGGAAATCTTTCGAAAGCTGTCTCTTCACTACAAGTGAGAGAGGTGTGGCCTTGGGGGCAAGCAATGAGCCAGGTACTGTCACCTGAATCTCAGCTCCTCCGTTTAGGCAAACTCCTAACGAAGCCAAGGGGGGTATTCCCTAAAAGAGAGTTTCACTAAGGCTCTTGTATTTATAGTGTTTTTAGATGTTGTGATGCGGATGGGTGTTGTTTAGGAGTTTTTTTGAGATGAGAGACAATATAAATTTAAAATAAAGAACAAGATAGCGCAATCCACGTTGCAAATACAAGATGAAAGATACACTTGGGCAATAAATAAATCACTTCACGTAAATATAGCAAATACTCCAATGTTGATACTTAAGAAAGCAAAATATAAAATGAAGGACTAGTGCCTTATGGAGTCAAAAAATTAAATGTGAATGTGAAAACTTGATACAAGTGTTTGAATTGGAAAGTTTGTGAGAACGTTGTGCAGCTTATCTTGGTAAATTCAAAGTTTTAATTGTCTTGATTATTAGGGCTAAAACCAAGGATGTTCAAAGAGTGTCCGGAAAGTAGTTTTAAGCAGCTCCTTTAAGAGACCTGTCGGGGCCTGTCTGGAATCACGGCGAGGCGCGCAATGCTAACCAGCCACCGTGTCGCAGATTGGGCGGTCCGGCGCCTCCCCTGAGAACTGATTAAAATACTTTATGACAACGCCGGTTCGTTGGTTATGGGGGTGAAAGTTTTAATTAGATTTTCACTTGTAAATTAACAAGTCTTCCACCTTTCTGAGTACTAGCCCAACCGTTTCCGGTTGGCAGAGCATACGGGTGTAGGACAGAAACCAAGATAAATTAATTAAGGGGTGTATGAGTGGAAAATTTTATTATTAGAGAACCTTGTTCAACTCTCCGACAGAGAGCGCTCTTGACTCGATCTTATGACCAAAGTTCAAGAGACTTGCTAAGCTTAAAATGCCTAATGCAGGGATAATGCAAAACTAAAATGCCCTTCGACAGAGGGTGCTCTTGACTTGGATTTGGCCAAGTTCAAGAGACTTTGGTTTATTTTAAGGAAAGAGAAAGCAGTTGTGTTGTAAAAGCAATAAATCAACTTTGAAAGATAAATTCACTTAATGAGCTTGAAAGATATGAATTAATGCTTAACAAAAACTACTTTGCCAAATAAAACAAAACTAAGCTCAAACTAGTGTTCTACTTCACAAGATTTAAACTAATAGGTGGGATTGATCTCCGAACAAGATCAACCACTAGAACCGCCTGCACTTGAGAACCTCCAGCTAGCTGAAAGCTCTGCTAAGGAAACCGACGGGGAAGGAAGAGTAACCACAAATTATGTGGTCCTGCCCTTGAGACAAAATCTCAAGGATACAACTTCCGGTCGAAGGCTTTGGAAGAGAGACAAGATAATAATAAATGCAAAAAATAAAACTAAACTACCCAAGAGTCTCTTTCAGGTCAAAGACCCTACTCGGGAGAGCATGGGGGTAAGCAAATATGGAAGATGACTTAAAATAACTTATTGAAATAAAACTAAACTAAGAGCATATGAAAAGATCTAAACTAAGCCAATCCACAAAACCCAACACTCTTCCCCAAATGGGGAAGAAGACCAAAAAGTGGAGGCCTCCTCCGCTTGAAACTTTTATTAAATGATTACAAATGCCTTGGGTTTAAAACCTTGCAAGGTCTTTTGAGAGATAAATCTTGAATGAAAAAGATGAAAACTCTTATGAGTTTGTACAAAGGATAGTGGTTTATTTCAGATGACATTCATGGTTTGCACTTCTCCTTGGTTCAAAATTCACTTGAGCTTCTCTTTGGCTCCTTCTTGGATATTGCTTCTTGAAAGCTTTTCAATTTCTCTTCTCTTTCAAAACACCTACACAAGTCTCAAAACAACTCAACAATGCACCCATTAATCATTAGAAAAATAAAACAAACTTGAAACTAGTTAAGTCTAGATTTAAAAATTTAACTCTAAAATGTGAAATGCATGAGATTTTGACATAAAACCTTAACTATGATGAAACAGACCAGCGAACAACAAACTCTTGAAAAGTGCTAGAAAAGAGATCTAAAGTATAAAAAATTGAAATATTTTTGTGCAAAATTTCTATCTTTTGAAAGCAAACATAAACTTGAACTAATGCAAGCTATACTAAGACAACGAGAGAGGTCTAGAATGCTCCTAAAGTTAATCTTTTCAATGCATGCCAATGCTTAAGATGTAACAAACTAAGATCTAACCTATCAAAGAAATTACTCTAACAAATACTAACTTAATCAATTCGTTTTTGATCTTTTGGGATAATTTAGGGCTCTTTTTGGAGAAAACGAGGGGGAGAGATGGAAGCTAGAAGATGGGGAACGAGAGGATAAAAGAGGGAAAGACGAAAGGTGGAAGGGAAGGTAAATCAAGAGCTAGATGGAGAGGGGAAGGCAAAGAGACTAGAGCCAAAACGAAAGGGAAGAAAGAGGGGTAACTATGGCCAAGCAAAAATAAGGAGGAGGGTTTTAAGAGGCAAGGGCTAGCAAACCAATGAGAAAAGGGAAACAAGGAGCAAATAAGAGGGGTTTGAAGAAAGAACCCTTTTGTAACCAAGTTTGAAAGATGAAAACTTTGTTGATGGAAGAGGAAACCCTCTCTGCTTTGATGCCAATCTTAAGATCTTGCTCCTTGGAAGTATCCTGCAAACACACTATTAGTTAAGGTTTTTGTTGGTGGAGAAGAGGGAGATACAACCGAGTTCATCTCATCTCAACCGTTTTGAAGATCTGCAATGCACAAAAACTTACACAAACAAAGCTTGATCAAATATAGAGAGTTAGACAAAAATGCATAAAGAGACAAGGTAGTAAGACCGATTACAAGTTGCACTCTTTATACTATTCAAGCCTAAGCCTAGCAAACAAATTGGGACCATCAAATGCTTGCCCTACGCTCTTAAGAAAGAGATCTAAGCATGTATTTAAATCAAACTTTGAAATTGCATAAATCAAGAAAACATTACAGATATTACCTCAAAATAAATTAGTAACTCATGAACCAATAGAAGTGTACACAAATTTGCCTCCAAAGCCAACTTTATTTCCAATGATAGCCAATAGCTATTACAATCTCCGCAGAGTAAGTTTACAATAATTCTCCATCATAAGAAAGCCCAAATGGCTTCTCTTAAATAGCAAAACACTAGCCTAAAACCCTAATTCGAATTTGGCATGAAGAGAGCCAAAAACTCTATCTTAATCCAATCAAAACCATGTCAACACCAACCAAATCGAGCTTGGAGTCTTAACTCAACATTAAGCTTGAGTTTGGAGCCCATAATTTGAGGAAGGAGCCCCACATGCATTGATTTCAAAATCCAACACCATTAATTAATTGCCAAATCACAAAAACGAATTTGCATGAAGGTGGGTGAATTTCTCAACTGTAGATCACTCCCAGTGCTCCGAAACTGATCTAAATCAGGTGGGTGAAGATTCCAATCATCATAAATGCTTTTTGCCATGTCATTTTGACTTTTACTTTATTCAATTTGGCATTTTTTGGAGAGATTTAAATTATCTCCAATTTATTATTTTTTGAATATTTTAATTAATATTTCTCATTTTTTGATTTTTTGAGAAAATATTAATTATGAGGCCAAATAATTGTCTGAAACTTAGGGTTAGCTGGTCCGGGGATCATGAATGATTTTTGGCTTAATTCTGGAGCCTTCAATCACTGAAATCGGATCCCGGATGACTGACATATTACAGACTCAAATTTCTCTATTTAAACTATAGAGAAATTTAATTAAAATTTAAATAATTAAAAAAATTAAAAAAACCCCAATTCCGACGCGTCCGGTAAAATTTTTTCGAAATTTTTTCTGGGGGTCGTAGAGACTTAGGACATGACCAAAACCTATTCTAATAGTGTCTAGTAGGTTTATACATTATAGTTGGACTCTAATAACCCCCCATGGCCAAATTTCCAAAATCGGGCATTCCAGCTTTGGAGGAAGCGGGAGAAAAACCAAGAGATTATATCTCGCCTGAAGCAAGGTATAATCTGACGGTGAAAAAACTCCCTGGAATACCTTAGTTGTTTAATCCAGTCATGGGGAACCGAGCCACTCAGACCCTACTAGCACACTCTGATACAAACCCCCATGGGGCCATGGTCATGTCGACTAAAAAACAAAACTGGCTAGCCAAAACTGGCTAGACCCAAATATTTGAAACCCAGATACTCTGGAAGTGAACACTGATGTGTTCCAACACTGGCGGCTCAATAAGGTTTCAACCATTTGTACAAAATAGGTGATAACAGACACCAAAATTGCAGCTGCAATACAAGAATTCAGCAAGAAATTTGAACCACTCTTTGGATTGAAAGATGAGTTGGAAGCCTTAAAAAACGAAAGTAAAGGAATAAATAGCCCAAGTTCTTTTCCGTGATCACATTGTTCATCAAATAATACAAGTTCGTCCAACAATGTTTTACACAAAATAAAGATGGACATACCGAAATTTGATGGTGCAAACGATTGAGAAGGTACGAGATGGATTAATAAACTTGAATGCTATTTCGATATATACCAAATTTACAATTTAGATGAAAAAATCAACATTGCGTCGATGTACTTGGAAATTAGAGCAGCTTGTGATTGGTACCTATGGTGGAACGCCAAATCTCAGGGATTGGCGGGAGACTAGGACACCTTCAAAAATATTTGTTGTAAATGATTTCAAGATATAGAAGAAGATGAAATCTACACAACTCACTCGATCGCAACAATCGGGGACAATGGAGGAATATTTTAGTGATTTACATCCTACTAGCCACCCTTGTCAATGACATATTTGACAAACGACTATCACAAATTGCAATTTTAGGGTTGAAACCGAATATAAGGAACGAGATAAAAACATTAGATGTCAAAGATGTTGAACAAGCACGTCAAAAGGCTAAACTCATTTAAGCAAAACAAATGTCCTATCAACCAACTGCTTATTCTCAATGCAAAAAATCAAGTTCAAAATATTTTTCTCCTCACCAAAGGATCTCCTCATCAGAGACAAAGAAGGATAAGAGTAGGTGTTTCAGATGTAATGCTTCAAATTGGAGTCCAGGACATAGATGTAAGGACAAAGGTTTTACCTATGTGAGAAAAATAATCAGAGTGACAGCGACAAAGATGAGGAAGCTGGGGATATATCTTCTTCTGACGAAGAATTAGACAAAGAGGAATCAAGCAGGCAGAAGCCCACTCCAACACTCTCTTGCCGCAATTACATGCATCTCGCAACCCCAAACTCTTAAAGTATTTTGCTCCATCAAGAAAACACAAGTGACCGTGCTTATGGATAGTGGCAATTCACATAATTTTATAGATTCAAGGATAGTGAGACAAATATGTTCATCTACCCTTCCTCTGACTTCCAAATCGCCGTATCATGGGATAAGACTACTTCTTGTGATGGAAAATGACAGAAGGTAGAGTTAGCTATTAGTGACTACAAACTAAAGTCTCCTATGTACGCCATGATGATTGGAGGAGTAGACGTGGTCTTAGGAGCCCAATGGTTGGTCCTGCTTGGCACGATGGGATTAAATTTACAAAAACAAATTTTAAGATTCTTTGAGAATGGGGAAAAATACAAGTTTTATGGAATTAATTGCGCACCCCCCAGATATTCTTGTCCAATAAGATGGAGAAAATGATTAAGAAATGAGCCCAATCTTATCTTTTGCATTGCTATTCAATGGAAGGATCTCCTGATAAAATAGTTGACCCAAGAGGATTAGATAAGATGCTCAGGAAATTTAGTACCGGTTTTCAAGACCCACCTTGTGGTCTTCCTCCAGCACGTTTGAGAGATCACATCATAGAATTGATCCCTAGTTCAGCCCCGATAAGGAGAAAATCTTATAGATAGTCTCATAGCAATAAAACTGAAATTGAATGCTTAGTCCAGGAATGATTGGATTTTGGTGTTATCACGAGAAGCAAGAGTCCCTCTTCAGCACCAGTCATACTTGTAAGAAAAAAGGATGGATCCTATAGACTTTGTGTTGAATACTGAGCATTAAACCAAATTACCATAAAAGATAAGTTCCCATTCCAATTGTGGATGAACTATTGGACGAGCTTCATAGTGCTAAGTATTTTTCCAAACTAGATTTGAAGTCAGTTTATTACCAGATAAGAATACGTGAAGAGGACATTCCTAAAACCGCTTTTTGTACCCTTGAGGGCCTGTATGAATTCCTTGTCATGCCCTTCAGTTTATCCAATGCTTCTGCACCTTCCAAGCAGTGATGAACTACCTATTTCGTCCAGACTTGCGGAAATTTGTTCTTGTATTATTTAATGATATCCTTGTTACAGCAAGAATTGGAACCAACACCTTAAGCATATCGAGACACTATTAAAGCTACCAGAAGAAAATAAGTTCTATGCGAACAAGTCCAAATGCAGTTTGGAAAGGAAGATATAGAATTCCTAGGCCACGTGGTATCAACCGAAGGCATTATGGTAGACCCAAAAGGATTTTGGCTATTACTAATTGGCCTAGCCCTAGAACAATCACATCTTTACGAGGGTTCCTAGGATTGACAGGTTATTACTTATTGCAAAAGATTTGTAAAAAGCTATGCAGAGATTGTCGCTTGTTAACAACACTACTGAAAAAAATGCCTTTAGATGGGATGACAAAGCTGAGCCCTATTTTAAGAAGATGAAGTCCCTAATGACTTCTACTCTTGTTCTGGCTGCCCTTGATTTCAGCAAGCCATTTGTACTCAAATGTGATGCGTTTGGCACAGGAATAGGAGTTGTGCTCATGCATGATGACCACCCCATTGCTTTCGAAAGTCGAAAACTAAAACCATGGGAGCAAACTAAATCTGCATATGCCAAAGAGATGTTGGCAATCATTCATGCTTTGGTAAAATGGAAACAATACCTGTTGGTTGCCAAATTCTTGATCAAAACAAACTACAACAGTTTGAAATATTTCCTAAATAAAACAAGCCTATCACCAGAACAATAAAAATGGGTGAGCAAAATCCAAGTTTTTGACTTTGATTCTTTATAGAAAGGGAAAGGAAAATTTGGTTGCTGATAACTTATCAAGGAAGGATGAGGGCAATGCCACACTATGCTCTATTTCAGTAGTTATTTCTGAATGGATCATAGATGTGCAAGTTGAGTATGTGAAAAGTCAAGAGATCCAAAAGCTAATCGAGGAAGTTGCAAGTAATAAGGCAACAAGCTCAAAATTTACTTGGGAGAATGATATACTCTAGTATAAAGGAATGATATATTTACCCAATTCTTCCAATTTCAAGATCCAAATATTAAAAGAGAATCATGATTCTCCAACTGCAGGCCATGTTGGATTCTTCAAAATGTACTACAACATTCTCCAATCCTTCTTTTGGAAAGGAATGAAGACGAACATCTGAAAATATGTGACAGAGTTTGACACTTGTCAATGCTAGAAGTTTGAATCAGTTGTACCGCCAGGTCTCCTCCAACTCCGTCATATTCCAGACCAAAAATGGTCAGAGGTATTGATGGACTTTATCATGTGTCTCCCCACCTCCGATAGGAAGGATATCATATTTGTAATTGTATAGATTAACCAAATATGTTCACTTCACTGTAATATCATCCAAAGTTAAAGCCACTCAAGTTGTTGATAGTTATGTCAAAAATATCTATAGGCTCCATGGGTTCTCCAAGGTTATCATCAGCGACAAGGATCCCAAGTTCACAAGTAACTTTTGGAAGGAGTTATTCCACCAGGTTGGGACCATCTTAACAATGAGTACTTCATACCATCCCCAGACAGATGGACAATCTGAAGTGTTAAATAAATGCCTTGAATGGTACTTGAGGAAGTTTGTAAATGATCGACAGACACAATGATATAATTAGTTACATCTGGCAGAATGGTGGTATAATACGACATTGGCAAAAATGACTTCATTTGAAGTCTTAATGGTTATCCACCACCACCAATTAAGGACTGTGTTGTCACCAATTTCAAGATGCCTGTTGTGAAAAACTACTTAGCTACTTCTGATGAAATCCTACATATCCTCAAGAATCATCTCGAAACAACAAGAAATCAAATTGAATCAAACAAGTCAACATGAAGAGGACTAACTGTGAATTTGAGGTTGGGGATTGGGTGTTTCTGCGACTCCAAACGTACAAACAAAACTTGCTCAAAAACTACAAGGAACATAAGCTTGAACCCAAGTTTTATGGTCCTTACCGAATCAGAAGATGAGTAGGCAAGTAGCTTACGCCCTAGATATTCCTAACATGGGGGGAGGCTACATAATGTTTTCCATGTTTCATGATTGAAGAAGAAAATGGGTCCAACAACTCATATACAAACAGACCTACCCTTTTTGGATGAAGAAGGGAAGCTAGAGCTGATTTATGAAGGTATCTTAAAAGATAGAACCAAGGTCCTTTGTTCACGAAGTGTCAACAAGTATCTTATCAAGTGAAAGAACCTCCCAGAAGATGAGGCCACCTTGGAGAATGAGGAATTCAGATCGAAACATTTTGTCTTTACCTATGCTTTGAGGATGAAGCATTTCAGGAAGGGATGACTTGTAATATAATTAAATTATGTGTTAACATTTATTAGCATATTCATTTATGGGTCGGGGATCACCAATTTGCAAGCGAAGAGTTGAAACTCTTGTGCTCCATTTTATTTATACAAGTGCCACTCTTTGTAATGGAATCATAAAATAATAATAATAAATATTTTTATTTAAATTGCCTGCAAGAAGTGTAAGATGGTATTGGTTTGGTGTGCCCTAGCCCTTGAACTTGAGCTTGTTTTGTCAATCCGGCTCTCATTAACGCTAATTTGTACATTTAGGAACTTTTGTTCCTCATCTTGGGTAACTTGGATTAGTGTTTGAATCATGATCAAGTTTTGCATCATGGAGATTCTGTGAAAAATACCTGAAACTAGCCTTTTCTGTTTGTGCTTTTCTCACGAGTCAGAACTCCACCGCTCAAGTGACTCAAGTTATTTCTGCTTCCTTCTGCCAGGCTTTTTATTTTGAATCTTACATTTGATGTTAATTTATTCTTTCAAGATGCTACTCTAGAGTGATGAGAGCTGTGCATATTTAATTGATTAAATATGAAATAAATAGCCACATTAGAGTTTTGTTCTCATTCAAAGAACATCTATAACAATTTTTAATTATACAACTTATAGATTAGTTCTGATAGTGCTTTGGAGAGAAGTATTGCTCAAATTTTAGTCTTGAAAATAGAAAATTGCATTCCAAAAGCTCTTGACAGTAGAAGACATTTCTCTTATTTTTTCCAAAATGCAGCTCTAGAATAATAAGAGCTGTGCATATTTAATTGATAAAATATGAAATGAACAGCCACATTAGAGTTTTGGTCTTATTCAAAGACCATATATAACACTTTTAATTCTACAGCTTATAGATTAGTTCTGGTAGTACTCTGAAGGGAAGTCTTGCTCAAATTTTAATCTTCAAAATACAAACTTACATTCCAAAAAGCTCTTGACATTGGAAGACAATGCTCTTCAAATTTGATCTCTGCCTTTTGTCTTTAATATATATTTTATTTTCTGAGAAAGAAAATCATACCATTTTATTTGAAGAAAGAAACGGCAACGATACATTGAGTAAGTGTCAACATGACATGGGACTTGGTACTTGGTACTAGTACCAACGCACCTTCAGAGGTTTGCCCAAGGAGAGGGGTTGTTCCTTTTTTTTTTTTCAGGACCATGATGGGGTGTTATCAGTTCTTTCTGAGAGGTGGTTATGGCCAGACCCTTTGGTCCTTCCTTTAGGAGTACTATGGCTTAGTGGCATTGCTGACTGCCTCATTATAGGGTTTGTAGCCCTGGGGTTGGTGTTCGGGGCTCCTAGGGGTGTGTCAATGGGTCACATGACCCCCTGCTTGTTTTCTACACCGGTGACAGTGTTTCAGCTCTGAGGCTCTTGCCTCCCCTTCCGGTCACCTTATGCACCCATCTTGGTCCCTTTCCAGCAAAGCGCCCTCCTTTCTTGGGCCAGTTTCCTTGATGACGTCACCTTTGGTCATCAGGCCCACAGGCTATTTAAGGGGGGACGTCGAGGGATTTTCAACATTATTGGGGTTAGATGGGGCATGACGATCCCCCCCTGCTCACTCCACCTTTCAGAGTGAAGCTTTTTGCTCAGTTTCAGTCATTTTTAGCAGTTTTTTTGGCACCTAGGGGGAAAATACCCCAGGTAGCATACTTTAAGCCTAGGCCATCTTAGATTATTTTATATTATTTCATGTTATATTTTTATATTGACATTATATTTAGCCTGTCAGCTTGGTTATTTTGTAAAAGTGAGTTGAGAACACTACAAATAAAACTCCTCACTTCATTTGTAAATCATAATTCATGGGATAAAACTCAAATATGTTACTTTTTACCCTAGATAGCTCTTTTTGGAGTGATGCGCACCTCTTGGAGTAGACTGTCTTGCTTTTGTGGATGAAATTGGATGTTGTCTTTGGTTTGCTCATGCTTGGTGGATGCTAGAATTGTTGGAAGAACACATGTTCAAGTAAGTCAAGTCCTTTTAGCCTTACTTGGTGAGAGGTAGGTGAATTTCTTGCTTCTTGAATGATTGAATGGTGGCCCTAGGGCTGCATTTTTCCTGAATAGGGCCTTTATCTACCTTCTATCCTCTTTGCATGGTGGAAAATGCTCCCTAGAGGAGGTTTCTTCAAGTTTAGCCTTGGATCTCCAATTTTTCCCTAGATTAGGCTCTTATAACGAACCTTAGAGGTTGTTATAAGAAGCCCTAGTTTAGTAGACAAGGAGAATTTACTCCAAGAGGAAGGCTGGTCACATTTCTCTAGGTCTAGGGTTTAAGGGTCTCATCCATAAAAACCCTATGTTATCATCTTTTTACCTAATTATTCTTGCATGTGCATGTGTAAATATTGCATTTCATGCTAGATTAGGTCATTTAATTAGGTCTGCAATTTTATGTCTAAAACCCTAAAAATATATTTTTTTTTTCAATTTTTGGCCTCTCTAAACTTTTGGTCCTCCCTCCTACAAATTCGGCCTTCCTTCTTTATCCCTAAACACCCTAGGGCGAAATTTTAGGAAGCCCTAAAAACTTGAAAATATAAAAAATTATTAAAAAACCCTAAAATCCAAAACAGTCCTAAAAACGTAGCCCTTTCTCCTCCTAGGCCTCACAGCCTAGTAGCCTACCCTAATTCTATTCCTAGACCCTCGGTCTTGCTCTTATAGGGCTCGGCCCTCTCCCTTTGGGTCTGCCATTATCTCGACCCTTATTTGGCTTCCCAAAACTAGGCTGTAACAGCCCTTTAGCAGCCCTCTCTGCTGCTGCTCCAAGTCTGCAAAAAGTTGCAGACTGTCATCTTTGACAGTCCTCCAAACCTGCTATAACATCAACACAAAAAACCCCATTTAAAAGTTAGTCCATTGTTGAAGTTTGTTGCTGTTGTAAAGAGGTAATATTAGGGTCTGAAACCACACTAATTACATATACAAAACACTGATTTCAACCCTGTATAAGACGCATTTCAGACCTTGTTTGCATTGTTAATACTGTTGGATATTACAAGTTTAAGATTCAAGTTGATGTGATATCTATTAAATGCAATACAATCCTTGTTTAGCACATCTTACTTGGCTTATTAAGTGCTGCTATAATACTGTCATAGAGGGACTACTTACTGCTGCTATCATTGTATTAACCCTCTTATTGGTCATTGGATATGAATGAATATATTTGTTGAATGATCTACTGCTGTTCTAAATTACCATTGAATGAGTATCAACCTTCTTGTTTTGTCATTGGATAGTTAATGGTTACAATCATTGAACATCTACTGCTGTCATAAATGCAACATTGCATGTCTTTTCCATTTGTTACTTATATCTTGAACTGGTCACTTGAATGAGTGTCCTTATTACATTTTACACATTTACATTAGCATCTACAAGCACTTTATCTACATAGTATGTCTTCTTCATTCATAGAATTGATTGGTTAAAACTTAAAAGCATTGGTCACTAACATCATCACCTATGAGACATAGTCTTTTGTCCTAAGTGTCTTGCAGAGCATTTAAAGGGCTCTCCCCTTGGAGGTTACGGCACTCCAAAGAAGTTGTATGTGTGACTAAGGTGATAGTGGTCACATCTTCCATAAATTTGTCCATCGGACACTAGCCTTGCTAGTTTGTCCGGTAATATGACCAAAAGGTTGATAAAAGCAAATAATCATCATTTGGACTCCTAGAGCATATCATAAGTATCTGATCCAAACCTTTTAGGCCAAAAGGACACTGTGGTCCAAACAAAGCATCGTCTTTTGTGAAATGCAATTGTAACAACATAAGAGTCAATACTGCTTGGGACATAGAACACATACCAGGCCTGCACTAATCAAAGATCTGCCTAAGGGGTAGGGAGATAATATCATCTTCTGTATATTCAATCGCAACCAAATCACCTATTTGGATGTCAATTGCCCTTTTTGAAAGCTCTTTCACTGTGGTATTATGTTTGTTGTAGACATGCATGCAAGTATAGTGGGTGAATCTTGATTTGAAATCCCTTATCTGCTCAACTGAGTCCTGAAGTTGTTTTGAACTCTAATCTCATCCTGCATCCATTCAATCACCATCTTTGAGTCCCTGCACACCTGGAAATCCCTCAAACCTCTGTCCAAAGTGTTAGTTTTTCATACAATTATAGCATTATAATTCAATTGCATAAGATCAATAGGATCACTAGAAGAAAGACAAAGCACATAAACAAAGAACACGAGAATTTATCCCGGGAAACCCAATCGGGAGAAAACCCAACAACCTTCATATAGATATGAATAATTTTGAGAACAGAGTACAATGATGAGAGAGATAAAGAAGAAAGTCTCTCTAAGTAAAACCCCCAAAATCAACTTCTCCTCTCTGCAGATGCGAGCTCTTCTCCAAGTGATGCAAACTTGTGTGGTGAGTGGATGTGCAAATGAGGTGAACTTTCCCTCTATTTATACAAGTGCCAAACTGGGCCGACTTGTCTAACTTGATTGGGACGACTTGTCTTGGGGTAATATAAAAATACATTTAATAATTCTTTTCTTTACTTAATTTTCTCCCCAAGGTTTACATTGTTCTTTCTAGGGTTTACATGATTAATTACATCAAGATAAACTCCCGTAGGAGGTACAAATAATTACAATAAAATATAATAAGAATATCTTCCGAAGCTGCACAAAATCCAACACTCCCTCTCAACAAGGAAGGTATTCTTCGGTCATCATCAACATCACGATCATCTGGGTTTCATCTGTACATCTATATTGTCTCGATCATCTCTATACATACTGAAGGTTGTCAACACAGTCTCAGTCCTTCGAGAAGTGTCATCATGCATCAACTGCACCAGTGCTTCGGTGAGTCCAAGAGTAGTCTCTCCATCCTACTTGGATGTCCGAGAGATAAGATTTACCATCTACTACCTGTTCGTCTCATCTGTCGATGGGATCCTCCCATACCTGGCTGAGAACCTGGACGAGTAGAGGTGCACGACCATCTACTAGTTTCTCTCATCTGCCGATGGGATACTCTCATACTTGACTGAGAACCTGAATGAGTAGAGGTACCTGTGCAAACATCACACGACCATCTACTACCTGTCCGTCTCATTTGTTGATGGGATTACTCCCATACCTGGCTGAGAACTTGGACGAGCAGAGGCACTTGTGTGTAACCTGACCATCTACTACCTGTCCGTCTCATCTGCCGATAGGATTACTTCCATACCTGGCTGAGAACCTAGACGAGTAGAGGTACCTGGGTGGAACTCGACCATCTACTACCTGTCCGTCTCATCTGCTGATGGGATTACTCCCATACTTGGCTGAGAACCTGGACGAGTAGAGGTACCTGGGTGAAAGCAAGGTAAACATCTCTATATCATCTTTCCCTCTCTAGGAGGGACACGTTCTCTTCTACTCCAAGTCTTCCACGAAAGTATTCAAGCTTTATCCTGGGAAGAGGCTTGGTGAGAACATCTGCAGTCTGGTCATTTGTCGGAACATACTGTAACTCGATCGCACCTTTCTGCACCATATCACGAATGAAGTGATACCGAATCTCTATATGCTTCGACTTGTCATGGAATACAGGATTCACTGACATCTGCACATAGCTCTGGTTATCACAGTGAATCACGGTTGGCTCTGAAATCTGGCCAAACAATTCCGCAAGGAGTTTCCGAAGCCATACTGCTTCTCGGGCTGCTGTACTAGCAACCACATACTCGGCCTCTATAGTACTGAGTGCTACTGAGTTCTGCTTCTTACTTCTTACTGCACCAGGAAATTATTGCAGAACCCAAACTGAAGCAACATCCAGAAGTACTCTTCCTATCTGCAGCACATCCGACCCAATCTGAGTTTGAAAATGCTTGCAATCTCAAGTCACACTCTGAAGCATATTTCAGGTCATATCCCACAGTGCCACGCAGGTATATGAGCACATGTTTTGTAACAATCCAGTGAATTTGCCTCGACTCGCACATGAACGGTTGAGAGCATTCATCAAAACATATATCTTGTCTGGTGTTCATCAGATACATAAAGGATCTAATCTACTGGCGATACATAGTGGGATCAATCAAATTTGAATATGAAGCAGAATCCCTTAGCTTCTTCAAATTTGCATCCATTGGAGTGGCCATGGACTTGCAGTCCAACATTCCGAATCTCTTCAGAATATCTATGGTGTATTTTTCTTGACCTAGGAAAATCTCCTTCTGCCTCTGCCATACTTCTAATCCCAAGAAGTAATGCATCAATCCAAGATCCTTCATTTCGAGCTCAAAGGCAAGTTTCTTCTTACACCATACGATAAGTTTCTCATTTCCAGTGAGAAACAGGTCATCAACATATAGTACCAAAATCAGTGTCTCATCATCCACAACCTTGTAGTAAAGGTTGGGGTCTGCATCACTCTTGGTGAATCCCAAGCTCACCAGGAGTTCGTCTATCCGTCCATACCAAGCACGGGGTGCTTGCTTGAGCCCATACAGGCCCTTTTTCAGTCTGCATACGTGAGACTCCTTTCCATGGACAATAAATCCTTCTGGTTGTTCAATATATACTTCTTACTCAATAACACCATTGAGAAAGGATGTCTTGACATCCATCTGATGCAACTTCCATCCTATAGCTGAAGCAATAGCAATGATCTATCTGATGGAAGTATATCGAGCCACAGGAGCAAATGTCTCATCATAATCGACTCCCTCTTTCTGAGAGAATCCTCTGGCAACAAATCTAGCCTTGTGTTTTTCAACACTCCCATCTGCTCCATGCTTGATTTTGTATAGCCACTTGGAAGTCACTACTGACTTTCCCTCAAGTCTCGGTACAACCTCCCACACATCATTCTTCATGATGGATTGGTATTCTTCCACCATGGCATCCTTCCAAACTTGGTGTCTGGATGCTTCTTCATAAGTGGTAGGTTCTGAGTCAATGATGCGACTCATCAATGCTACATAACTGGAGAACCTTTGAGGTCTTTTACTTTCTCGGAAAGTACCATGTGGATCTTCATGCCCCTCTGCATCCTGCAAGGTCTATTGTGCCCACCTAGGCCTCTTCTGGCCTACTGCAATATCTCTGGGAACATCAACTGGCTCAACTGGATCAATGGGATCGATGGGTTCATCCTTCTCTGCTAACTCCCTCTGAACTGGAGGGGGAGATGATCTCATCTCCTTTGGTTCTAGCATCTCCTCATCATCTATCTCCATGTCTGATCCTTTGCCTTTCCTGACAGCCATTTCTTCTTCAAAGGACACATCCCTGCTGACTTTGATTTGTCTGGATCCTGGGATGTAGATTCTGTACGCCTTTGAAGACTCACAGTATCCCACGAAAGTTCCCTTCTTGCCTGAAGGTTCTAACTTTGTCCTCTTCTCCTTGGGAACATGTATATAGACTGGACAACCAAAGATTCGGAGGTGGCCCACTTCTGGTTTCACTCCTGTGAAAGCTTCTTCCGGAGTCATGTTCTTCACTATCTTATGTGGGCATCTATTTTGTACATATACAACTGTTTTGGATGCTTCTTCCTGTTGTCCACCAGATTGCACACCAGCAGCGGAAATCTTTCGAAAGTTGTCTCTTCACTACAAGTGAGAGAGGTGTGGTCTTGGGGGTAAGCAATGAGCCAGGTACTGTCACCTGAATCCCAGCTCCTCCGTTTAGGCAAACTCCTAACGAAGCCAAGGGGGGTAGTCCCTAAAAAAGAGTTGTCTAAGGCTCTTGTGTATTTAAAATGTTTTTGGTGTTGTGATGCGGATGGGTGTTGTTTAGGAGTTTTTTGAAAGTGAAAGACACAATAATACCTTAATGAAAAACAAGATAACGCAATCCACGTTGCAAAATAGAAGATGAGAGATACACTTGGATAAGAAATAAATCACTCTTTACGCAAATCAAAACAAGTACTCCAATATTGATATTAAACAAATAAAATATTGTGATGAAGGACCAGTGCCTTATGGAGTCAAAATGTAAAAGTGATTGTAAAATGCTTGATACAAGTGTTTGAGATAAAAGTTTTTGAGAACGTTTTGCAGCTTATCTTGGTAAATTTAAGGTTTTAGTGGTCTTGATTATTAAGGCTAAGAACAAAGGTATCAAAAGGAATGGAACCTTAACCAATAAAAGCACTGGCAACCTTTTAGGTGATAGGTCGGGAGCACCCAGATTGCAAAGAGGGCAAGTGTGCTTGCGGCTTGATCGCCCTCGAGTCTGACAGTGGATTCCTGGCACCACCTCTTCAGGAAGAACTCAGTAATTTTGTCTTGGTTGGGGTTTTGGGTAAAATTTTAATTAATGTTATCGCTTGTGAAATTAACAAGTCTTACACCTTTCTGAGTACTAGCCCAACCGTTTCCGGTTGGCAGAGCATACGGGTGTAGGACAGAAACCAAGATAAATTAATTAAAGGGAAGTATGAGTTGAATTTTTTTATTATTAGAGCACTTTGTTCAACTCTCCGACAGAGAGCGCTCTTGACTTGATCTTATGACCACAGTTCAAGAGACTTGCTAATTAACAAATGCCTAATGCAGGGAATAATGCAAGACTAATAATGCCCTCCGATAGAGGGTGCTCTTGACTTGGATTTGGCCAAGTTCAAGAGACTTTGGTTCGTTTTAAGAAGCAAAAAGTAGTTTGTAGTAGCAAGATATCTCAACTTTAAATAATTAAACAATATGATAGATCAGTAAGATATGGAATATTGCTAACAATACTACTTGCAAGATAAAATGAAACTGGAAACTCTAGTGTTCTGCAAGACAAATTTTAATCTAAAAGTGGGATCAATCTCCGAACAAGATCAACCACTAGAAGCCACTAGTCTTGGAAACCTTCCAGCTAGCTGGATGTCCACAAGAAGCTGATGGGGGAAGGAGAAGCTACCACAAGACTATGTAGCCTTTGGGATACAATCCCAAAGTTAGCTATTCTCTAATCAAGGTTTGGAAGAGAAAATACAAGATGAAAAGTAAAGTACTAAACAGAAAATGAACTCTAATCTACCCAAGAATCTCTTTCAGGTCAAAGACCGTACTCGGGAGAGCATGGGGGTAAGTAAAATCGAAAAATATAACCAAGATAAGTTATTGAAATGAAAACTAATCTAAGAGCATATTAAAGATCTAAACTAGAAAATCAAACCACTCAATGAAGACTACAAGACTTCCCCCAATGGGGGAAGTGAGTGTGGGGGCTTAAAAACCCCACTTGCAACTTTATTATGAGAGTACAAATGCCCTTGGGAATGAAACCCTTGTAGGGACTTTGAAAGAAATAACTTGGAAAATATTTAAAACAAACTTCTAAGAACTATTACAAAGGATAAATACTAGTCTTGGTTTGGATTTGCCCCTTTGGTTTCTAGATGACTTCTTGTATTAGAAGTCTCTTTCTTTTACTTTGCTTCAACACTTCTCAATGCTACTTTTTCTCAAAGAAAAAGCTATCACAAACAAGCAACTCCAATACCCATTAGATGTTAGAAAATAAAACAAAATTTGAAATTTAAACTAGATCTAATATTTGCAAAGTGAAACTAGTAACCTTGAAACAATGCTACTAACTACCACTAACAATCTATTTGTTGTTTTTGTTGTATTTTAGGGCCAAAGAGAGGATGGACGAGAAGGGGAGAAGGAGTAACCTAAGGGCAAAAACGAAGAGGTGAAGGAGCTAGTGAAGGGAGAAACTAGGGTGGACGTAAGGGATACTAGGGTAAAGATGGAGGAATGGGTTAGCAAGCAAATCAAAAGGATTCAAGGAGAAGACAAGAGGGCTTGAAGAAGAGGAAGCCTAAGGAACAAGTAACCAAGTTGATTTTAAATGAGTTTGAAAGATGGAATCTTAGACTTAGGCTTTTTGCCAAATCCTTTAATGCTTGAGATTGACTCTAGAAGGATCCTGAAGCACACACAATTTGTTTAGAAAATGTAGGCCTTTTGAAGAGATGAAAGATGCAACCTAGCTCAAATCTCTCTTCAAACCTGTGGGATCTGCACAAGCAATCACTCATAAACACATCTCGATCATAATAGTATGCATAATAAAAGTGGGATTAGAATAGTATAGGTATTTCCAACTACAGTCTACTCCTTCTAAATCACACTTAAACCAAACATAAATGGACAACTTGTATTCAAATGCCCATCCTATGGGCTTAAGAAAGCCTTCTAAGCAAATTATAGATCAATATATGAGATTACAAGCAAATAACAAGAACAAATTCACCTTGATACTATGAAGACATTTCCATGAAAAGCATTTGACAACATATAGACCTCCAAAGTCGCTTTATTTCCTTAAGCCAATGGCTTTGCAATCACAAAATGGCAGAGTAACTTTACATCAAAAATTCCATGAGATAACAACCCAAATGGGCCTCTCTTTATAGTAAAACTACTAGCTAAAACCCTAGGTCGAATTGGCATAAACATGAATGTCGAATTCCAATCAAACACAAGCTTGGAGAGCTAAACAATGGACAACTCGACTTGTTGGTAGGTGATAAGAGGATAGGTGGCAAAACTCGACTTGGGTGATTGCATGGGAAGTATCACCAACCAATAAACAAACTCCAACAAGGATACACGTGAGGATAATGTAGATATGCGTGAGCTTTAGAGGAGGATGCGAGTTGGTTGGTAGAGGACAAGTGGAGTGGTGGTAGGCACTAACTCGTGTTTGCAAGGAGAGCCAAGCTTTGGTGATTGGATGAGTCATGAGGGCGCCTACCACAAACTTAAATGTAAACCAACCAACCCATTTAACACTTGACAACTCACCAAATCGATTTTTGCATGGGAGAGGGCGAATTAGCTTGAGGAGATCTCTTGCTGGTGACTGGATAGTTGACTTAAGCCACTTGGAGTTGATTGGAATCCTCATAAATGTCTATTGCCATGTCATTTAGCCTTTTATTTTAATCAAATTGATTAATTTTGGAGAGATTTGGATTATCTCCAAAATATTCAATTTTATTATTTTAATTAATAATTTCTCTGTAAATGACTTTTTAGAGAAAATATTAATTATGAGGCTGAATTGACATCCAAAAGTTGGGTTTAGCTGGTCCATGGGTCATGTGTGATTTTTGGCTTATGAAACGAGCCATCAAACACTAAATTCGGACCCAGGATGACTGACATATTACAGACTCAAATTTCTCTATTTAAACTATAGAGAAATTTAATTAAAATTTAAAAATAATTAAAAAATTAAAAACCCCAAATCCGACGCGTCCGGTAATTTTTTTCGAAATTTTTTCTGGGGGTCCTAGAGACTTAGGACATGACCAAAACCTATTCTAATAGTGTCTAGTAGGTTTATACATTATAGTTGGACTCTAATAACCCCCCATGGCAAAAATTTCCAAAATCGGGCATTCCAGCTTTGGAGGAAGCGGGAGAAAAACCAAGAGATTATATTTCGCCTGAAGCAAAGTATAATCTGACGGTGAAAAAACTCCCTGGAATACCTTAGTTGTTTAATCCAGTCATGGGGAACCGAGCCACTCAGACCCTACTAGCACACTTTATTACAAACCCCCATGGGGCCATGGTCATGTCGACTCAAAAAACAAAACTGGCTAGACCCAAATATCTGAAACCCAGATACTCTGGAAGTGAACACTGATGTGTTTCAACACTGGCGGCTCAATGAGGTTTCAACTATTGTACAAATCAGTTGATAACACTTCCTACAAGAACATCGGTAGACTCTGGTCATGTATCATGGCTTTGGCTGCCTCCGCAATTGTTTTGTTCTTTCTTTCTGCAACCCCATTTTGTTGAGGGTTGTAGGGAACCGTGAGCTCCCTCTTAATTCCTGCTTCCTTGCAGAAATCATTGAATCCTGTAGAAGTGTATTCTCCACCATTATCTGATTTCAAGATCTTAATCCTCTTTCCTGACAAATTCTCGACTTGTGCTTTGAATTCTTTGAATTTACTGAGTACTTCCTCGGATTCCTTGGTCTTGAGAAAGTATATCCAAGTCTTCCATGAGTAGTCATCACTGAATGTTACATAATAATGATATCTGCCCAATGAGGCAACAATCATGGGTCCGCACAAGTCAGATTGCGCTAGATCCAAAATTCCTTTAGATCTGCTTTCACTATTTGGGAAAGATCTCTTGGCATTCTTGCCAAGTGCACATCCTCTACATGTTCCATCATGGTCTACTTGAAGCATTGGTAAACCTGTCACTATATTCTTCAATGCTGGGAGAGCTCTATAATTTAGATGAGCTAGTCTTCTGCGCCATAGTTCACCCAGTTTTGTAGAGTCATGAACTAGGACTTGAGCTGGTGGAGTGCTCAACCAGTACAAGCTCTCCTCTCTCACACCAATTACTTTGACTGTATCCAAGCTTGAGTTCTTGCGCCAAGCAAGCACTTTCCCATCTGAAAATGCAACTTTATATCCCTTGTCCTCCAAGGGTGAGATGGAGACAGGATTTATTTTCATACCAGGTACATAAAGCACATCACTCAAGTGTAGTGTATCACTAGACTCTAGCTGAAGGGAGGTGGCCCCAGATCCCTTCACAATATAGTTAGCATCATCTCCAAGTACAACACGGAGATGAGAATCTTTCTCAACTAATTCTGAAATATTTTCTTTATAACCTGTCATATGTCTAGAAGCACCACTATCTATGAGCCATGTATCACTAGTGGTGGGAACAGTACCTGATAATGCTGATATGAAGAAGAATTCAGAACGATCTTTATTCCTTTGCTTCTTGTGATGGTGGTCTTCTTCGGCTTCTGGATTTGGGACCTTCTCATTGACAAACTGCAAGAGATCATTTTCTTCCTGTGAGAGAAGAACCCTAGACTTCCAAGAGATGAAGTTGGAAGCCCCTTCCAGACGATCTTCAACCTTCATTCCAATCATCGTGACTGCAAATCTTGAGCAGAAACCCTAGCAGGAGCTAGGTCAAAAATGAAAATTGGATTCTTGGAAAACTGACTCCACAGGGAGATGCGCCCTAGCAAGGCAAGTTGAGAAAAGCTAGGGTCAAGCCAAAACTATGGAGGGAGTAGGTCAAAACCTGAAACCCTAATTTCTGCAGTAACTGCAGCTGCAAAATTAGGTAAAAAATGAAACTTCTCAGAATTTGATTCTGCCTTCACCAAAAGATGCGCTCTTCCTAGAGCAAAATTTCCAAGGCACTTTTTCTGCCAAAATGATGAGTGAAGGCCTTAAAAGATGAAATCCTAGTTTCGACAATGGCTTCTTCTAGTACTGCTCTGATACCATGTTAGTTTTTCATACAATTATAGCATTATAATTCAATTGCATAAGATCAATAGGATCACTAGAGGAAAGACAAAGTACATAAACAAAGAACACGAGAATTTATCCTGGAAACCCAATCGGGAGAAAACCCAGCAACCTTCGTATAGAGATGAATAATTCTGAGAACAAAGTACAATGATGAGAGAGATAAAGAAGAAAGTCTCTCTATGTAAAACCCCAAAAATCAGCTTCTCCTCTCTGCAGATGCGAGCTCTTCTCCAAGTGATGCGAACTTGTGTGGTGAGTGAATGTGCAAATGAGGTGAACTTTCCCTCTATTTATACAAGTGCCAAACTGGCCTTTTCCCTAACTGGGCCAACTTGTCTTGGGGGAATATAAAAATACATTTAATAATTCTTTTATTTACTTAATTTTCTCCCCAAGGTTTACATTGTTCTTTCTAGGGTTTACATCATTAATTACATCAAGATCAACTCCTGTAGGAGATACAAATAATTACAATAAAATATAATAAGAATACCTTCCGAAGTTGCACAAAATCCAACACAAAGCAATGCCAGGGAGGATAGCCACAGCTTTTAACTAAGACCAGTTGTTAGATTCCCCTCCATGACCACAAAAAAGGTAATCCAATGGTAGTCATAGAAATAGAGCGCTCCACTAGCCCCACATAAACAACGATTCCCACGAGAAGCATCATCAAAGAATCCCTAGGGGATTGTTTTTTTTTTAAAATTTATAATTCACCTGTCTCTGTGGCTTTGGCTTAGGTGCACACTTGATTCCTTCATAAATATATCTCACCTTGTTGAGCACCTTCACAGGAGAGATAGAGTTCCCTTGAAAGATAGCAGAGTTCCTAGATACTCATATTGCCCAGCAAACTACAACAGGAAGAGAAGCATGAAGACTGATGTCCTTATCTTCGAACCAATTCTTGAGAGCATCTTCCAGCCTGTCACCTTGTTACACTCCTTTTCCTGCAGTCAAAACCTTGACAGGATCCCATATCTCCAAAGTAAAGTGACAATCAACCAGCAGATGGTTGATATGTTCTCCATATTCTTTGCATAGGAAGCAAATATCCAGCTCGTGCCAAGATTGTCTCTGTAAAATATCCGATGTTAGTACCTTGTTGACAAATGCTTGCCATAAGAAAATACGGGCCTTCAGAGGGGTTTGTAACTCCAAATTTTCATCCACCATCAACATATGCCCTGTTTGATTCCTTCCAGAAACATAGTGAGTATCCCAAACGAGCAGAATAAAATGCTCCTCTAGGGTTATGTGACCACAGAGAGAGAGAGATTTTCTTTCTTTATTTATATTCATATTAAAGCTTATTAAAGATGGAGTGAACTCTATGGCAACTTCTATG